>JAWWEV010000056.1:2603035-2620575 GCA_035583235.1 Hafferia zeledoni
CTGCAGGGATCCCTCCCCAGCCCTGGAACACAACCGGGCTGCTGCCAGGGCACCTACTGGTGCTGCTGCTGCCACGGGCAGGGTCTGCAGGGACAGCATGGGCAGCAGGGACTGCAGGGGCAGCAGGGCTAACTGGGCACTGGCCAGCAGGGCTCCCTGGACACTGGCCAACAGGGCTAACTTGGCACTGGCCAGCAAGGCTGACTGGCCAGCCTGGGCTCCCTGGCCAGCCTGGGCTCAGTGCCCCTCTACTGCCCCAGCATGCCCTTGTCAGGATGCATTAGGAAGGCCCGTTAACGATGGGATGTAGCTAATTAGAGCCCCTCTGCTCAGGGTGTGTGCCATGAGCAGGGTGGACAGTGCTCAGGGACCCCCAGGGACAGGTGTGTTCAGGGGGAACAGCCATTGGCTCCTCGTGGTTGTCGCTAATTTGGAGAGGGTCAAAGTTTCTGTTGCTCTGAAAATGAGAAGCTGATTATGGCTTTTTGCTGATTTAGGGGTTTCTAAATTAAGAGTGTGTCAATTCTATTCATGGTGCCAGGACACGTTTCCCTCTGCAGTTTGGCTTGGTTAGAAATGTGTTTGGGGCTCAGCCTGAACTGCCCTTTCTGGTTGGGACTGGATTGAACAGTTGACCTGAGTATGTACTGATGTGTAAAGGAAGGGGTAAAAGTCTAGAGCTTATAAATGTAACTGAATTCATAAACTTTCCTGCTAAAATACCCCAAGTAATTCTTAAGAGACTTGCCAAAGCCGTGGAAAAAGTATTCTGTGGAACAGCTTCAGACCAGTAGGCCTCTGAAACCTGACAAATAAACACCAGCTGGTTTTTCAAATACTCAAAGCACTTTTTAGTCCCAGTATAATGCACCAGTGACACAGTGTTAAGAAAGTGTTGTCTGTCTGCTTACTGGTGTCCAGTTGGTAAAATCAAATACATAGTGCTTCCATTCCCTAGCAATGCATGTGATGGGTCCCTTCCAATTCAGCATATTCTGTGGTTCTATTCTATGATGTATTGATGAGAGGCTGCTCTAAGTTATTTTTATGGTAAACCACAGCAGTGCATTAAATACCAATGCTGAGACATTGCAGTAACAGCAGGGAAACTTGGGCTGCAGATTGTCCTCACCAGCTTTCCCTGTCCTCCTGCACCCAGGCCTTGTGCATGTCCCAAACACTGCAGGGCTCTTTGCTTTTAACCTTTTGAGAGAACAGCAGCAAGATTTGAGGACTGAGGACCACTCTGCAGGTTTGGGGTTGGCCACAACCGTATATCCAGCAGGGATATGTGTCTCCTTAGCCTGGAACGTGCACACTGGGAAGATTCCCACCCCCACAGGGCCAAGCAAGTGCTTCATTTTGGGACTGTTGTCTTTTGCTGTCAGAAGTCAGTGTGAAAATCAGCTTCCTCTAAAATACCTTTACAGGTTGTAGAGTTGTAGAAAATAGAGGTGATTTTTAATGATACTGTTACAAGGCAAGTGATCACAAGGGACTGAGCTTTTTAAATGAGCTGTGCAAAGCAAAGATGAGAACTGAGTAAACCTTGTGATTTCTGATTGAAATGCAGTTCATTTTGAGCTTTGCACAGAAGTTGTAATTGATATATATTTATTTTCATCACTTTCTCCCTTAGCACTCCATCTTGGAATGTTCTGCTTTGCTCAGTCAATAATATTTGTAAATGTACTGTTCTCTGATGCTAGAATTACAATGGAATGTTTGGACTCAAGTCATAATTGTTTATTTATCCTTTTGGGATGTCCTTAGAGAACCAGCCGGTGCCAAGAGCTTAAAAAGACTTTAAAAGATTACTTAGACCTTATTTCCATGCTGTGTGCTTCATGCATCTGGCTTAGAGGGAACAAGCAGTCCAAAGTGGAGTTTTCATTTGCTTTGAATTCTTCCTGTGCCCCATAAGCCTTATTGTTTGGCACCAGCTTTGGTTCACAAACACTGGTTTTGTTTTTCTCCTGTTGCTTCAAACATCAGGGGATACACAGTCCGTGGTAAAGGTTTTGTGGCAAAACTCCCTTAATTATTGGACCTTTAAAAAGAAAAACAAACACACCAATAACCCAAAACATGAGTAGATTAGTTTTTGGTACAGATACTCTTTCCTCTGCTTTTGCAGATCATGGTGGAGTTAATGCAGAGGGTGACACTGAAAATGTCAAACAAATGATGAACCACTGATTTCCCTGAGTCTGCAGAGGAAGAGGAGGCTGAGGCCAAAGTGCCCCAGGCTGGGCACAGTGTCTGAACATCCTCAGTAACTGGGAAGTGCTGGGAGTGGTTTCCATCCTGCTCTAAAGAGTAGCACAATGTCCTGGGATTTGGAGGAAATGTCCTGTTTCCCTCCTCGAGGGGATCAGTTGTTACCCCACAGAGGTTTGGGCAGGGAATGTTCTCTGCCTGCAGGACGTGACCAGGGGGAGCTGCACACCAGACACGGACCAGGGTGGGGGAGAACCAGGGATCCAGTTGTCTTTAGAAGGTAGACCTGGAAGAAATGGTCTGCAGAGGGAAAATGCAGGAAGTCCCACCTGCTTTGGGGCCAGGAAGAGTCAGAGGAGACAGAGGGTACCTGAGAATGAAGGTGGGGAATGCTCAGCTGATGGGACTGTTTGGAGAGGTTCTTCTGCCCAGGCAGGATGTGTAAAGCAAAGCATTAAACAGTGCATGAAGTTGAAATATTCTCAGCACAGAACTTTGAGTCAGTGGTCTGGGAGGCTCTTGCTTGGCCCTGTTGGGAGATGCCAAGTGGACACATGAAATGCCCATTTCTGCCACGTGCAGACTTGACTTCCCTCAGTGCCCCCTGAGTGCCCTTTGCCTTGGAAACACCTGATGGACTCGGGTGGGCCTGGTGGGTCCTGGTGCAGCTGCTTCAAGGCAAAGGGTGCGTGAAATGGGGAAAAAGCAGAGATAAAACGCCAAGTGAATAATTTATTATTTTCATCACAAGTAGACAAAGAACTCATTATGAAAATGAGAGCAGAGAAGGGGGAGCTGGTTTTTAGAAGCCCCTTGATTGGTTTGGTGTTTGTTCACAGAGTGTTGTGTTCGGTTGGCATTTACATGGTCCTGAGTAGGCTTTGAAGTTATCAGGTCACACCCTATTAACAAAAGCTGAGGAGGACAAGGATGGGTCACACTTCTGGTGTCACCTTTGTTTATCTGGAGACGAGATTTTCTGTGTGACCACAGCTCAGTAAGGACCATCTCTGCTCTTCTACCAGTCTTAATATCTCAGCCTCAATATCTAACATTGCACTTCCCAAAGGAGACATCTAAAAGCAACACATTTGGGGGGAAAAGGCGACTCTACTTTGGTGCTTTAACATGTTCAAATCTCCCTTCAAAGTTTAAGCTGGACTTAAACTTCTGATATTTACTCAGGTTTCTGGTCCTGAAGGAACTTGCCACTGCTGAGAAACTTTTTCTTAATACACAGAGTAGGCAGAGAAGGTTTTGTGCAGGTGTTCGGTTGTTCAGGGGGTTTTACGTTATAAATGTTTAATTTTCCTTATTGTGTATAGGTTTTTTCCTGAAATAGGCTTCAGAAATCATTTCAGGGAAAGCATTGCTGAGGTGCTCAGAAAAGGCAGTGAAACAGCTATGACACTCCCAGCTCTTTGGCTGGGGTGGCATTGGCTGCAGTGGCAGTTCTGGGCTGGCAGGGTGGGCCCAGCCAGGATCGGGATAGCACCGACCCCACGAGCTCAGTCCGTGCTGCAAACCAGGGCCTGGCCCTCCCAGCAGGATGGGGAGCTGCCCCTTGCCCAGCAGCCCTTACAACACAAATCCTGGGAAATGCCTCCCTGTTTCCTCCCTGACACTCAGCTCCAGCTGGCAGAATGTGCCCCTTGGATGGCACAGGGTGGTCCCAGCTGGAAATGGCTCAGGAGGGACCCTGTGACTCCTGAGTCACCCCTGGGGTTGGGTACAAATGGTACAAATGGCAACAAAAGTTTGGCTTCAGCCTTTGTTAAATGAGGCCACAAAACAAACAGTCCCCGGGGAGGGGGGAGGAGCCACAAAGTAATTCAACATGAAGTTCATGTTTTGTAATTAATGTGTGTTGAGTTTAGATTTTGTCACCTGAGTCAGGGCAAAATGGAAACATTTCATGGTACATTTGGTAAGTTAAAAGCTTTAAGTTACTGTATTTACAGCTGTAATTCTTGGTACTTTCCAAACAACACAAACAAAAATGTCCCTGTTTAACTTGGGGTTTACAGCTGATGGAGAGTTTGACTTTTCAGCCGTGTATGTGCATGGGATTGTTTCCTTTCTTCCTCCTTACTAAGAATAATACACTATTATGTAAAAATTCTGCCTACACACTAAACCAGAATTGTTATTGATGGTTAGGTGTCAGATTCTGCTTCACAGAGGAAAGGAAACTTGAGGAAAGACTGGACTGTATTCTCTGGAAAGCTGAGATAGTAAAGCTGTCCAGTGCAGAGGGGGCAGAGAGAGGTTATCAAGTCTGATCAGTATTAATAAGCTGGTATATTCTTGCTGGCTGATTGTCCAATCATGTACTAATGGAGCTTCCAAAATGTGTTTTGGAAAAATCATTTTCAGGCCTTGATATATTCCATAATGAGGTTCGAATTTTGAAGGCCTTTTGAGCCTTTTAATTTTTATAGCAACTATTCTAATCCACCTAAACAAAGTATTTATCCAGAAAAAACCCTAACCTTAAACACAGTTCTTAGATAGCTTCAGGTTGGTTTGTATTTCTAGACTACTTTAAAAAAAAATAACATCTACATTAAGTTCACATCGAGGTCAAGAAGTAATTCAGTCCCTGATCACCATGTTCTGTTTAGTGTCCATATGATCAAGTCACAAGAAAGGTCATGGGATTTAATTTTCATCCCTGTTGTTAAAATCTACTTGTTTAGATAACTGGAGCCACTGGACTGGTTTGTCTTTGAGCTGGAAAGGAGTGTTTCAAACTGGGACATGGTGTCATTAGTGAGAAAGAAGCGCAGCCTTGGAAGAAATGGCAGAAAAAGGAGGGGAACTTCATTGTGGCATCAGACACAAAGATTTGTCTAGTCCTTTTTTAATCTTCAGTGTATCAGAATTTCACAGCAGGTTTTGTTGTGCCCTGGTGCACACCTGGACCACAGAGGGTTCATCCCTGGTTGATGTGGATGCAGAGGAGCTGCCTCATGAACCCAGGGCAGGTCCCTGCACAGGCCTTGCTGTGGAGCAGCTGTTCATGCAGGACAGCAGTGACTTCACCTCTGCTGCAGCCCTGAAACCTCTGGCATTGCTGGGGCACCTGGAACTTTCCCAGCCCCAGTGGAAGGCAAAACAGAGCTTTAAATGGTCCCCCTTTGGTGAGGGCAGGGAGGAGGCTGTTTGTTCAGTTATTGAAAGGAGGTAAGAATGCTGATGGTCGTTGAGAGTGGTACAGGAGGTGTCCAACCACACATAATCAAAAATCAGCTAGTTTTTGGAGCTTATGCCAGGAAAATGCCTGCTAGGAGCCCTTTCATGTAATAACATTCTGAATACAAGGCAAGGTTTCAGTTTTCTACCTTCTTCTCTTGCCTCCCTGTTCCACCAAGCTTCTGGTTTCTGTCTAACGACGTCAGGCTGAAGATCAGCAGATGCCAATAGCTCATTTTCATTTGGTGCTTTCTCACTGACTGGCACCCAGCAATGGTCAGAGTGCCCAGAACAAACCCTGTGTGGACATCACTGTTCTCTTTAGCTGTGAGCACGTCCCAAGTGTTCCCCCACACTGTTCAAGGCAAGTGTCAGGAGTGAAAATGCTCCCCACACACGGTCAGGGTTCCCCTGGGCTCTGGGGCTGCAGTGAGTGGTGCCTGTGGGTGCTGCTCAGGTGTCCAAACACTCCCCACACACAGTCAGGGTTCCCCTGGGCTGTGGGGCTGCAGTGAGTGGTGCCTGTGGGTGCTGCTCAGGTGCCCAGCCTGGCAGGGCTGCCCCACGAGCTGCAGTGAGCAGGGCCTGGCTCTCACTGCTGCCCCAGCACAGCCATTTCTGCCCTGTGTTACTAAACAGAATTTAATTAACTCTTACCAATGCTTCAGTTTCCTGACAGGCATATTTGCCTCGAAGCTTTGCACATATCTTTGCAGAAGGAAAGCTTTTTATCTACATAACATTCCTGTGAGGTTTTGAAAGGTTACCATTGGGTCACTGGCATTGCTTTGGGTACATCTTTCACAGACCTGGTTTGTTTTGGCTTGGCCACTGCACTTGGGCACCTCCTTGGTTTGTGACTGTCCCCTCAGGGTTTCAGCTGCACAGGGGGATGCAGTTCTGAGCTTTCTTCAGGGCAAAAAACTCTGGCCAGGCTCTGTCCATGTACCAAAATCAGGTGTATAATTGTGTATTTCACAACTGGCATCTGGGAATTTTCTGCAGTGAATCTACTCACGAGAAACAGCTTTTGCTCTTTTAGTAACAACCAGGGTTATTATTGTCTCGTAGTTTGCTGGGACCCTGTCAGATGGTCTGGGCAAGACCATGGACAACAGGCACCAGACGGAGCGGGAGTACATCCGGTACCACGCGGCGACCAGCGGGGAGCACCTGGTGGCCGGGATCCATGGGCTGGCACATGGTAAGCCTGCTGCAATGCTGGGGAGTTTCTCCTAAAAGTAATGATCAGGTTGCTGTTACTGCTGGGGGAGTGTTTGAAGCCAGGGCAGTGGAGCTGTCAGAGGCTTCGTGTTTGAGTTTGATCGGGGTGGGGGATTGTTTGGTTTTCAACTTGACAGAAACTACATTTGAGAATCAAATCTTTTCACATGTAACTGAAAGTGGAAGCATTTTTGCAAGTTAAAATGAAGTCTCAAAGTTCATCCAGAACATAGTTTCTGTGCAGAGGCATAAAATACCCACACAAACAGTTTTTTTGAGGGCCAGACGTTAAAATTAAAAATGAGTGTGGCTGGATTGTGGCTTTCTTATGTTTGCTTTCAGTTCCAGAAACCTGAGATTCCTTGGAATCAGAACATCATTTTAAAGTAACATTTCACCAGTTGGGTTATTTTGTGGTTGTTTTCAGTCTACTAAGAACTAAAGACATGAATTTGTGTAAAAGGAGTGGACTAGTCTTAATTTGGCCAGAATCTCGCATTAATTTAGTTCATGATTTATCTGTTGAAGAAGGTTAAATCAATCCAAGCCAAGTTTCAGTCAAATGTTTATATTTTGCCTCATCTTGACTCAGTTTGTTTAAATGTTCTTCTCTGTGCAATTGTCACAGCCTGTTCAAAGCTCAGTTGGCTTTCACTGGAACAGGATCTTTTCTTTATGCTTTGGTTATAAAGACTCACTGTAGGTAGGGATGCAATGGATCAGGAGAAGTCTCTCTCCCACCAGTGGGCTGTACAGTCTGACATAATTTGTATTGGTAGAAGTGCAGCAATCCCAAATATGTCAGTCTGTGCTGAATAGTCCATTCTAAAGGCACTTCACTGTGTTGTATTACCCAGTAATTAGTGTGGCTGTTCTAGTCCTAATTCTGTGGCATTTTTAAATGCTTCCCATTCAGCTTTTTAAAAAAGAAAGTAACTGCTAATTCCTACATTTCAACAGACAGGATTTAACCATAAACTGTAGTTACTCAAGAGGATGGATTTAGATAGTTTGGGCTCTTGAGTGTGGTCGTTGAGGCACTGCTGGTCTGCACTTCACTTACAGACCTCAAAGGACCCACCTGGCTGCTGAAAGCTCCACAGGAGAGTGTTGGGCCAAGGCACTGAAAGCTGCTCCTCCAGTCATGGAGATGTGACATCTGTAGTGTGTCCTCAGACAGTATGAACCATTCCAAGTCCTTTGAAGCCTCAGTAGATTCTTGATTTCTCAGAGCATTGAGGTTCTCAGAAAGGGAAACAGGCACAGAAACTTGAAGTGCCAGTTTAAAAAGAACTGACTTTTTGCAGCAGAGACATGCACTGTTCTATTTTCTGTCTCAAATTGTGTCAGCTTTTGTCACATTGTAACTGCTTCACCTGTGCAGTACATGGGGCTGTGTGTGTGAGTGCAGCTGGAAATAAACCTGTAGAGAAACATTTTAAAACATATATATTTAGTAATGGATTAAATCCTTGTCTGTGGGATATTATGGTCTGTATGTATGTCTGTGTGTGCTGCATACACAAAGTGTGAAGTGGTGAATGAAATCAGGTTTGATACGTAAAATGGACAATAACTCAGGTAGGCGACGGTGCCAGCTGGGATGAGGCTCTGTGATCTTTAGAGGCAACAATTTTGGCCTGACTTGCTCTTCTTTTCTTTGCCAGGTATCATTGGAGGCCTGACAAGTGTCATAACCTCCACAGTGGAAGGTGTGAAGACAGAGGGAGGGGTCAGTGGCTTCATCTCGGGGCTGGGCAAGGGACTGGTGGGCACCGTGACCAAGCCGGTGGCCGGAGCGCTGGACTTCGCCTCGGAGACGGCGCAGGCAGTGCGGGACACGGCGACGCTGAGCGGGCCCAGGTCAGTGCCCTCCTGGTCCTGCCCCTGCCCCTGCCCCTGCCCCTGCCCCTGCCTCTGCCCCTGCTCCTGCCCCTGCCCAGCAGGGCTGGGGACTGGGGCTTGGACCTGCTGCACTTCCTGAGCTGATTGTCCTTCCTTAGGCTAAATAATTAATCCAATTACTGTGAGCTCTGCTCAGGGATGTGGCCCATTTCATTCCATTTGCTCTTGGTTTAAGAGATGTGATTTCCTGATACTGTGACAAGGGTGAAATGTGCAGGGGGAGCTGCAACAGAAAATAGGAATTATTAAGCTGCAGCATTAGAATAAGCAACATTTTTAAAATAGCTGTTCGTAATGAGATTGAACTGTACTGTGGAATCCTAACACGGAATTGAAATGAAGTTCTCCCTGCTCTACCTCCAACTTCCATTTAGCTGTAGAAAAACAGTTCTTCAAACATTTGAAGAGTTCTGGCATCAACGTACTGTCATTATCTTCTAATTTTCATTTTGTGTAATAGTTCTCACTTCTAAAGGTGTCCCCTGTGTGCACATGGGTATCTGCTTGCCCATCCTCCTGTGGGGTGAGGGCTCAGCACATCAGGGAGATGCTTTGGGTTCTTCCTGTGCTCAGTTCAGACTCTGCCAAATAATGATGGTTTTGCCTGAAGGACCTGAGTGTTGATTGGCACTGCCTGTGAGTGTGGCACAGGGAAGGGCCAAGCTCTGGCAGGGAACTGCTCTGAGAGAAGAGTCTCTGCTCTTTGTGGCCCAGAGTTCCTGTGATGTGCCAAGTCCTGTTGTATGTACATGAGATCTCTGTGCTGGAGAAGTGAAAGAAAACCCTGAGTAAGTTTTATTGTCAGAAATGTTTGCAAAATCTTGGGGTTTCTGCTTGTTTTGTCTTCCCTTTGGCTTTTCCATTTCCTGTGTTTTATTATGCCACTCTTGGAACCCTGAAGGGTCTTCATCAGGGACTGAGGAAAGAACAATAAGCTTGATGAAGTGTGAGTGAGGTGCAGGAAGCCTGAAGGGTGACCCGAGGTGTGCCTTGTGAAAATGGGAGTGTGGACACTGTGCCTCACATATTTGGTACTTACCCTAATTTGTGAAACCATTGTACTTACAATTTGGTAAGTACATTTACATACACAGAATTAACTGAGCACTCTTAAGGGCATCCCTGAGAAAACACATCTAATGTTCCACCAGCTTGTGCCTTAATTCTGTGACTGTACAGATGGGGTGATGTCGGGGTGGGGAGAGGCACACCTGGCTGTGCTGTAGCTGCACTTCTGGTTGAGCTCTGGGTTTATTTTAGTTTGTTTCAGGCTACACATATTCTTAAACTTCATGTCTTGCCTTAATTCTAAGAGATGCAGCCTGTACATGGTAGGGATGGTGTTACAACAGTTGCCAAACCAGACACCAACCGGGAGAGAGAGGGGAAGTGTCTGATCTTGGGCTTATGTTTCCTTTGGGACACATTTCCCTGTAACTTCTTCACTGTCAGTTAAGAGAAGAGGTTAAGACAGATGAGCTGAACCACATTTTGGTTGACTAGATTCTGAACTAACTGAGAAATTGTTTTAGTGTCTACACATCCCCTGCAAAGTTTCTGACCCAACAAGAGGAAAGGGGAAAAAAAATTGGGAAAAAACCCCCAACTTTTCTCAAGGTTACTCCATTCTCCAGTCCACAAAAATCTGATCAAAACTTGTTTTATGTAAACAAATATACTTGAGAATATGTAGATAAAATAAGAGGGGGATGAAAACTCCCAGAAAATCCACCTCCACCTCTAAGACACTTTGCATTCCTGTTTTGTTTGGTGTGGGGGTTTTATGTGCTTATATAATGAAGCAACCAAATTGTTCTTCTGGGGGTTTAAAAAAAACCCCAGCCCACACAGCCAAGGAAGGGTTTGTGCATGTTCTGGGCTGCTGAGCCCCACTGTCCCCTCTGCATCTGTAACTGCTCAAGTATGTGTGGTTTGGAGCGGGAGCAGCCCCGCGTTCCAGCCAAGCTGCTGCTCCTCTCGCTGCTCTGGAGCCTGCTGGGCTGGAGGCTCTGCCAAGCTCAGCTCACCAAGGCAGCCGGCCCTGAGGGCTGTGAGTGTGGGACAGGAACTGGCTCCAGTGGAGTTTGGGCCACAGGAAGGCTGAGCTCCTGAGCAGAGTGACCTTCCCCGGGCCCGGCCCTGTGTGTGCTGCTGCAGAGCTGTCAGCCACTTCACTGCAGTTGCATTTAAATAGCAGGAGATGGGACTGTAAATTACAGGCCTCTTGCAACTCTCCAATTATATGGCTGAATTGTAAAAAAAACCCTCTGAATTTCAGCTGCCTGACTTGACCCATCAGATCAGGTGAGAGCAGGAACAATTTTTAATCGAGGTCCTTGGCTTTCCTAAAAGCCATGCTCTGAAGTTGCTGATGGAATAGAGCACTCTGGTGTGCTGTGGGCAGGCTGCATGGCCAGGAGGCTGGGTTGGCCTCAGATGTGTGGATTTGTGTTGGGACAAGCCATGTGTTGGGAACAGGGAGCCAGCAGGGCTGAGCACCGACAGTGGCCTTAGAGCTTAAGGGGTGATAGGTTTAAAGGGCAAGAAAATATTTCTTTAAATCTGACTTTAGGCTGGACTTTTCAAGGCTAATCTTATTAATTTATTATCTAATCATATCATTTATTATGCTTGTTATTTATGAATAAAGCTGCCTTAATACTTTTAATGCAGAGGAGAGCATAAAACAGTTGTTGACAATGCAGCATACATCTAATTTATAAACAGTTAATGCCTGTGACTTGATACCTTTATTGAGAGGGTTCTCTGTGTTCCAAGTACTCCAGTGTCACATACAAGAGTTCTGATTATTTCCATATTTGTCATATACTGCCAAAAGTCTTGAAGCCCAGTTCAGAACAGGAAAGCTGTTCTGTCTCTGGATACGCTTGGAAAGCTCTCGCCTAGAAACGTGTTTTACATCCTAGAGCAGCACAAGTAAAGAACATTTATATTTAGATGTATGTCTAATCTAACAAGTAGTGCAGGAAACTGCCTTTATGGCTTTCTCTCAGGCTTCTGCCAGGTCAGGGCGAGTTTAAGATTATTCTTGGGCTGTTGCTACGAGGGTTTGTGTTCTTTTCTGAGAGTCAATGTGAAAATGAGAAGTGGGGAGGTAACTCCATGACCTCCCCAATTCCAATGATTTCTGTCTGGGACTGTAGGAGCAGAGAACATGAGATTGGCAAGCCATTAATGGTCATGGAAAATTGTTAGGTAAATATTTGATTCTTTGAAATGCACTTCACCTGGAGAGCAGTAGCCTGTGCTGGCTGCTCCTTTGCACAGCACAGCCCTGGGAGACATGTACTGATCTGAAATTAATTTGTTTTGCCTTTGTGCATCCATCTCTCTGTTAGCAGTGATTTGCACAGGCAGGTCTAAAGCAGCGGAGTTGAGAATATCATTGCCAGTGAGGAGAAGTAGAAAATAGCTACCTAGTTGTGTGGAGCATTAGCTAAAATAAACTGCTGAGAGTATATTCTTGAGGTTCTCAGGTGTTACAGATTAATATTGTGTGAACCTTTACACCTCTTTATGTGTCCCAAATTCTGTCCTGACCTTGGACTCGACCTAGATCTGACTTTTAGAGTCTTTACAGTAACATCAGTCATTTATGGGTCATGACTCTGTTGAAGAAGACATTGCTATTTTCCTGGAAAGCCCTTCCTAAGATTTCCCCAGAAGCCAGAGAGAAAATATATTCACCAGTCTAATCAGTGAAAGACTTGAGCAGTGATTTCCCTCATATCCTTTCTCCTTTTCCCAGGGAATGACACATTTTCAGGGTAACCTTGGAGCAGGTTTGTCCCGTTCTCTGCTGTGGCCCAGCTGTGGCCAAGGCTGTTCCCAGTCCCTGTCCAGCTGAGGGGTTTGCATTCCCTGTCACTGCCTGGATTGATCCTCTGCTTTTGGGGCTGCTTTGAACCCCCAGTGTGCAGGTTCCCATCAGGGTGGTGGGAGAAGGGCCCTGCTCTGGGCACTCTGTGCTCTCCAGGCCATCCAGAATTGGGTTGGCTGCTTTTACCCCCATATCACATTGCAAATGGATATCTGCTTTTCTGCTTGCTGTTTTCCCAACCCAGGAGGGGGTTTTATGTTTTGTTTTATTTTACTGCTTTGCAGGTATCTCCTTGTCATTTAGCATTTGCCTTCTGGATTATTTTTCCCTGGATGAACCAGGTTGCAGTTTTGCAGGTTGAATCCCATTTTATTTCCTGCCATATTTCTGACCTCCTCAGGTCCTTTAGTACTTTCTGTCCTCACTGGAGTTTTAAACACCTCCTTATTTGTCCTCCAAATGTAGCTTCACATTAGGAGATCCTTGAAGTTAAGCAAGCCTGGGTTTGTGTCCACATGTTTTGCAGCACCTCAGTAGGTGCTTCTTTTTATGTTACCACCCTCACCTGCTCAGTGTTCTTTGAGGTTTTCTTTTATCTCTGGTAACTTGCTGTGGTTCAGGTGGTTGAAGTGTCTGCTCTTGATGTTGATTTACTTACAGTAAATGGGGATTTCCTTGTGGGGAAAGTAGTTCCCTGTCCTTCTTAGAGGGCTGAGTGGGATTGGTGCCTGCTGCAAATGCCCACTGTGTGTCAGAAAAACGTTTCCAGGAGGCGATTCCGAGGTGTCTGCTCTAATAAATACCTTTTATGTTTGGAGCCCTCAGTTGCCTGCAGTTTCTTAGTCAGGGTCAAAAATGGGGACACAGTTTAACTGTTTGGAAGGAGTGGAAGTAAAACCCACAGTGTTTGGACCTACAGCAGCAACATAATTCTTCATTAATATTATATAGTTGTGGTTTCTTTCCCATCTGCTCTATAGGAATGTTTTTATGTAATAGGAGGTTTAAGGAAAAACTAAGCAATCTGGGTTAGGCAATGTTTAATCATACAAGTCTTATGCTTTACATGTTACATTGATGAGCCTCTGGAGCCCATGAGCTGGACTTGGAGTAGCAGGGGCTGAGAGAGGAAAAGCCCAGAAAACCCCCCTGACCTGTGTGCAAAAAGACCCTTTTCCAAGCCCAAGGGTTCCAGTTGTTGAGGCCATTCATTGCAGCTCCCTCACATTGGGCCTCTGGGGGTTTATGCACCCACATTTTAGCAAAGAAGCTGTTGATGGTTTAAATTCCAAAAGGGAGGGCTAAACCTTTGTGTAACTTCTTGCTTTGCCATGACAGAATGTATTAAACTGAGCAATAACCTGGCTAAGAAAAGTGCAGCCACTGGGTGTGCCAGGGGTGCCACGTCTGTTGGCACTAACAGGGAGGCCTTGGCAGGGTCTGGCTGGCACTGTAAATCCCAACATCTCTTCTATGAGGAAGGAGCATTTCCCACTAAGACATTAGTATTTAACTTGACATGTGAGGGCAGAAAATGCCCTGGGTGCTTTCAGCCTGTGATCAGGGGAGAGAGGCTCTGGAAGGGAATGTTGTGAGGGGAGGACAGATGGAGAAGATGGAAGACCTTGAAGTGAGCAATGCTGAGGAGTTACCCGAGCACAACATGTGAAGTTGTGTTTTTCTTTAATGTCCATTAATTAATTGCAACAAATAATTTCATAAAGAGAACAAATGCAGAGTTCTTACTGTGGTGTTCTGCACAAACCCAAAATATTCCCCAGTGCCTTGGTAAGTCACCCTGAGGGCAGGTGATCTCCATCCCTGGGCAGAGGTGGCACCCACAGGCTGTGCCCAGTCCTGGGCTGAACTGCTGACCTGCTGCTGGGGCAGACCAGGCATCAGGGCCAGCCTGGAGTGCACTGGCTGGTTTGGAAAGGTGGGACTTAGTGAGGAAAAGGTGTTGTGCTGTATTAGGCTGCTCTGGTGGCACAAAATGGGCGCTGTGGGCACAGCCTGCCAGTGCCACATGTCTGGGGGCTGTGGGGCAGTTTCCTGGGGCACACAGACTTGTGCAGCAGGTGAGTGATGTTTTCCAGTCTGGTTAAATCCAAGGCACTGTCATGTTGGCCTGGTGTAGTCCACCAGAAATAGAACTAATTATGAACTTCCTTCTGCAAAGAGCTGATAAATCCTTTGTTGGATTTACCACAGATTTATTCTACTACTTAAACTTCGCGTGATGTGAAGCATTTGCTTCCCAAAGTGGAATTCTTGCTCAATGTGCCCTCTTCACAGTATTTAGCTGTTAACTGAAAGGAATGCAGCTAGACAGGGAGAAAGTTTTATGTCCTCTGGAAATACTTGTATTTCTCGAGCCTGCATATTCTGTCTAATTATCTTCTATTTCAGCCAATAAATTTGGCTTTTGGATGCCAAGGCCAAAAGGCAAAAGGAACACCTTTTATCTCTTAAATGTTTTCTGGCACCCATGTGGTTCTTGGATCAGCATCTCTGCTAAAGGACGCTGCTGTCTTGGGGTGTTTTATGTAACACTTGTCTTGGGTGGAAACAATTCCAGAGAGCTGCAGACTTAACTTGTCTTCAGTGCTGCCTCCTAGGATAGAATTGGAGAGTCTTTGGAGAAAAAAAAACCAGCTATATTCAGGCATGAGCATCAGCAGAACCAACTAAAAAGTCATCGAAGACCAGGCCATAAAGTATCTGCAGTTCCCATTCACAAATTTGCCTGCTCAGAATGAGGTGGGATAGGTTGGGAGTGTCTGCACCTCAGGAAGGAACAGAAACTTTCTTTCTCCAGCCCTGTGTGCTGCCATGGCCCGGGACAGCCTGGCAGGGACCTGTCAGGCTCGAGCCCCATGACCCACAGACATTTCATACACCTTCTGTGGGTTTTCATGATCTTTTGGCCCATTTTCTAGGATTTTCAGTTCATAAAAATAGCAGGAAAGATGAAACTGGTGTAGTGCAATAAGAGTGCAGGATTTGTTTATTTACTTATTTCTAAGGCCCAAATGGCAGGAGCAGTGACTGTGTGACCTGGCCTGACACAGCTGCTGCTGTGCCACAGGGCTGAGGTCTGGTACTACAGGTCTGGCCATTCCTGGGAATGTCTTACTGGTCCTAATAGTGGTGGAGGTAAGCATAGATATTGTGTGTGCTCAAGAGTGAGTCCATGGGCACAACCAGGGACAGTCCTGGGGTTTCCGTGTGAGTATTTGCTCCTCTTGTGTGGAATTGGAGCAGAGTCTTTTAAGTTGTCTTTCCATTTACCTTCACTTCTAGTGATTTTCCCTGGAGGTCACGTTAAATGTTTCTTTACATCCTTCAGTTTGTGACCTACATCAAGTGCCCTTAATTACCACATTAATAAAGCTTTGAGTAGAGGATCTGGGCATACCCAGAGATGAGCTTTTTCCATCCTCAAACCAAAGATAAAGATGTAGGAAATGCCCATTTTAGACAAAATGAAAGTCTTCTCTCCATACTGTATTTCCAGAGGGTTTGTGCCTTGCTCGAATTCCTTGCTGTGTCCCAAATCTCAGGGTATCAGCACACTGAGGCACTCTCTGTGTCTGAAGCAGTGCAGGCCCTGCCCCTGTGGCCAGGCAGGTCCTGCTCTTGGCACTGACAGGTTGTGTTTTCAGCAAAGAGATGCAGCTTTGCTTCAAAACTAACACCACTTGTGAGCAGAGCTTTGACCAGCTTAGCCCAGGCCCAGATGGCCGTGGCCATTCGAGGCTGACTGGAAAGCAGCAGAGCTCGGGCGAGGCGTGCCCAGCGCTGCGTACCCGGCACTGGGCACTGTCCCAGGGCAGGGTTTGTGCTCAGCCCAGCCGGAGCCGGGCGCCCAGGGCCTGCCGGGATGGGGTTTTACACTCGTGCTGTCCTTTTGCCCTTCCCCTGAACCCTTTGGTTGCAGCCCTGAGCAAACAGGCCGTGCTGCACTACCCGCGATGCTGAGCACGCTCCGGCCGCGCCAGCGAGGGGGGCCCCGGCCAGGAATGCGGCTCGGGGCTCCGCGCCATAAATCCAACCAGCACGACAAAGAGGAGATAATATGAGCCTTCGTGATGATCTGAAAGGGGGAGGTTTGTGTCCCATTGATTGCGGTCTGGCCCCGCGCCAGCCCCGAGCCTGACCGGCAGTTGAACCATATCGTTAAGGCGTGTAATGCAGCCCGAGCCTTGTACAGCAGCCAATGAGTACATATCCAGAGGGCAAAAGTTTATAAAGAGCCGAGGCTGTCCTGTTTAACCCTCTCACACTGCCTGTAATGGACACGCTGCCACTCACACACGGGCTCACGTGGAGCCTGCACCGCGCACAGGGGGGGCTGATGGCTGATGTGCAGCACATTTAGAAAGTGATCCCAGAAAAAGATGGAAAACTGAGCTTTGGGTTTAACCAGAGGGGAAAAAAATGGAAAAATCCAACCCACTTTTTTCCAGCACTGCTTTATCCATAGTTACTTTTTTTTTAAAGACGTCTTCTGGGTTGTTCTGCAAACTCTTTCATACAGATGGAGCTATTTATTGCCTTGATGTCACCTCATTTAGCATGTGGCTGGTATTTTTATAGATAATTTTTTCACCTAATGTTGCTGTTAACATGTGGAATGCTCTTTATCAGTTTTGTAAGTACAGCCAGTCATCTGAATTGTTCTTGCAACTGTGAACTTTAAAAATCAAAACAAACCTTGTGAGTAGCCTTTTGTTGGGTGAGGTTTGTGCTGGAGGACGTTGCTGCGCCTGCTGCAGCCCAGGCTGTAGTAACTGAAGAGTATAAAAGGAATGTCTGAAAGAGAAGAATGATCCAGTCAGCAGAGTTGACTGGCACAGTCCTTCATGCACATCCAGAGTCTGTCCTGGGGCTGGGCAGGGCCCTGGTTCGTTCTTCCCCAAAGTGGATTTGCTTTCCCAGAAAGGCAGGAGTGCAATGTGGAAGCATTTCTGTTATCCTCAAAGTATTTTACACTCAAAGTGACCATGGTTGCACTTACTACAACTGGGCATTGATGAGGTTTGATGGGACAGTTATAAATGTGACTCCCCAGCCCTGGCAGTGTCCCAGGCCAGGTTGGACAGGGCTTGGAGCAGCCTGGGCTGGTGGGAGGTGTCCCTGCCCATGGCAGGGG
>JAWWEV010000056.1:2620675-2644475 GCA_035583235.1 Hafferia zeledoni
CAGGTTGGACAGGGCTTGGAGCAGCCTGGGCTGGTGGGAGGTGTCCCTGCCCATGGCAGGGGTGGAATGGGATGAGCTTTGAGGTCCCTTCCAGCCCAAACCAGTCTGGCATTCTGTGAGCACAGACACTAGACCAGTGTTCCAGCTGCTACAGGGCCCTGTCTGGCACAGAAAGGATTTAATATTTTAAAGCCTCCCACAGTGCCCTGAGACACAGCAATGTTATGGCCCTGGGCACTTGTTTCACTAAGGCATGTTCAGCTCCTGTTTCCTGATTGGTGTTGCAGGAAATCTCTGCTAAGAATCTCTTACATTGAGTCAGAAGGTGAATGGGAGCATTTTTCAACACATTTGTGAGACAGGAAACTTTGGGGTGACAGCTGTAGTCATCCCTGTGATCCATGCAGGAAGAGTGGGAGAAACTGGGAGCTGAGATGGCAGTGTTAGGTTTTGTCAACTACTTAAGCCTGGTGATAGCAGAGTGCTGGGGAAGTGTGGGGTTTGCTGCCCAGCTGTGCCAGGCAGAGATGGGGCCAGGGCCAGAGGTGGATGCCCAGAGCTGGTGTCAGGCAAGGGCAGTTGTCTGGAAGAAATGCACATAAACCTTATGCACATGTTGGATTTGTAATATGGATGCCATAATTAAGTGTCTTAAATACCCCCTTCTGACTTCCTTTTGAACTTGGAGCCTGATGAGGTTGTGTACAATCATAAACCCAGGGAACAGCTCCCAGTTTTGTTGTGCTCTGGTACAAAAGAAGAGGGAAGGGGGAGAAGAGCTCCATCTCCAAGGAGCTGACAGGAACAAGGTCCATGACAAACAGTTGCTCTTCAGCACACTGAATCCTCCTAAGGCACGTGGGGTCAGCTGAAGGTCTGCAGCATCTGAGCTGGGAGATCCCTCCAAAGAGGAGGGATTTGACTGTAAGTGGGAGGTTTTAACCCCAGGCACCATTTATTTGCATGTTTCTTCCCGAAACGAGCATTTTGGGAACACATTTAACAAGCACAATATATTCCATGCATTTGCTGGAGTCAACGGCCCATATAAGCTTCCTCAGATCTGCAGTCAGCAGGGAGCTGTCTGGCCTGGGATTTTACACATTCCTGCATCTAAGGGAGACATTCTGAGGCCAAATCCAACACTCCCTGACTGCGCTGTGTGCGCATTTGAACACCTTCACAGCATCCGTGCTGGAAGCAGGGAGTGAATGCCACGGCAGAGCTGTGCCAGATCCCTGGGATCAGGCACTGACCTGCCCGGTGGGAGCTGCATCCCAAGGGTCAGCAGGAGGCAACTGCACTGCCCCTTAGAATAAGAATCACCAGGGAAAG
The DNA here is from genome assembly GCA_035583235.1 of Hafferia zeledoni. NCBI lineage: Eukaryota > Metazoa > Chordata > Aves > Passeriformes > Thamnophilidae > Hafferia > Hafferia zeledoni. Next base: position 2,622,011 of record JAWWEV010000056.1, read on the forward strand.
TGCAATCCAGACCACCATGCTCAGGTTGGGTTTGTGAACAGAGCTGCAAGTGCCAGGGCTGTTCTCATACCCAGAGGACAGATGAGACATTCCCCAGATCAATATTTTAAATGAAGTCTAGTGACTAATGTGTCAGTCATGGGGCTTGTTCTTGTTTTTTCTCTCAGAAGAAGTTGCTACATTTCCTAAAGTTGTTTTATTCTGAATAATTATTCTGGGTGTGATACTGAGAAAACTGAAATATGTAATTTGTAAATCATTTCTCAGTCATGTTAGAAGTGGGATGGTTTGTTTTAACAGACCAGCATCTGTTGATATACAAAGTCTGATGCCTTCTGAATTTGATTTTTAATGTTTTTGTCAGGGCAGTCTGGGTACACTTGAGGGAAAGTTTTTTAGGTCCAGAAGACCCTCAAAGATGAGGAACAGTTCCTGTGCTCAAAACCACTGTGTATTTATGCCCCTCTACAGAGCTGAGGGTGTGAACCTGGTGGGTGGGTGGGTGCCTGAGAGGGATGAATGTGGAGAGAAGGAACAAGGATTGGGGATTCCAGAAAACATGTGATGTCTCTTGTAGAGTTTTCTCAACCTAAGTTGGTAAATAATTATCCCCACTAATACCTGACCACTTTCTTCTTCAGTGGGTTGGTGATGTTTGTTTGCAAAACCTCCGGCTTTAAACTGGTCAGCTGAACCCCAGGGATTGTGTGAACTGCTCAGCAAACACCACCAGTTCACACCATGTGCTGGTCCCAGTGGTCCCAGTGAGCTGCAGTGAGAGCCCCAGAGCTCAGCCCTGGGCAGGGCACAGCTCTGTTTGCCTGAACCCTGTGCAGGGCCTTTGTGCCCCATCCAGCAGCACCACTCCCTGCTGTGCCAGGCAGACTGAGGGCATTCCTGCCTTGGATTGCCTTTGTGTGCTTATTAGAGAGGAATCAGCAGCTCTGCTGAGTGCCTGGTAATGGGACCCAGATGTGTGGGCATCGCTGCTCTGCAGATCTGCAGCTTGGGGGATTTCATCAGCCTTGCTTATTATTTACAGAATGTAACTCGAGACAGTAGAACAAATTTTTAGATTAAAAAAATCAAATGGTGTGGAATGTTTTGAGCTGTGCAGACCAAACAGAGCAGTTTGCCAAGGGGGCGATGGACTAAATCAAAGCAGTTTAGGCTCGAACCAGTGGCACTGGGTTGGAAAGCTGCTGACCTTGTCACGGAGATTGGAGGGATCTGTTATCACCAGGATGAGTGTTTGGGCATGGAGGGCACAGCAAGCACTGTGCTGTAATCTCAAGTGCTTCTTCCATGTCAAAGCAAAACCCAAAGCCTGAAACAAACCACAACCAACCCCACAGCTCAGAATTGCCAAATCTTCCAGAAGGCCATTGTGGTGCCCAGTACCTTTGTAGTACCTGTTCTTTCTCTCTGCCCTGCTCTAAGCCAGACATTAGAAACCAGTGTTCAGTTGTTCTGGTTTCTGTGGGACTGAAAGGCTCTGTTTTATTCCCATTTTTAAGGTAGTCTTGCTTGCAGTGCTTCAGATCCCCCTTCTCACAGCACCACAGAAGATTAGAGAGGATGGCACAGGTGTTTGTCTGAAGGATGGTGCTGCTTCTCACTCCCATGTGGCTGCTTATCCAACCTTTTTGAATGCAGGATAGGGAGTGTCTCAGAAAAATGTTATTGATTGGCCAATGGCTGATTAAAACCCACCATACATTGCAGACACTCATTAGACTTGTCAGTGGAAGCTGCAGGTGCCATAGAGAGATTTAACAGCCAATGGGGGCTTCTTGGATTAGTGATATTGTGCCATTTTCCTGCTTTGGAAAGTTAGGAAGTTGTGCAAGATGTGAAGTGCTGATGCTTCAAAAGCAAAGGTGATGTTCTGTGGGATTTTCCTCCTGTCTCTGGATCAGAAAAGCTGGAAGCAATTCCTCATGAAGGGTCTTTTCTGAGTCAGGATGGGAAAAATGGTGCCTTTGGCTGGGAAATCAGTAACAGCAGTAGCCTGGAGAGGGATGAAATAGCAGGGAGCAGCCCCAGAGTGATGCTGCTGGGAAGGGACAGGGCTCGGAGCCTGGAACACAGTTCTACAGGGGCAGGGCGTTCCAGGAGCTTGAAGGAATTCAGAGTATTATTTTTTAACAAAATACTGCTCAGGGAGGAACCAAGGCTGCAGCTCTGCAGAGCTGTGGCCAACATCAACCTCTTGATGTCTGTCAGCCCTCACTTGTGTATTACTGACAATTTTATTTAACAGACAGAAGGGTAAAGTGTGTAAACCCTGCTATGGAGATACTAATTACTGAGGATTTTGCTTTTGTCTTAATCTAACAGCATGTTCCTATTTCCACAAGCCTTCAGTTCTCAGTCTTTGGCTCTGTCCATCAGTGTGAGCTCTCTCTGGGTTGATGCAGCTTAGTTTTCTGTAGAGCACTGAGGAGAAACAGTCAAAGCAGTGAAGCTCTGCTGATAAACAGATGCCCAAATCTTTAGAGAGTATAAGCTGCTTAGGCTGCTGCTTCTTAGTAATTTAGCCACTGCCCCTTCGTGGTAAAAGAAAACTGCAGACACTTGTTGGAGAGGGAGAACCACACAATGCCATGTCTGTCAGAGCAGGTCTGACAGCCCCGTGTGCTTTGTGGGGCAGCCCTTGGAGTCCCCAAGGTTTGTCATCAGCCCTTGTGTTTCCCAGCGAGCAGAGCTGCGAGTCTAGCAGTGTCTGTGGGAGGCAGGGGCTGCCCCATGTCCCTGTGTCTGGCAGTGTCCCCCATGTCCCTCTCTCTGTCCCCACAGGACACAGGCCGAGCGGGTGCGCAGACCGCGGTGTTGCCGGGGGCCGCAGGGGCTCCTGCCGCGCTACCGGGACAGCCACGCCGAGGGCCAGGAGCTGCTCTTCAGGCTCACCGACGACATCCAGCACGAGTTGTGAGTACCGAGGGGGCACAGCTGCTCGGTGCGCTGCCTGGGACACAGAAACGGCCTCACACACTCGGTCAGCAGGAGCTCAGCACAGGGAGGACAGTCCAGGGAAGGGGCTGGAGCAGCACTGAGGGAGCTGGGGGGGCTCAGCTGGAGAAAAGGAGGCTCAGGGGGCACCTTCTGGCTCTGCAATCCCTGCCAGGGGGGTCGGGCTCTGCCCCAGGGCACAGGGACAGGAGGAGAGGGCACGGCCTCAGGCTGGGCCAGGGGACATTCAGATTGGATATCATGAAGACTTTCTTCATGGAAAGGGTTGTTAAGCACTAGGGCAGTGGTGGAGACCCCATCCCTGGAGAGACTTAAAGGACTTCATCCCCTCCCTCATGCCCAGCACAGTTACAGGCCAGCTGGATCAGCGAGGAGTGCTGTGTCTGCCATCACTGTGTGCCAGCCCAAAGGGGCAGCAATGCTGGTGCTGGAGCTGCAGAGGGTCCCGCAGTGCCCCCGTGTCCCTGGGCAGGTCTCAGTCATGGGTCCCTCCAGCTCTGTGAGCAGAGCTCAGTCTGCCACGTGCCTGTGGCCCTGTGAGGTCACCCTGGGGTCACCCCGTCCCATCCCACTGCAGGTCCCTGTGCTTGGTTGACTTGGGCAGGGGAGGGGAAAGAGCAGTCTGGGACCAAAAGAGATCCAGAGCAGAGCAATGGGCTTTGTCATCGGGTCCCACTGTTCATTCACGGTGACTCTCGCCATTAGGAATATCAGTCAACAGGAACACAGTGTTTCTTGTCATGGAAAATAAGTACAAAATTATGCCTCTGACTTTTATCCTAGTATCATAATCAGAAACACATTTAAAGACCTGATTATTTGCATATTTTCCTTCAGAGTTAAATCCATAAAAGGGGGTTTAATACCTTGCTCTACTGTTCTAACTAAATGTTTCCACATTTTTTTCCAGTTAGGCTCGCTGTTTCACTTCTGGAAAATATTGTGTAATTACTTCCTGATGTTAAAAAACCCACAAATTCTCCAGAGATCTGGTTGCTTCTACTTTGTTCTACTGGATCGTGTTTCATTTAATTTTTCATTTTATTAATTTGACATATTTCTAATAGTGTAGATGGGTTTAAAAAATAAAATGTCGCATCTTCCAGTAGTATCTGAAAAGGTTAAAAATACCTGTTTTGAGAACTAGACACGGAGAAGAAAGTAACAGTTGGCAAGAGCAAAGGGGTAATGATGCATGACTCAAACTTAGAACAAAATGTAGAGCTTGAACTACAAATTAGCTAATGTTTCTGGGCTTCTCCATTAAATCACTGACCTCTGTTCCCATCCCTCAGAATATATACATGACACCAGTAAAAGTCTTGCTGGGAAAGCAGATACATCATGTGTTGTTCTTAGGGAGCAAACCCAACCCCTCGGTCCCACTGCCCAGGTGCTTCCCTGGGCTCTGCAGGAGCTGGAGGTGCCCAGTTTGTGCCTGTGGCTGTCCCTGTGTCCCCTATGGCACTGTGACCCTGCCTGGTCTGGGCTCTGGGGGAGACCCTGCCGTGTTTGATGTGCCTGTCCAGGCTGTTCCTCTGCAGCTGCAGTGCTGCCCTGGGTTTAAATTAAATTTTCTGTGACACTTCATAAAAAGTGTCACTCTGCATCCTACTTGGCTGATTTCAAAGGCAGAGCCTTCCCCGAAGTGTTTGAACTGTGACGGGGCAGCTGCTGCTTTCCGGCTCTGGGAATGTTTGTCCTTCACCTGCACTCCTGGGAGCCCAAAGTCATGTTTTTCCCAGTTTGTTTTACTTAAAGGAACACAGTTCATTTACCCTATCCCAGAGCTTCACTCAAGGTTAGAGCTGGCAAAGCACATTACAGACCCTTTTTAATTAGGCTGGTGGTGCCCTTCTCAGCACTGAGCTCAGAGTGTGGGTTGCAATCTGTGGGGGCACCTTTCTCAGTGTGAAGAGAGTGAGGAGGAAAGATGAGTTCAGTGCAGAACACTGGCTTTGAGAGGACTGGGAATACAAAAAATTACTGCAGTTACCCTTTTATACCACAAAAAGAAACCATGACCTGACCTCTTGCCATATTTTTGGCTACTAACATTCCATTTATAACTATGGGTTTATTTGGCTACAGCTCAGAGCAGTTTGTGCTCAGAGTTACTTAAATGGTAGAGCCAGAGATGGGTTTGGAGATGGGAGGCTTTTCTGTCCACCAAAAACAGTGAGTAGTAACAAAAAACTCCTGGATTTCCAGTCCAGTGGAGTGTTCTGCAGGATGTCTGAGGAGCAGCACTGAGGTTTGGATAAGCAGTGGGTTCAGAAGGCAGTGACTGGGGACCTGCCTGGCAGCAGGAGAATCTCCTTTTACAGATGTGCTTCAGCCCCGTGGCTGTTGGCAGAGCTGTAATGCTCCACTTAGCACTCCATTATTCTGTCCAGTTGTGATTGCACGTTCAAGTTGCTGAATTTTTCAGCATTTAGAAACCCCAGTAATGAGGCTCATTTCAGTAGAGGTGGGGGAGAACCACTCGTGTGTGCAGCATCCCTTGTGCTTCTGCATTTCTTACTGTTGTTTTTTTACACACCAGCCCTCTCAGCCATCATAACTCTCAATATTCTGAACTCACTCCCCTCTCACTCTTCCTATCCATCACTCAGCTAATCTCCCTGGGGAAACCTGCTTGCTGCTTAACCTCTCACCCCGTGTTAAACAGCTAATTTCTCTTTTCTGCTACTGATCCCAGCAGCAGGTTGAGCTTGGGTTTGGCTTTGAAGGAGGAGCAGGGAAGCACAGGAAGGTTCCAGTGTGGACAAGGACAATGCTCTCATCTGGCCACTCTGGAACTGAAGTTGGTTGCAATTAAGCCTCAGCATTGGGACTTGCAGTGCTCCAGTGCAAGGAAATAATTCTTCCTAGACCTTGTCAAAGGACATTTTTATGTGCCCCTGTAATGCCCAAAGCTGCTGCCAGGCATTTGGCAGTAATGTTTGATTTACAGCATGATCTTTTTATAACTAGGTGAGAGGGTCCCTCATCAGCCCCACTTGTAACCTGTTCAGGTGAGATGCAGGTGAGCTGTACCTGCCACACAGACTGGAGGTCGCTCCGAACGGGGGAGGACACAGGTTAGTTTGCTAGTTTGAGCTCCAGGCTAATAATGGTTGGGTTTATCTTTGCTGCAGCTTCATAGCAGTGGAGAACATCGACAGCTGCTGCGTGCTGATCTCCTCCAGGGCCGTGTACTTCCTCAAGAGCGGGGACTACACGGACCGCGAGGCCATTTTCCTGGAGGTGCGCTACGATGACCTGTACCACTGCCTGGTGTCCCGGGACCACGGCAACGTCTACATCCAGCTCACCAAGAAGGCTGTGAACACCAGCAGTGGGGTGGCCATGCCAGGCCCCTCCCAGCAGAGGCCCATGGTGAGCACCTGGCACCTCCTTCCCCTTCCTGTGCTCTGGGACAGGCTGTGCTGAGGCTGCAGGGGCTGTGGAGGTTAAGGAATCACAGAATATCCTGAGCTGGAAGGGACCCCCAGGGACCATCCAGTCCAACCCCTGGCCCTGCACACACATCCCAGCAATCCCACCCTGTCCCTGTCCCGTTGTCCAAACACTCCTGGAGCTCTGGCAGCCTTGGGGTTGTGCCCACTGCCCTGAGGAGCCTGGTCAATGCCCACCACCCTCTGGGGGATGAACCTTTGGCTGAGATCCCACCTGACCCTGTGCTGGCACAACTTCAGGCACTCCCTAAAGTCCTGAAAAAGCTAAAGAAAGGCAAAACCTAAAATATTCCTCCAGGCAGAAGAGTAACAGGAAGAAACATGTGTTTACCTGTGAAAGGCTTTTAACTTTACCACATAAATGGAACTTGGGTACCTTGCTGGCTTTTTACTCATCTCCTACATGTAGTAGTTTTTCCCTGTGAGGTCTCTAAGACTGAAAACAGTGTTTATGTCACCCCTATAAAAGTTAGTCCAGACTTTCTCTGCTAAAGCCCATTACAGGCTTTCTGTGCCACTGCAGTGGTTGCTCAGGGGTGGTTTTACAAGCTCACCCCTGACCCAAGGCAGTTTACATTCCAAACACAGCAGCCAGATAAAAGGTGGGAGGGGAAGCAAAGGAAGTAACCTCAGATATGGCAAGATGTTCCTGTTCTCACCCTTAAATACTTGTCTGTGTGCACCTGGTGCTCCCTCTTGCTTCTTCCTTACTCAGCCTCAGCTCTGAGAAGGGATCTCCACTGAAATTTTTCTGTTCCTCACTTCAATCCTAAAATCTCTTCTGCTTTACCTGACAGCAGGAGAATGTTAAGGAAAATCCCCTTTTTTCTGCAGGTGAAAGTGAAATCAGAAGCTCTGGCAGTAAAACTGTCTCAAGAAATCAACTATGCAAAGAGCCTTTACTACGAGCAGCAGCTGATGCTGAGACTCAGTGAAAATCAAGAACAACTGGAGCTGGACTCTTGAAAATGCACCTCCTCACTGCCAGTGCCCTGCAAGCAGCAGGCTGGAGCCAGAAGGAAAAAATATAATTTTAGTATTTAGTTAAACCAAGAGGGTGGCTTTTCTTTTTCAAGCACTAGGTGTGTGGCAGAGCAGTAGCTGACACAGCCCTGTATTTTGCTAACGTGTATATATGTACAAGTGTCCGTGTAAATACGAGCAGGTGGTGTTGGTATAAATACAAGTCTGTTTACTGTGTAAAGAATTAAAGGAGCTCTACTGAGTCACACTGCACTACCTGACATGAGCCCTTCTCTTTCTTTTCTTTTCTTTTCTGATTTCCACAGTGCAGGAGGGTAGATAAAACATTTAAAAAATCAAATTAAGAGTTAATGTCAGCTGTTGGAGCACAGGTGGCCTGTGGTTTGCAGCTTTAACACTGTGATATGGGTGTATTGGTTGGGGTAGTTTGATGGGGTTTTTTTTCCTCCTAACTCACTAGTACAGGTTATTGCAGAGACCTGGTGTTCCACTGAAATGTCCCTTTTTAACAAAAAAAAAATTGCATTTTTGTAAACATTGTAAGTGAGGACTCACTAATTCAGCTTTACATTCATGATGTGCACCTCAAGGCTCCTTCTTCTGACTTGTTGCTAAAGCAGTTGAAATGAGCAGCCCTGGAAAGGGAATCTTGAAGTTGAGGTTCTTCCCTCTCAGCTGGAGGGAGGGTTCAGAGCTGGGGGGAGTCAGGATTGGTGCCTGGAGGGTGAGGGTAGAGGAAATCACCAGCTTGTTTGACTTTTACAACATCTTCAACAGTAAAGTTTTAAAATAATAAAAATAACATGTTTTTTCCACTGGTGTACATCAAATCAGTATTTGTTTCATTAACTGTAACTACAGTGAGGATTGAGTGTCTTCAAACACATTAACCCACAGGAACTGGAACCCTCAGTGTCACACTTATTCCCAGAGGGGTCAGGTTTTGGTGTGAAGACACAACTTTCCTGTAACTGGAGTAACCTAAATTTTAAGGTAAACCTTTGGTTATTTGGTAAACCTTTAACTTTGTCTTTAAAAGATAAACTAATTTGAAAGTAAAGTCCTTTCATAAAGGCACATGGGAATATTTTGGGTTAGAATGAAGCCAGTTCTGAGCTGTTGTAAAATCCCTGCCTACTGGAGATGGGGCAGGAAAACAAGGAGCAGTTTCACTGCTGTGTGGGGCATTTACAGGGGGTGGATTGAATGCCTGGGGTCTGGAACCATTTCATACAGATGATGAGCAAACAGCAGAGCAGGAGTTGAACAGTGCACAACAATGGATCTCATTTGTGGGAAAAACCTGTTCAAAGTGTTAATAGAGAGTAGATGAAATAACAGCTCAGCAGCGGCAGGAAGGAAGAACAGCCTCGAAGTGACACACCACACACAACATGGAAACAATACCTGTGGCAGGGGCGTGGGGGCAGCTCCTCTTTATCTTCTTTTTCCTCTCCTCCCCTTTGTTTTTCTGTCACATCCATTTCTTTCACTTTCCTGCACTCCTCTTTCCTTCCTTTTCCCATTCTTTCCTGTCTTTTCTGGCCTTTACTGTTCTCCCCTCCCTTTTCCTGCCCTTTATTCCCCCTTCCTCTGCTTTATTGTCCTGTCCTCTCTCCCTGGCACACGGGGGTCACTCTCTGTTCAAACCCAGGGAAGGTGGCCATGGTGTCACTGCTGAAAGCTGCCCTGCCCCTCCCCAGGGCCTGCTGTGCCCCCTGAGTGCCCTGCCCAGAGAACTCCCTGGGCACTCACTGCCTCCTGAGGAAAGGAACAGCATTACCTTCGAAAGTCCAAAAAGCAACTGGAAGAAAGGAAACTCAGTGACTTTCAGACACTTCACACAAGCCAGGGTGGTGTTTCCCATGTCCCTCTGCATCTCACCATGACCTGTTCCTACTGCAATACCCTTTCCATGGACATCATTCCTGGATTATGGACAATTCTGTTTCCAACAGGGCCTGCATGGAAAGGTGTCCTGCAGTGAGATGAGCACAGGACAAATGTGAACAACATCCTCCTCTGCTCCTGAACAGATTCCCAGTAAATCAGAGTGAGGATCATCCCAGTGGCCTCAGTTCCAAGGGCTGTTTTCCAAAGCAGAGCAGTGCTTACATTTTTGTGGGGAGAAGCTTAAGTGGCTAAATGGGCCCCATCTCAAACGCGAGAAATAATCGTACATTTCCCCATGCCAAGGACCTCTGGATCTATTTGCTCATTCCCCACACTTGCAGGATGCTTTAACATCTGTCCATTTGCTCTTCAGTAAAATACCTTAGGGTCTTAGCCCAACTATATATATTTTATTATTTTTTACTTCTTTTTCTCTCTAAAACACAGCTTAGTACCAACCTGCTTCCTACACTGCACAGCCCACTTGGCTGCAACTCTGCAAGGCCTTGCTCTGTTTTTCTTCTCAGAGGAACCTGCCTCAATTTGCTGTCACAATGATTTCCCCTCTGGTACCTGACTCTGAAAAAGCAGGTTTCAGTGACACTCCGCAGCTTACAGGCTGCTGCACAGATACTGAAAAAAAAGAAACTCAAAGCAAACTCAAAATACATTTTAATTAAGTCAACAGTTGCTCAAAATCCACTTACACAACTTTTCTTCCAACAAAGAATAACACTGTGTATGTCTATTTGAATATACACTCCCTCCCCCCCAAATGTACATTTAAAGTTCTCTTCAAAAGCAAAGGCCACATTCCCAACTCCTCTATTCCTAAAGGCAGAGTTGTTACAAAGAAGGAGAAGTGTTATTTTTATGGGGGGAGAGGGGGTGTCCAGACTCCAGGCCTGCTGCAGAATTCCAGCCTGACAGCACACTCTGACTCCACACTGTGATTCTGAATTTTCTCAAAGGTAGGGCTGGACTGGCCACCTCAGCTCCCCACTCAGGCTGAGGTTTGACCTTCTCAGCCCATTTCTCACACCTGCTGGTCTGACAGCTTTGAAAGAGGGCTCAGGGCAGCACAAAACCACCTGGCTGAGAAAATGTTAACAGAGGACACTGAGTAGTTCGAGTGACCCACAGACCTCTCCAGCAGCTGATTGTGTGGACTGGGAGAACCAGCTGAGCACAGAGGGCGGGCACTGGGGCCAGCCCTGGTGGGCACTGGGGCCAGCCCTGCACCTGCCTCAGGTGCAGGAGAGGACAGAATGGTGCAGGGCTTCCTGCCAGAAAGAAAAGGTTACCCATTAACCACTGACAAACACTGGGCAAAAACCAGTAATTTTTTTGTTGCTGTTTTGCTCAGTAGAACCACAGCACGTCCTGGGCCAGAAGGACAAATATCTCAGTGCAAAGTGCAGCCCCACGAGAGCAGCAGCTGCTTTGGGTCAGCTCTGCTCAGGCCTGGGGACACTTGAGCTGCCTCAGCACGGGCTCCAGAGTCCCACGGGGTTTGCTGGTTGTGGGTTGGGTTTATTTTTGTTTTATTCCCTGTATGTGAGATGCCAGTGCCTGAGCTGGGCCCAGCACAACGTGTTCTCGAGGAGCCCCAGGCCTGCTCTGGGCTGGCAAAGCACTGCAAGGCCAGGAGGGAAGTAAACAGCTCCATGTGCATTCACATTTGGGATGAATGGTTGGGTCACCCAAAGGACAAGGGCTGCTCCGGGAGCTGCAGAACAATGGGCTCTGAAAATGCCAGCAAAAAAAGTCCCCTGCACGCTGCAGCTGGAGAGGAATTGTAACAAATCACAGAAATCCATCCCAGCAGCCACCCCTCAGCCCTCCAGACACCACAAAAGCAAACATTTGCTCTGCCCCAGAGGGTGACTCACCATTCCTGAGCACTTTGCTCCGAGGCCTTTGGCAAACAACCCACAACAGGCAGAACAAACCACCGGGTACCAAAATAATGAGGCAGCGAAACCCGTGTGTCTGTGGGGAGCTCTGGTGGGAGGAAAGAATAAAAGAATTGTTTAAAATGACCAACCATTTATGGGCCCAGACTCTTTCCCCAACCTCCCCTTGATAAGGGCAGACCCTGACACAGCAGCTCCAGCACCAGGAGCACCACCAGGGATGTCCCCCCTCTGCCAAGGTGCAACTCTCAGCCCTTCTACTCATTCTTTTGCAGGATTTCTTTTAATCTCCAACTATGGAAGAAACAGCATTTGAGGCAAACACCTCAGAAATATGAAATTCTATTCATCACTACCTTCTGTGCCTGAGCACATCTTTATTTGTAACAGCCCTTGCATGAAGAGACGTCAAAGGATTATGCAGAGACAGCACCAACTCAGACTCCATTCTCCCAGTGGTCACTTTTGGGTCCTGCAGCACCACACGAGCTCTACCTGTACATTTTGCTTCACTAACACTAATCCCAACTGCTCATCCTGCCCAGAAAAAAAATATTTTAAACCAAACCAGTATCCACCTGAAGAAACTCTTTGCTGCTGATAAAACCTTGAGAGCAAAACCAAACAGCTGCCAAGGCCATAATCACACCGAGATCACCCCAGGGCTGACGTTTATGAGCAGGTTAAAGAGCCAACTCCCCCACTTTGAGCTTCCCAACTTCAAACACTAAAAAGCCACATTACACAAACAACTTCCCTCACCTTTCTTTTCCCAGATACCTTTTCTCTCTCTCCTTTGAGCACACACCAGAGGCATCGACGTGCAGAAGGCCACGTATTTCTGCATGCCCAGCACAGAGCTGAGGCCACAGAGGGGCTCCCACAGCAGTGCCAGGTGCTCTGACAGCCCAGAGAGGAGCAGCCATGGCCAGGGCAGAAAGCACCAGCCCAGAGAGCAGAGCACGGGCTGCAAACACTGGCTGAGGCTCCCCTGGAGCTCACAGAGGTGCCTGGGCCTCCCCAGCTCCTTTTCAGAGCTCCCAGGGCTGGCACCACCAGGGTGCCTCAGCCTTGGCTCTGCATTCACCCCAGGCCTGTGCCATTCCTGCAGGATCCCTTTGCTGTGGGTTCCCGTGGAATGCTGAAATAACCCCCACACTGCCCAAGGATCCATGTTCACACCTTGCACACTATGCCAGTGCATCACCACCTTCACTGTGAAAAATTCCTTCCTTGCATCTGGTCTAAGTCTACTCTGCTTTACTTGGAAACCATTGCCCCTTCTCCTGTGGGGACACAGCAGGTTTCTCTGCACCTTCCACACACAGATCCTGCTCTGACAGAGCACACCCCACCGATGGATGGTGGGCACAGTCCCAGAGCCGTGGCCACAGAAAGCTCATCTGCACCTTCCCCAGAGTGCCCTCGGCCACGGGCCCTGCTGGGCCCTGCTCTGCACAGGAGGGAGGGACAGGTTTCTGCCCAAGACACCGAGAGCCTCCTGCCCTGGCCACGAGCAGGAGAGGCGTTTCGGAGGCTCCTGTTCAGCAGGGAGATGTTTCCCTTGGCTGGGGCCGCGCCGGGGCTGCAGGAGCCACATTCCCATTCCCCCTCCCATTACTCTTTTTGATTGGCACTTTAATGAGGGCGCCGGGGGTCGCCCCCCTGCCAGGGGGCCGGTTCATGCCCCGTTTATCTCACAGTCCATGTAAGACTAAAATAACACGCCAGGCTGAGTTTCACTGGCTTGTGATCCCGCAGCCCACCGTGATGGATTGAGTGACTGCGGCAAGTTGGCAGCTAAAGTGTGTTGTAACAGTATCTTTCTGTCAGCGCAACACAATGGATTTGCTGATTCCTGGGCTTTTCCCAGCGCTCCCGGTTCCCATCGGCTCAGAGTTCACTTGCCAGGGGCTGGAGGCGATAACAGGGAACACACCGAGGGTTACCCCGGGCTGTCCTTGCCCTCTCCTGCCCTGCCGCTGCCAGGGGGGTTCGGTGCCAGCTCCCGGCACACACAACAGCCACAAACCCACTGGCTGTTCCAGAGAGCAGGGAAGGAAGGGCAGCTCCACTGCTCCTTTGTGGAGCTTGTTCTGCTGGGCCAACACAGGCTGAGCAGGACCCTCCAGCCCGGCCAGAGCAGGGAGAACAATCCAGCCCCAGGGGCTGCTGCGGGAAGCAGTTCTGTCCTCAGCAGCTGCTGGGTGAGTTGGGGCTGAACTGCACGGGCTGCACAGTCAGGACAAACCAGCCACAGTCCTTGTCATCATCTGACTTGTTTGCACAGTTTGGAACCACCAAAATAACCCAGAGTGCCCATGGGCACCCAGCTCTGCAGCTGCACACACAGAGTGCTCATGGGCACCCAGCTTTGCAGCTGCACACACACCACTCACGGGCACTGCCCCCTCAGGGCCTGCCAGCAGCACCAGCCCAGAGAGCAGAGCACAGGCTGCAAACACCAGCTGAGGCTCCCCTGGAGCTCACAGAGGTGCCTGGGCCTCCCCAGCTCCGTTCCAGGTCACTCCTGCCCTCCCAAGCTGCTGCAGCCAAGGCCTGACTGCTCCCCTGGGCAGAGCAGACACTCACACCTTGGCACAGAAGGGGCACCCCGAGCCCACAGCCAGAAAGCCTGGGAATTGTTATGAAAAACGAGAGGGTGGGGGAGCTCAAGGGACCAGTGGGAGGATGCAGAAATCAGTAACACTGGTCTGAATAACTGGTAACAATTATTAGATCTTTTTTGGTATGAATCATCATTCAAATGATGTCACTCAAGGGGCAGTAAAAAATACAGTAGAAGCAGCCAGTCTGCCATGGCACAAGAGTTTGGAGCCACAACGGGATTGACCAAAGTGCTTGGCAAAGGGAGCAAGTTTTGTGGAGGATACACACTCTGACAGATCAGACAAGCAGATTTGTCTTCAGCAAGATGATGATGTTGCTCAGAGCTCTGCTGAATCTGCCTGAGCTGCTGGAGGAGGAGTAGTCTCGTTTATCTGATGACCACTGACCTTGTCCTTACCCTGTCCCCTCCTCAGTGGTGGAATTTGCATCTGAAACTTCAGGTTGTAAAAATCAGCCAGCCAGAAACACCCCAAGGGAACCAAACCAGAACAACACAACAAAACTACACAACAGCCCAAACCAAGCAAACAACAGAGTGAGTTTGAACAGAGTTTGTTCTCTGGGCCCATCAAACCCAACCAAGAGCTCCTGGTTTGCGGGGGAAGGGGCAGCAGAGAGAGGTGCTGCCTTGTGCACCTCTCAAAGCCTTTTATCTCCCTAAACAACTGCAGGAGAGGAAAAACCGTTTGATCAACAACTAGTAGCATCAGCAACAGGCTCAGGAACTCAACAGCAATGACATTACCGTCCTTACTCCTTTTGTTTCTCGCCTGATGTGCAAAATCCTGGGTGCTCTCAGTGCTGCTTTGCAGCCAAACACCGAAACGTGGCCGTGGCTGATGAGCTGTGTGTGAACTGGCACTTTCAGGGAGCCCCAGAAGAGCCTGAACTCCTTCCCAGATCCAAGATGGGGGGTGGGAACCATCCCTGTGTGTGGGGCAGAGCAGGAGGCAAAACCAAAACCATTCCCTGCCCCAGGAAGGCTCGTGGCTTCCTGAAGTCAGGGATTATCTCCAGGTTTACACAACGCTCTTCCCTTTCAGACACAGCTCCCAGCATTTACCACCCAGAAGTGCTCTGACAGTAAAAGCTCCTTGAGAGGGGAGGTCTATGAGGAAACTTCTTTTTGCAGTTTTATGGAATTTAGGCACACACAGATAAAAATACAGGACCTAACTCCTGAAAATGCTGTGTATTAGGAGCTACTGTTGGTTTCAGACCTTCCTTACCTAAAGTGAGAGAAAACAGAAAAGGAAGACTAGAGGAGAACTCAAGAGTCCCAGTTCAACACAGGAGTTTTAGCCTAAAAACCAGGTTGAAGTAATACCAGGTGTTACTCCCCAACAAACCTGCCACACCACAGAACAGAAAAATGGTCTAAAAACAGATCAAAAACTTCAGGCCTCACCACTATGCATGGATTGTGATGGAGCAACTGCTTAAACCCCACAACTTTAACTTGCTTAGAGCTTTCTGGGGAGGAGAGGGAGGGGATGCCTTGGGGATTTAGGAAAGGGTCAAGAGAACAAGTTCAGCTCTTGGTTCCACACACACCTCTGGAGCAAAGCCCATTGCACAGAGGTGGAGTGAGCAAGAGCCAAGTACACCATGCTCAGTTATCAATATCTGTTATTAACAACAACAACAAAAATAACCTTAAAGTTTAGAACAATGCTGTGGTTTTGCAACATCTGTCAGCAATTATTTGTATTTACATGCACTGCAAATGCAGAAGAAAAGTCAGAGAAATAAACACCAGAATTCCCACCAGTCTTGCATTTTCCCCACAAAGAATCTCTAATCATCCTTGTTTGGACACTCTCATTTGTTCCTTGCCCTCTCCAGTATGGAATTTCTTCCCCATCCTCTATGGCCAGAAATTATTGGTCCTTGTTCTACCCTGGTGCAAACAACAACTAACCCCTCTGAAAGTAGTGGCAGTAACTTCAGCATTCTTAAGACAGAAATCAGAACGGTAACATTTCTTGCATTCAAACCAGCAAACCCAGCCCCTCTCCAGCCCCCGCTCTCCCCTCGGCCAGGCTTTGCTCTGCAGCAGAAGGGGAGGCAGGAGCAGCAAGGGCTGAGCTCCAGTTGTACTCCACCTGTGCAGAGCAGGGTGAGGAACAGGTTAGCTGGGTGAAAAGTTCACTGCAAGCTGAGCTGTCTGTTTCTCTTGCTTAATTTATCCGCTATTTGGCTAACCTTGCTCTGAACTCGGCCCCCCAGACCCCCTTCCTCTCATCCCTCCCCAGCGGGTTTATGTCAGCCAAAGACACCGCCCCCGATTCCCTTCCCGCTGACCCTGCTCGGCCGAGCGGGGGTGGGACCCGGGGCCAGGGCAGAGCGAGCCCTCGCACCGCACAGATAATCATTATTTATGCTCCCCACTCCAACAGGAGCAAACAGAAAAGCCCCACAGTCAGCAGCATTGCCTGATACGGCCCTCGAGCTTATCAGCCCTCCCAAGGCTGGATGGCACCCCCTGCCCTGCACCCTGGGGCTCTGCCAGGGATGCAACACTTCCCAAAGCAGCTGATACTGGATCCCTGAGCCACCCTGGCAGCCCTCGCTGGGGACTGGCACTCAGTCCCCACCTGCACCACCTCCAGGATCCCAGTTAGCCCAGCGTGTCACCACCTCAGTCCTGCACTCCAGATCCTCAAAAGGAGCCCGACAGACACATCTCAATTTTGCAAAGCACTGAGCAGCAGCTGCAGTAACACAAAGCAGGGACACCCAGAGGGGTTTGCTCACCTGAGTGCCAGAAAGTCAGTGACGGAACAGCGAGATGTGCTGCTGCTGCTGCTCTTTGGGAAACAGGATTCCCTGCAGCACAGACCTCTCTGCACCATAAGCTCCTCAACCTGTAGAACACAGACAAGGTTCTGCCCAGAAGCTGCTGAGCAGTTTCCCTTTCACTGATAATCTACAGCTTTCCCACCCATCCACCCGCTGTGCCCAAAGAGTGAGCGACAAGAACCCCCCGATGTGACGTTCCCCCTGCCCTGCAGGGCCCCGGTGACCCCTCCCGATGCCACAAGTCAGAGGTCTGCTCCGGTGATGCCAACGGCAGCAAAGCTGCACTGACCGCTGCCCACCCTGTGGGGCACACAGAGCGCCTTTGGTGCCGCTCCCGCTGAGCCCAGCGCTGGCTGTGCCCACAAAGGGGCACACAAAGCGCCTTTGGTGCCGCTCCCGCTGAGCCCAGCACTGGCTGTGCCCACAGAGGGGCACACAAAGCGCGTTCGATGCCGCTTTCAGTGCTGGGCACAGCGCAGAGCACGACACGCCCCGGCCCCGCCGAGTTCTGTCCCTCCCATGGGCAATCCCGGGCTCCAGGAATCCACACGCTCCGTGCCCACCTGCTGCCACTCTCTGCCGCCCTGAGGGGGTGACCGAGGATGTGCTTCAGTCTCTGCTAATTGAGCAGAACAAATGTTTCCTGTAAACCTTAACTTCACTGTCGGTTTTGACCTGACAAAGAACCCGAAGCAGTTCCGCGGCTTTGACACACCTGAGCAGCTTCAGCTCCTCACAAACAGCTTATTATTTTTATAATCTGCATCATCACAGTGCCCAAAACTCCATTGCAGTATCTCCTGTCCCACTGGCTGGAGGGGCAGCAGCAGCCTGACAGCTTTACAATGAGTGGAAATTCCTCGTGGTCTAAGACGAAAATGAAACTTGTTTCTCAGGGTCACTGGGTGACCTGGCCTTGACACTCTCCTCTGGGAGCACCGCAGACTGGCCTGACTCTGATGTGGCCACTCATTCAGTGCCACCATCCACTCCAAACCCCACCACTCCCACACCAAAGCAGCAAAATAGCAGTTTACAGAGTCCTTTGAAAATCCCAGGTGTTTACCAAAGCACGTGATCCAGCAACCCCCACCTAACCCTGCACCTTTCCAAGGCATGAAAGTTGCTAAGGAGAGCTAAATAAGGTTGTTAGGAAGACATTTAAGCTGCTACATAAATTAACTGAGGATACACAGCAAATCCCCAGCCCGCACTGCCTAACTCACCTGGTATCTATTTCTCAACACCAGGACCAGCATAGATACTCCTTTACCACTGCATCAGGATAACTGAAGTATTAAAATAACAGAAAATGGTAATTTCCATACAAGCAGGTCTTTGTACAAAATCTCAAAGCCTCTGTTGGGACAGAACTGCCACTGCAGGTGTTGGGTGGAAATCACCCAGCTCAGTGCCAGAGCTCCCAGTTGTTTGCTCCTTCCATCACCACACAGAAAAGCAAAAACTCTTCAAAAGATGCCATGGCAGCATAATTAAAGGCAAGCTGAACTGCAGCACAGCTCAAATTGTTTACAGGTGTGCTTTAAGAATCACCTAATTAAAAAAAAAAAAAAAGGGCACAAACTTGACTCAGCCATTTTAATCATTCAGGCCCAGCCCCAAGCCCAGTGTCTGTGAACAACACAGAAGAGCTTCCCTTTCCCCTTCCTCTTTAATTCATCCCATTCCTTCTCCCTCCCCTTTCCCAAACCCCTTGGCCCTGTGCTTACAGATCAGGCACTCACGTACCAATCTCCAGGCAAGTGTGTAATTTGCCAATAAAACTTCCTGATTGTCTGTGGCCCCTCTGACTCGTGTCATTCCTCCTGCCCAGGAGCACGTGCCAATCTCAGGCTGCCCCTCCCCGGTGCCCTCAGCCCCTGCAGGAGCCAGAGGGTGGCACTGACAGTGGCACCAGTCCCTGTGCAGGCCCAGCCGGGGCCGTGGCCACACCAACAGCCACGGCTGAGGTTGCTACCTATGGAGCAACCAAATATGAAGACTCGCTCACATGTGGGATCCATTAGGGCATTTTGAAGGAATTCACATTCATTGTTTCCCTTGAAATATAAAGGTTATAAAACTTAACAGCCACATGACAAGGCAACTATATGAAACACTCCGAGATTTACAGAGCGACTGCTCAGCTCTGGGGGCTGAAGTCACTGCAACAGTCGACACGACCTGTGCTCTGAGGGCTCAGATTTGGGGCACTTGGCTTTTTAATTCCACTCTTTCTCTGACCTTGCAGCCTGGGATTCAGTTACTGCAGCAGCTCCGCAGTCAAAGAGAAACACAGCTTGTATCTTCTTTCGAGTATTTATTTCTTTTGTCCTGTTAACATCAAGTAATGAAAGGAATTGTAAGGATTTTTGAAGGGGGGATAAAAGGAATGAAAGCAGGAGAAAGGAAAAAAAATACCAACATAACGGCTTAATTTCTCACAGCATGTGCAGCACAAATGAACAGTAAACACATCCCAGGGAAAAATGCAAACAAAGGCTCCGGTTTGCTCAAAGTTCCAAGGGAAAAGCCCATCGTGAGTGCCCCGAGCAAACGTGTCTGTGATGACACCTCCGAGCCCCTGGGTGAGGTCTTGGCCAATCCAGCCCCGCAGGTTCCTCCCCCTCCCCCCCCGCGCATTCCTGGGCTGCAGCAGCACAGGGCACTTCCAGCCCTCCTTTGGGCTTAAGGCATGGAAATGTTGCACTCGTGGCATTGAGAGGAAGCTGCAATTTAATCTCAGGGTCAAGGACAAGTGTGAAAATCTGATTAGAGATTTGCCACCAGGTTTTGTATATACAGAGTGAAAGAATTAAGCAGATTTGTGGGCAAATACAGTATTTTGCTGTGATTTCTGACCTGGATTTTGGCAGCCCCTGCCAGGCCAGGCACTCATCCTGTGGGCTGTCATCAGGCACAGGGTTTTGGGTGACCCTAAGGGCTGTACCATCAGCTAAATCATAAACTGTCTCATTGTGTGACACCAGATGGACAATTTTGTGAGTCACCCTTTCTATGTCTGTAACAAATGGAACTGCTCTGGTAGGGACAGGTTTGCACTGGTGAAAGTGAAATCCTGTGCTGGCAGTTTTCATATATGAGTTTCAGATCTGTTCTCCAAAGGAGTAGAGAGGGAGAGGATGAACATCACATGAACTGAATTACTGAATCCAACAGCAGCTCAGCCTTCCTGGTAATGCCCCTGTATGCTCTGCACAGTCGGGCCCTCCACTTGTTCTGCACTTGTTCACTCCCCAGACTTCACTGGCAGCACAACTCTGGTCCACTTGGGTTATTTTCCCAGTTGAACCAGGGGTGAGTGTGCAGCAACACAAATCCCCAAAAGCCATCACACCATTCCCTCAGGTGGGAATATGCCATGCCCTGATGTTGGGAGGTCACTTTTTCAATCAACTATTCCTGGATTTCCAGTGTGATTATTTTCCTCCTGATGATCTGAGGCTGAGAGGTGAATCCAGAGAAAGAAACAAAACCAAACTGTGAGAATTTTCTGCTGCAAGTAAAGGCAAATGCACTTTTGACAGGATCCCAAATTAGGGGGTTTTTCCCCTTGAAAATGTCTACAGGCACATTTTTGATCCCAGGATTGGAGTAAGTCCTGAGAAGGAACTCGAGGATGCATTTGCATTAGCACTGTTGCCAGAAGCCACCTCAGAGCCATCAGCAGACCCACTGGAGCCCCCAGAAAGCTTCCTGTGGGATGGGAAGGTGTCCAGCCAGGGGAAAGCAAAGCCACCATGGGGTCTGGACGGCCAGTTCCTCAGGAAAACTGTCCATTAATGAATGGCAAGAGCTCAAAGGCGGAGTTATGGGGAATAGCTTGCAAGCAAATCATTCTTTGAGAACCATCAAGTACATAAAGTATTTGATAAATGAAAATCTGAGAGAAGTCTATGTAAAAACAATCCAGTGAAAGGAAAGAGGCTGATTTTACAGCAAGAATTGCCTGTGCCAAGCAGCACTGCTGGTTGTAATGAAGATCACAGAATGTAAGTTGCTCATCAGCCTTAAAGCACATCCAAGAGGATGCACTTTAGACTGCAAAAGGACATTGTGAGGTATCATTACCATAATCTATTTTAATATTCCTGAGTGGTAAAATATCAGAAAAAATCAAGCAGCAGTGCTGGGTATTGGGGCTTGCACCATATTTCTGTTTTTCAACAGATGACTTTCCCCTTATATTCCCCCCATAAAGTGAGGTTCTGGCCACCCACTCCCTACCAGTCCTTCCCAGTTCAAACTGAGATCCTGTGGGTGTTAAACAGAATATGCAGTTATGATTTCCTGAGGCAGAAGTAACAGCTCTCTGGGGTTTTGCCACACTTCATGCTGCAAAGGAAGTGAGTCTGAGGATACTCAGGGCAGTTTGCAGAGCTCATGCCTGGGAAGGTGTGGACACAGGTGAGAGCCCTGGGAGGGAGGGAGGGCACAGAGAGAATCATCTGCAGGCACAGCACTGGGGCTCAGAAACTCCCCAAGCACAGTCCTCTCCAACAGGAACAACTGGAAGAGACAGACAAAATGATGAAAAATGAAGGGATCAGCAGAAATCAGACCTAATATAAACCCAAGTAAAATAAACTCAGCATGGCTCCTGTGCTCACTCACAAGCAGCTCCTCTTGAGAGCTCCTTGGCAAGAACTCAGGTCAGGAGAAAGGTGGAATGGAACTTCCTCTGCTCTGTGCCCTCAGGAGCCATTGGCAACTCTGACTGGCAAGAGGAAGAGGGTTTTAAAGGCAAATACTGAACACTGCAACTCTACCTACTACATTGCATTGGAGGAAATGTGGCATCTCCAGCCAGAAAGTGCCATTGCCCCGAAACCCTGGGCTTGAGAGTTTGAAAGATTATTTTCATAATTTGATGTAGGGAGTCAGAGCTGTGAGTACTTGTCTGAATTCAACATGGAGTGATAGTTTTTACATAAGAAAACCTACAATTCTGTAATTTGTTTGAACAGAGGGGGGGTGTATCTGGAAACCTATTTCTCAAACTGGAACAAAGCTGCATTGACTCTGTATGTTTAAACCAGTCAGAATGAGGTCAGAATGCTCAGTGCTGTGACTGTGGAATGATGGAGGCAGAGCATTCTATGCAATGATTAAACTGAGTTGTTTGTAAATCATTTATGTGCTTTTTAACCTACGTGGAAACTTTTGCTGCAGGACATCAACACTGTTTTTTAAAATTACTATTTTTTGTCTCATTTTCAGATACCTCCTAAAGAAATTGAAGGCTGTATTCAATCATTTGATGAACGTGCTAAACCTCAGCTAGAACAACAGCAACAGAGAAGCTGAATGTGGTTTAGGGTTCCAAAGGGTTATAACAGTTGCTGTGGGTGAAGGTTTTTTGGCTGTAGCAGCTGAGAAATGTGCCAGATCACTACAACTGAATATTCTATAGCAGAATATTGAAAATTACAGACTATTCAGACACCAAAGCACATGTGCCACTACTTGCTGGTGTCTCTCTCCACTGTCTTTTGCATAGCCCTTAGAATGGAAATAAAATATTGCCTGGCTCCACAAGTGTTCTGCACGAAGCTGCATCCCTGATGGGAGTCCACAGGAGAACACCAGGTATTCCATTGCTGGGATGGAGAAAGACAAGCAAAAGCTCACAGACTGATCTGTGATTCTGTTTAATCCTGTGGCTGAACTGAGTCAATCATATTCTTCCAAAAGTATTATTATTAACCAGATGTGGCCTGAGACCTGAAGGACTCAGGCAGGAAATGCTGTGGCTTCTCCTTCTGGTACTTGAGAGACTCCTCC
>JAWWEV010000056.1:2644575-2714203 GCA_035583235.1 Hafferia zeledoni
CAGATGTGGCCTGAGACCTGAAGGACTCAGGCAGGAAATGCTGTGGCTTCTCCTTCTGGTACTTGAGAGACTCCTCCCCTCCATTCCATTCCATTCCATTCCATTCCATTCCATTCCATTCCATTCCCTAAGGCTGACACTGCCCCAAAGAATTGCCTTGTTCTCCCATGCAGGGAAGTGTTTTTAAAAGCACTTATTTTGCCACACTTAACACCTGAGAGAGCAGAGACAAGGAGAGAGCAGAGACAATGGGTTTGCCAGCTCTGCTGCCATCTGTGCCAGGCAGAGGAGCAGGGGGGCAGTGCCCCTGGGCAGCATTCACCTGCTGTGCCAGCTCTGCAGGGACCAACACTCCCAGCAGGGGCTGGGAGGAACTGGGTGGTCAGGGATCACCTGTTTTCCAGAAGGGCCATTTCCATCTTCAGTTAATGATCTTCTGAGAGGAAGCCTTTTTATTATAAACCCTTACTCTACATGACAGAATGTTCCATGTAGCCAAAATATCCCAGAAACCTCATCACTCTGCACTTACTTCAGTCCTCCTGCTGCATAAAGGCATTAACAGGTGACTTTCCTGGGAAAGACAGCAAGGAATTGCCTCCTTATCTCACTGTGAACACTGCCATGTGCCAGCCCAGTACCTGGAACACTGATGAGATCAGGAGCATTGCCCAAGGCAGGAGGGCAGTTGGTGGCTACACCCCAGAGCATTCTTTTCATTATCATTTGATTAACACAGACAGGGAAATTTCATGCCTGGGATGTCTGTCTGTGCAAAGCCTGTACAATATACAGGTGACTAACTCAGAAAAATAAGAGTCAAATTATAAAAATGCTTTTGATTAAGAAAATATAGGCACTGGGACCACATTGACCTGGTAGCACCAGGTCAGAACAATTACTAACACAGGCCAGAGGATCACATGTCCTTGTAAAACCTGGCCATGATGGATGGCCCCTGCAGCTGGTTAGGAAAAAGTGAGTGGTGAGTCAAACTGACCCTCCTTGTTTTTACATATTTGGGCTGCTTTCCCTCCCTCCAAGAGACAGTGATCAGGAATAGTGGGGTGTTCTGAGCCAGCAAGGCACAAAGTTAATGGACTGCTTTTTAGGGCATGGTGACCCTTTGGAATGAGGAGTAACAACACACTTCTTTATGGACTTTGTATTTGGCTGGAAATCCAAATGCCTCTATTATTATATAACTTTGGGAATGTAAGGTGGCTCTGTTAAGGGCCATCTCACTCCGCCCTAAGATTGCATTGATGCTCTATTTTGCTTTCTCAGATCCTTACTCTTCATCACTCTCCAGCTCCAACTGGACTGTTTTCTTCCCTCATTTAAGGAGGAATTGCTCCTTTCTGGATTTATGCTTAAAAAATCTGCACATATATTTGCCTTGAATTTTTTTCTCTGTTAATGTCACAATGCCCAGAGCAAAGGTGAGTGTTAGAACTCTTTGGGAAGGTGTGAAGATGTAAATTGTCTCCTCAGAGGTCTGTGATTTTAGCAGTATCCAGCCCAGGCAGGATGGGGCAGTGTTTCTGCTCAAGGGATCTGTTTCAGGAACAAAGGGGGGTGTTATGTTTAAAGAAAAGATGACAGGAACGGGGGAACTCACTGCCCTCTGTGGTACAGGTGACATCAAGTTGTGTCCTGTGTCTCCCACCTGTCCTGCAGGCTGGGACAGCTCAGAGCAACCTCTGGGCTCCTCTCCTGTCACTGCTCTCTGACTCCTGAGGGGACATCCAGCTGTTTGTGCTGTCAAACCCCAGAAGGTTCTGAGGAAGGTGCTGAGGTGAATTAGCACAGCAGAGGGTGGGAAGGGGGACAAGAAGTGTCTGAACTGCAGCTTCCCACAGGAAACAGGGATAAAAGACAACGGGCAGCAGGGAGAAGGTGAAGTTCTGTTTCTCCTCACATCTCTCTGAGCCTGTGGCTGCCACTACTCACAACATCTCCTTCAGAAACGCACACAAAGAGGATTCTGTTCCCCAGAGAATGGAACTGCTGCTGGTGACTGACAGGTTTGCTCAGTCTCCAAACATACCAGGCTGGAGGATCTGAATGCTGGGGAGGTGAGAGCTACAAACTGTGCAGAATATTTTGTTCCTCAGGGCTGGTGGTTGTTTGGTGAAAAATGCAAAAGATTGCATTTGACAGAATCCTGCCTTACCCCAAACTTAGGAACAAGTGCTGTCAAAAAAGTGGCTGTCACCCAGACTAAGTTTATTAAAGCCACATGTAGAAATAAAAACAAAAGAGATGATCCAAGCTTACCCTGTATTCTTTCCACAGTTGCATTTGAGCTCCAGGAATGCACTGGGCCACATTCATGTCTGCTACAAGCACGTGTGTTCTCTTGGATATAAATGCACCCACTTCTGCTCTGCCTGCATTAATGTGTTACTGGTTTTCCTGAGCCTTGGCAAGTGCAGAGCTATCTGTTAATATCTGAAGGTGGGAGTGTGCAGGGAGTTGTTGGAAGGGCTTGCAAGACTCGATCTGATCATACCCACCCACACTAATTAACACATTACATAAAAGTACAACAAGTCTCTCTTTGCAAACATCAGAATCACTTGCCCAGGCACTCTCTGTGCAGCTCTAGAAGAACTAGAGGGAGGGACTCAGTCGCTTTTTAACCTCAACACAACACTGGATGAGTGGGTAGGGTAAAGTTCCCACTTTCAGGGCTCTCTCCTTTTAATTATCCTGCTAAAAACATGCCATCAGGAATGTGGCTGGAAGGACCATTTTAAAGTTCACCAGGGGTGCACGAGGATGCAATTTTTTCCTCATCAAAACCCACAAAATGAAATATTGAACATGAGGGATCAGATTCCCTTACAAAGGACTCCTCCTCTCCCTGCCCTGCCTCCCAAATTCTGAAAATTACTTTGTCCAAACACCACCCTCTGAAACCACCCAGAACTGAAGAACCCTCCCAATTTAAACAGGTCCTTTTTATGTCAGGGAACATGTCCCAGAACAGCTCACATTTCTCTAGCACTCAAATTTTAAAGCAGCAGCAGCAATCCCCTTGTACGAAGGCAATAGGAAGGACTCTTTGACTTCTCCATGGTTTGGAGCAAGTGAAACTCATTTCCTCTGAACTGCTGTGCCCTGTCCCTGCAGCTCCCCCAGACTCCTCCTGCAGAACAGGAAACATCCCTGAGCCACTCCAGACTCCTGTGTGACATGTGGCTTCAAGGTGGGGGCACGGAAAGGGCAGCAACAACACAGGAAAGCAGAAGGGAAGCAAGTAACTGTGAGGGGAGAGCAGGAGGCAGTGAGGGAGAGGGGAAAACCAGAATTAAAATCAGTCAAAGGGCAGAAATTCCTTTGAAAGGCCTTAAGCTTCAACAAAGCTCGTCGACATTTACAGCACTTGAGGATTACCCAATACTAACCTTCTGTGGAAGGGACAGCAGAGCTCAGCAGGGATTCCAGAGCAGCCTTTCTGCTAAAAACCTTCTTCCAGTGCCTCCATCCATTGCCATCACTCACTGGATGGAGAGAGAGCTTTGTGTCTCACAACACTCCCAAGGGAAGGAACTCTCTCACCCAACTCTTCTGACTATCTGAAAAGCAAAGGCAACATTTCCCTCATTCCCCCTGTTTGCTGCACATTCTCCCCCCCTGGGACTGCTGTCTGACCCACTGGGCCTGCTCTCTGACCCACTGGCTGCTCCAGGACCCTGGGGGAGAGGGAGGGAAGTCTCTCTGTGTGTATGAGAGGAGTGAGATGCTGAGTCTCAGCTACATTCTGCCTTGTTCATACTCATTAGAAAGAAACCAACAGCACTTGGTGTGTCAGACACCCCCGAGGATGGGGCCATCCTTTGTGTGGTGGCAGGAAAAGAGCAGAGCCATCCAAGGGACATGATCTGGGGATTTCCATCTGTGTTTTTACCTCACTTTTGCACTGGGAAGTTACCAATAAGTAGAATCTCAGCGTGAAAATTTCATTTTGGGGGGACACTGCTCTTTCTCCAGGGCTGTTTGCTCTTTCAGCCACAAGCCTGGAATGCCTGACCAGGATTAATGAGGAACTAGAAAGGAGCAGAGTGCACCAGGAGGTTGGAATTGCCATCCCTTCCCCTCCCAAGCCTCTCTTGATAAATCTGGTACCTTCAGCATTCCTGGCAGATCCTGGAAGGGTTTGTGTTTCCAATGAACTGAGTTCCTTCTCAAAAAACTGGCAAAAAATTAAGCTGAAACTTCAGATGATGCATTTTGCCCCAGGTCACACAGGACATCTAAGGAAAAGCTCAAAACTCGAGTCAGGTGCCCTAAATTCACTCCTCTAATCACATGTCCTTCCTTGAGGCTCTTCCTTCAGGTGTCTCCAGTTGGGTTTGCTGCATTCCTGCACTGCAGTTTCCTTCATTGCTCTGTCAGCAGCATTCCAGGGTGTTCTGACCACGTTCCTGTGCCCAGGGCTGCCTCTGGCACAGGAATGCAGCACTGCCCTTCTGAGGCTGTCACAGAGAATATGTCACTGCAAAAATAAAGAATGTCTGGCTGCTTCTGGCATCTCAGGCCAAGTATTTATTACCTTTGGCTGACCAGAGCCTGCTCTGATGCTTCTAAAACACGATGGTTAAATTCCCAGTTGAATTCAATGTGCATTTAATCAGGTCTTTCCTAACTGTGCTTCCAAACTTCACATTTCATGAGCACTACAGTCCTGTCTCTTCTATTTTTGGAGCATTATTCCAGTTCACTGTGCAGACTGATCCAATGAATTTTGCTCTGCATGGATTATGCCAGTGAATGTATGTTTGTACAAGCAGGCTTTAGTTCTAGTTCTAGACTTAGTTCATCCCAATGTGCTGCTGCCTACATGTGTGGCAACCTGGGATTAGTGCTGAAAACATATTTATATTTCATCAGAAATGAACAAAAAGATTCAGGATGACAAATTTGACATGAGTTCAGTGACAGAAGGAATGTTCCCCTATTCCAACTGCTCTGCTGCTGCCTGAGCCTTCCTGTCCACCTCCACAGGTGAAGTCCAGCAGCTCCTTTGGGTCAGCCCAGCCCTCCCAGCCAGGAGTCCTGAGTGGCCTTAGCAAAGGAAACGCTGCTGCAGGGTCTGCTCCTTCCCAGGGTGTGCTGGAACAGCTTCAGCATGGCATGGGAAGTGAAGGAAGGGACGGGAAGTGAAGGAAGGGAGAGAAACTTTCATCAAACATCTGCAACTTTTAGTTCTTTAAAGTACTTTTTAAGTTCCCCATTCAAACAGCTGAAATGAAACCAGTGGCAGTTCCTCTGGAGAGGGAACAAAGTGTGTTTGGGATGGGAAATGCTGCCTCTCCACTGGGACAGCCCACAGACATTTCAGAAACAAAAATTACATCTTAAAACTATGAGTAGATTTAACAATGGGACTCTAAAGAATTAAACATCATAGCAACATTTCACACTTTTTGTTTTTCTTTCCAAGGGTCCACAGTCCAGTCACTCAATCCTGTGCAAAGGTCATGTTACTATGGATATGACCTCCAAGAAATGTGTTGCCTCAGAGCAGCAGCAATCACATGAGCAGGCCCAAGGCCAAGGCTGCTGATTCACAGTCCTGAAGGGTTTCCTGCTCGTGGTGGGCTCTCTGGACAGTCCCTGTGCCACCAGCTCTATGTCCGGCCTTTAAAGGTGTTCATGCAGGTGTAGCTCCCAGAGAACCTGTGGATCTCCTCCAGTGCTGCCTGAGGGAGAATGCTGCAAAAGAAGGGGGAAAACCAGCAGATGAGACAAAGCCCTCAGTCTGTTCCAGTGAGAGATGTGTAAATATGCATTTACATACACAAATATTCTCAAAAGCAGCCAGTGAGAGCACAGACAGAACAAGTCTCAGTGTCCTGCTGTGAGGAGCCCTAAAGGGAGAAAGTTTCATCCAGTTACTCTTTCTCTGCAGAAATATTTATCAAAAAAGGTCTGTAAAAGCTGTACCTTGGAAGATACCATCATGTTTTATTCCTCTCAAATACTGTACTCTGAAATACCCAAATTGAACCTGAGTTCTCTGGTTAAGTTGCCATCTGGTTGTGCAAAACATGTGGCCTCCTTATCCTGAGGTATGGATAAAGACCTAATTTCCTGACAGCTACTGAAATGGAAAATAAATGTTTAATTCTTACAAAAAAAGGAGAACAGCCCTTTTTCTTGTTTGTAGAATTTCTGGGAACTTTTATCCAAATTTTTACATTCAGAGCAAAGCATTTATTGTGAATTATTTTTTCCTGCTTGAAATGCAACACTGGAATTATTTTCCACAGAAATCTCATGGCCTTGTTACAGTTCCTGACCAAAACAGCTTTTCCAAAGGTTTTAGTGCAAACTGTCATGGAAACACAATGTTAAATATCCTTTCTCTTTGGTTGTTTCAGGATATGAAGGTATGACTCTTTTTCCTCAGGGATCTTAAAATTCCTGTCCTAATCATACACAAAAATATTGTTTTAATAGTTTCATTGCTGTAACACAAGCAATGCTCTCTACATACAGCTGGGATGGACAGACTTCATGGCACAGAAATCCTGTACAATGCAAAGCCCAGAGCCCAACAAATCACTTACTAAATAAAAATTAACCACATGTGTATGTTAAGAAATTTTCTACAGCCAAATGCAGCTCAGACAGCAATCCAAATTTTGGGGGTGAAACTGATTTCATAAAGGGGTTGTATGCAGGGAAACATCTCCACAGGGAATCTCAGAAAGTTTCTCCCTTTTGCTTCTATGACTGTCTTTCAAGGGAAGGGATGATCCATCTGACCCCACCTGGCACTCCAGGCAGTCTGAGGTTGCCCTGGGGGACAGACCCTTCTGACCTGGCACTCCAGGCAGCCTGAGGTTGCCCTGGGGGACAGAACCTTCCCACCTGGCACTCCAGGCAGCCTGAGGTTGCCCTGGGGGACAAAACCTTCCCACCTGGCACTCCAGGCAGCCTGAGGTTGCCCTGGGGCACAGACCCTTCCCACCTGGCCAGGCTGCTGGTGGCAAAGACAACACTCACCTTTTCAGGATGACAAGAACGTGCATTGTCCATGGAAGGAGCAGAAAGGCCTGATTTGTCTGAACAGCTTCCACTGTCCTCCTTGCCACTGTCTCTGGCTTGAGGGGAGGAAAAAGACTTGGGAACCTGAATTAAGGAAGGAAAAACTAATTACTTGTTAATCCAACTCCTCCTTTAAAACACCACTGTCCAAGGCCTGTTCCTCGAAGCTGGGGCTGGTTCCTGGCCTGCAAACATGCCCCAGGCAGGCTGGAGGAGGCAGGAAGTTCCAGTGCCAGCCCAAAAGCCTGCCAGCAGAAAGCCCAGTTCAAACCAGTACTCCTGGGCTACCTAAACAGTTAAGAATGTTGGTGCCTTCAGGGAGAAGTGGCAGAAAGGATTCAGAGTCTTGATTCAGGGCTTCTCTTCATTTGAATGCAAACCAATACCAAGGGCTCTCTTTTCAGTGCTAGTGTTTTTCCTTTCATTCTCTGTTGCTCTTTGCTTAATTCAAATTCTTGACAGGTGAAAGACAAGTATTTTCCTCCATTGCTTTTAATACCAAACAAGACTTTTCCCAGCACCAGCAATAGCTTGACACGGCATATTTCCTTCACTAACAGAGCACAAACTATAATAACAGGTTATTTTGCCCATTGTAAAAGATTCATTTGGTCAGCCATTAGTTGTCCTCTAGAACAGAGCTTAAAAGGAGGCCCTGATGGCCTCACTTCAGTAAGTGCTGCAATTCCTTTCAGCAAGAAAGAATTATTTCAGTGAATAAAAAAGGAACTTGTACTGTTAGTTCTCAAGTAATTTGTACACTGCTCCTCTTGCATGGCCTCAGTTGCACATTGTCCCCTCCCTTTCTGGGGGCTGCACATGGCCAGAGTACGTGCAGGGAAAACCAGCCTGAGCTCTCCCTGCAGAATCCAAGGTGTCCCTCAGCCCAGGCTGGGGGAATATTCCAGCACACTCAGGGAACCAACCAGTCTGATGAGTCCCAGGTGGCCCAGAGTGACCCTCTGTTCCCAGGCAGCCAAATGAGACCTTGAATTCTCTTAACTAAATGAAGCATTAATTAGGAGTGTATTCTGATGATTCATTTAAAATGAGCTGCTTTATCCTTGTCCTCCTGCACTGACCTGATTCTCATGCCCTGGAACATCTCGGTGCTGGTGTGGAAGGGCAGCACTGTGGTGGCATTCACCCCAGGACAGTCCAGCAGCCCCAGGGTCAGGCTCTCCATGAAGGCAAAGGACGAGGCTTTGGAGGTGCAATAGTCAATGGCCCCAGGGATGGCTGACAAGGCCAGAACAGAGTTCAGGCACACAATGTGGCCATTCTGCAGCTCCAGCATCCTTGGCAGGAATGCCTTGGTGGTCTGGAGAACAGCACAGTGAAAAGGAAAAAAAAAAAACAGAAAAAAGATTTGTTCAGCAGAGATACAACAAAACAATAGTTACCAAAAAAGATAAGATGACATGGAGACAAAGCCAAAGTGTTCTGCTCATTATGCTGGGAAAGGAGTGGGAGAAGACCTTAGTGCTTTTGTCATTTTCTGAGAGATTCTGAACAGACAAAGTTTGTGTAGAAACACAAGAAAATCTTTCCTAGCACATAAATAAGCAGCACCCACAGATGAAGGCCAGGTACAAGTGCTTAAGAACTTGTACAGGATAAAGTCTTCAGCAAAGTGAAGAAATGTCAAGAAGCTCCTTTTTTATTACTATTGCCTAATTCAAAATAGAATAAGCTCCCTGAGCAATGTAGCCTCATGCTCCTCTGATGCTCCCTACACATACAGAGAACCATCCTGTGACCTCAGGCTTTCTCAAAAGACATCAAGTGTTTTACTGGAAATCAAAGAATAAAAAGCATCAAATGTGGAGTTACTACTGGAAGAATTGTATTTATTTTAAACCTCTTTCCTCTGGCCTTTCCCTCTCATACTGTTTTTTCTCCCTTGTCTTCATGACAGACTGATTTTGCCAAACACCATTTGGAAAAACCCAGGAGCAGCCATTGCTGGCTGCCATCTGTCACTCTCCTTCCAGTCCTGGGGTACAAGAGCTGATCTTACCCAGAACTGGCCCAGGGTGTTGATGTGCTGGGATTTGAGCAGAGCATCATCATCACTGTCCATCAGGCTCTTCCCGTGCACCACAGCAGCGTTGTTCACCAGGATGGTGATGTCCCCCACCTGCAGGAACAGCAAAGTACTTGTGACAAGGAGCCCGACCCCTCCCGGCTCCCCCTCCTGGCAGGGATTGCAGAGCCAGAAGGTGCCCCTGAGCCTCCTTTTCTCCAGGCTGAGCCCCCCCCAGCTGCTCCCCTCAGCTCTGCCCACAGCCAGAGCCTCCCCACTGACCTTCTCGCGCACGGCCTTGGCCTGCTGATAGACCTGCTCTCGGTTCCCCACGTCACAGATGAAATAATGGCACTCTGTGCCCATCCTCCTGATCTCCTCCGTGGTCTCCTTCAGGCACTTCTCAGTGCGACCCCACAGGATGATCTGCAGCAAGAAACTTTATTGTTAGAGCCCAATTGCTTCTGCTTCAAATCTGCAATAATTAGAACATGCTTCCGACTTCAGCTGTTTGATGGAAACCTTTGATGTGTTTCACTGCCAGCTCTGTAGTTTTATTTCAGACTAGCAGGGAATTTCTGTTCCATGGGATGGGATATGAGGACCTCAGTGGTACCTGGACCTCACTGCTGATCCCCTTTACAGGTCCTTCACAAGCAACATGAGCTAACACAAAACACCAGATCTTTAGCCCAAAATGACCAATACATGAAACAGTTGGCAAATTTTCTGTTTTCAGGTAAATTCAAATCCCTCCCTGCTTTTGCTATACACATATATCTTACAAGTTTTCCAAAAGCTGAAAGAACAGGAAGCAAAGAGTTTAAATTACATCACTCCTTTTAACTCAAACCCTGAAATTAATTTAATAACAGCAAGATGAAGATAAAAATTTGGTATTATGCATGCAGTACTCCTTCCCCACAACAAACCTCATGCAGAAAGCTTAACATGCTTTTTTTTAAGGACTAGTTAAGCTTATCTCATAACTGGTACTAAAACTAATCTCTGGCAGGATCAGAGAGCTCTTCCAGTGCCTAAGCAAGGCTAAAATTCAGAGGTACCCAAGTCCTCAGCCATTTCCTAACCGAGTGACAGTTAAAATTAATCCCATTTCTAAGTCCTTGGCACATCTGTGAACACAAACACACAGAGACTGATGGATTCACATCCACAAACTCTCCAATTGGATGGTTAATCAGAAACTTCAGAGCATGTATAAATATGCCAGAGTCATTTCATGGGAAATCTTATCTCAGGGGAAGTAATTTTCAAGGCAAAGGCTGTGATGAGCCCCACAAACTGCAGGAAAGCACAAGGGTGAACTGCAGCTTGTCTTGGCCTCGAGAGCCTCAGGGTATCACTCTGGGCCATCAGGGCTTGGCACCCACACAAAGCTTGTAAAACTGATGGCTATTTACTCACTTCTGAACTCATGGCTAGACTGAGGGATATTTTTTATGCACACTCTGCAGCCTTGAAGGGAAATCAAGAACATGTGAGAAATTTCACAAGCTTTCAGGAAATCTTTACAAAATACTGCTCATCTGTAAGCACAGGGGCACTTAATGCCTTTTTCACAATTACATCTCTGTGGAGAGGGGGCAAAAACCACTACAAAAGTCAACTGTAAACATGAAGTTGATGCCCACAGAGTTTGTATCAGGGTGAACTTCAGACTCTTTGCAGGGCTGGATCAGGCAATGCAGACACTAAAATATTAAGTGATTCACTGAAGAGTGATGGAAGGGGAAAAGAAAAGAGAAATAAGGTGTCAGACAAGAGCAGTAAGGCAAGAAACTGCCCTCACATCCCCAGCACTCCAGGGCTTCACACGGCTATTGCACAATAAAAAGTAGATCCCTCACTCTTCTCCTTAATCTGTTTGAAACATCCACAAAGCCTCGTATTCCCAAGAGCTGCCACTGATGCATTGGATGTCAGGAAATGTACAGGGAAGAGCAGTTAAGCAAAGGATGACCTGTCAAAGAACATCTGTCTGTGATGCAACTCTTGGATATAATATTTTTTTATACCCCAACAGTTTCTTTGGGACCTTTAATATCCTTCAGGCAAGTCTTGCAAGGTGACCCTGTTAAAGTCTGGGCCATCTGGAGAACACAGGATTTGCTGGTTATCTGCCAACAACATTAATTTCAGCACTGATTTTTTAACATGGGAAGTTTTTGTGTCCTTGATACTGTTCACACTCAGGTGAAGGCTCCAGCCTGCTCGGAGAAAAGCAGTACATAATAGACCATTCTTTTGTGAGAGGTGAAGGTTCCCCAATGACCAAGTGGGAAGGGAGGGCTCCTGCCGTCATTTCTGCTACTTTTTACAGATGGATAAAACTCAGAACTCAATACAATGTGCTTTTGGTCCCAATTCAAGCTTGACTGTTCCTACAAGATCATATGAGACTTTGACTTTCTCTCTTACATCTGGCCAGACTGAATTGGCACAGGCTTCCCTCTGGCCTCCCAGGACACCAGATCTACGAGACAAGACTGGGCTTGTGCATTTACCTCACAGTGGAGGCTCCTGTTGCTCCTGAACATCTTTCCAAAGGGCTCTGGCTTAGTCTTTCCGTGCAGACAGTGCTTCTCCTTTCCTTGCTCACAGCAGTTTCAACAACGTTTTCTAGATCTTTACTCTCCTATTTCCTCCTGATTTTCTACAAACCCATCAGTCTTCAGCTCTCCTGCATTCACCTTCTGCAAAACGTGCAATTAGGGATAATCATCCATGTTCTCAATGCTGCTGAACAAGCTGTTGACCTGAGGAGTGACCATGGGCCCAGCTCTGCTGCTGCTTCATGAGCCCCAGGGAGCCAAAGGCTGAGCACTTGGCTCTCCACTTCCCTCTGGATGCAAGCAGGAATTTTATTTGTTGCTTGGTCAACCCCAAGAAAGGCATCGTTTACCTTCCCCCTGCCCTGGCTGGGACCTGAGGGCTCTGCACTCATTACAAGTCCAGATCTGCAGTTTAGGAAATGGCCCATTTCATTAAGAAGCACAATTTTCAAAACGAGACTTGGGCCTCCAAGTCTGCTTTGTGTCCCTTTTCCCTTTTAGGTTTATTTCTAAATTGGCAGTAAGTGTGTTCCAAGTGTAGGCTCAGTCCTGGAGAGAATGACTCCAACAGACAGAGAGGTTCCTGTCTGGACAGAGGAAATCACCGGGGAATAAAGAAGAGAGACGTGGTTTTCCTGATTCCTCAGCGTGTCAGGTGCTGCACAGCCACCCATTCACGGGAACTTAATGGTGGAAAGGGGAATATCTCATTGGTGCTTTGGATAAACTCTTGGACAGACACTTTTCTGTCCCGGAAAGAATCCGGTCCCTATTTCTTCTCCCCTTCATCTCTCCTCACCCTGGAGGTGGCCGATCCGATCCCCTCGAGATGGCCGATCCCCCTGTGGCCCATCCGATCCCTTGGACCTCAGACGTGGCCGATCCCTGCGGGGTCCATCCCCCTGCCCTGCGGGACAGCTGGGGCTGGCATGGCCAGAGGGGCAGGTGGACCGGGAAGGCAAGGCAGGATTCTGCCACTGGACATAGGGAAGAAGAGATTTATGATGCCAGAGGAACTTGACACACCCTCCTGCTAATGAACTTTCAAGTAGGCAAGGACTGTGACATCACACTCGGTGCAGATTTTCCCAGGCTCTATGCACAAGGGGATTTTTGCAAAACAAACCTTATCTCCAGATCTGAGTCAGAGAGCTCCTCCTCTGACCTCAGAAAATCATTTCAGCCGGAGGGGCAGGCGCAGCATCCTCCGCTCCCAGGAGACTCGTTCGACTCGGCCCTAATTGCTAATGAGCCGTGCCCCGAGGGCGGAGGGGAGTCCGGGCAGGTTGTGCTGCTGTTGGGCCAAGGCAGGGCTGTGGAACAGAGCCCTGCGCTCCAAGAGCCCCAGTCCTGACAGCCGGGCCAAAGCCTGACTTTCACCATAACACAAGGGAGCAAGAGTTATGCTCTTGACCACCGCAAAATCAGATAAAGCCACTAATTTATATAAACTGGTCTAGATTGAAGCTGCTGTCAGCCACAATACACACACGCAATTAATGCTTCCAGAGGCTGAACTATATTATCGGGCAGGACACGAGGTTAGAGCTAATTTTACATTATTTACAAGGCCAGTTAACTTGTTTGGTCCAATTTTATTGCTAGCACTATTCAAGAACAGCAGCAAAGGAATGCTGCCCTTTCACATTGTCCATTATTTTGGCACAGTATCTTCAGCAAACCTGCTGCGCTAGAATTGATCCCTCCAGCGAGCTGGACCAGTGCTGGAAAGGTGTCTCACCACAACAGCATTCCTGAGAGTGAACACGTGCCATCCCTCAACACTCCCCTTGGCTTCTCTGGGCTGTGTTTGAGTACAGAACTGTTCACTCCTAGGTTTTTCTAACACAAGGTGTCTTCTGATTAGCAGATAGAACTTCCA
Organism: Hafferia zeledoni; assembly: GCA_035583235.1. Lineage (NCBI taxonomy): Eukaryota > Metazoa > Chordata > Aves > Passeriformes > Thamnophilidae > Hafferia > Hafferia zeledoni. The sequence goes on from JAWWEV010000056.1 coordinate 2,658,119, forward strand.
CTCCAAACGTTTCTCAATTTTACGATTCATGAAGCAATTCTCTGATTCAATCTGAAGACACTGAAAGATTAAAGTGTTGCAGAGAGACACGAATGCCCTTCCTGCCTTATTGGGGACACCCTTTATTGCGGTAATGTAGATTAGGTTAGCGGTGGTCGAGGAGGCAGAGACAGCTCAGGCTGCAGTGGGATCAGAAGGTTCACCCAAGATAAAAGTAACACCTTCACTTTTATCTACTCCTGTATCCAACATGCCAGCACACCATTGGTCAGCAGTTCACCTCACATACACGGAGAGATTCTACTGGCTACAAGGCATCCACATTCTACAGGTGCCTCTCTGGTCCTTAAGGATGCACTCATCAATCACCTCAGACCTTAAGAGATCCACACACACTGTCACCCCCACACTGCCCGGTCTCATTATTGCTGCTTCCACAAATCAACCACAACTCCCAGCCCCAGATCAGCAGAGATAGGAAGTAGTTGGTAGGTCAACACATTTCATTGCCCCTTTCAACCTCCTTCCTAGTCCAGTGGAACAAAAGTTGCTCTGTGTGAGCTGGTATCTGTAATTGCACAGACCTTTGTTCAAACACAGAAAGCTTTTCTGTGCCCAACATTCAGCGTTCTGCATACTTTTAGGAAGTACAAAGTGTAGATAATCCACTGAAGTATGCCGGTCTTATCCCCTATATTTACAAAGCCTGGTAGTGCTAACTCACAGTCGGTCCTCCGAAGAAATGCATTCCAGTGTATCCCACAATCCCGGCAGAGTTTTGCACATCGTGAGAACGGGAGGCTGAATTCTACAGCTCCAACAGCTCCACGTCTCTTGCCTGTCAATGGCAGAGGGGTTTTCTCCTCCACCCCTTCCCCTCTCTTGCCCCCAGGCGAAGGCAGACAAGTTTTTGCAGGAGCTCTCCATGGGAGAGGCATCTAAAGGCAGATTAATGGGATAGGGAAAGGTGTGGCCCTGCAGTGTGAAAAGCCAATCTTTGCTTTAGAAAGGAGAAAAAGAACCTTGTAATGCCTGAAACAGGCCAAAATACTTAACCCAGCCCCTTGGTGACACTTCTCGAAAGGTAAGCAAACAAAGCAGGCCAGTGGTGAATTTTACTCTGTTCCCACAGTGAATATCAAAGTTGCAAGGGACAGGTATGAGAAAGTTGCAGGTAAACATGGGGAATCGAGAGAGTAAGCCCAATTATCTGTTTTACACATAAGCTTCTCTAGATTACTATTTAGAAGCTGTAAAGACATTAGACTGTGAGAGTTGAATTTAATCTGCCACCACAGTAAACACAAACCACTGACTTTATTATAAGCTGGTTTGAGTAATATACCGTAATGACATTAAAAGTTAGAGCTGAAGAGACTTCAGGAGGAGAGTAAAAGAGTGAATTCCAATCCTGTAAGTCTAGTGTCAGAATTTTTATTACTTTATATGTTGACTTAACACTCAGTGGGATTAACATTATTCACCTAAACATCGGTCAGTTCCAGTTGTACCCCTGTCACTCCTTTATGACTCTGAAGGAAAAAATACAGTGTCTAAAAAAACCACAGACAAGTGTCTCAACACCTCCTCAGAGAAGGAAAGAGAGTGTCTAACTTGGTGTCTGCAAACAGGCATTTAAGATCAGCTCCCCCTAAAGAAGGGAACAAATGCCCACTGTTCTCACAGGCAGGACGATTTAAAGACAGGTGGCCCCAGGCTGACTTTTTGCCCAGTGGTTTTTCCAATTGCTTTTGTCTGACACTGAACGCGACTCAGACTGCCTTGGGAGCAGCACTCGCAGCTCTGCTGAGCTGGGGAAGGGGAAGGGCTGTTTGCCAGGAGGGGTCACGCAGGAGTCACCCTTTACAGTCCCATTAACGCGGAGCAGGGTCAGCCCGAGGGCACGTCCCGACAGCACCGAGTGGCCACGGGCTGTCACCCCGCGAGGGTCCCTGCCGGCGTTTGGGGGCAAGGAGCGACAGACCGGAATGGTGAATGTCTGTCCGCAACACGTGTGAGAGCCGGCCCTGCCCGGGCATCCAAAGCACACACAGACACGTCCAGCAGTGAGACCCTCTGGCTGCAGAGCAGGAAAAGTGGCGGATCTGGGGGTGTGGAGAGGGGCAGTGTTAGCCAAGTTCTGTGTTTGAGGTCAGGCTGCGGAGACATCCACCAACAGAAACAGAACACTCCACCCTGGAAATAGCCGGTGTGCTGCCGCCTCCGTTGGCTTGGCTTGGCATCCCTTAATCCACAGCCCCAAAATCCACACCCCTTAATCCACAGCCCCAGATCCGCCCTAACCCTTCGGGTTTGCTCCAAGCTAAACCATGATGAGAATTCACCAGCACTTATTTGGGGAAACAGAGAAAATTCCTCTATAAAGGGAATAAATACAACTATATCCATTAGATAAAATATTAAATAAATAGATAACAATAGATAAATTAACCAAATAAACAGATAAAATTAGAAAAATAAGGTGGACAAAACGGCACCTTTAGTGACTAAGGAAAACCACAGGGAGTGTTTCCAAACCCCAGGGAGCACCAGGCAGACAGACAAGCTCAGCTCTTGTGGGAACATCACAGAAAAGGGAGACCAGGGGAAGGTTTAAATTTGTTTAACTGGGAGAAGGTTTGCAACAAAACAGCCACGGAAACCTAAAGGTGAGTAATGTTCCCAATGCTGTCAGTATAAACTGCCCTCCAGAAAGGCCTAAAATGGGCTTCAGATCATCCATGTGTATAATAGGATGCAGCTCTTGACTGAAAAAATAATTTCTCCCGTGAGGCCACTGGAGAAGTATTGGAGTTAAAATAGCCTGCATTAAATTTGTGTATAAACTGAACACCAGCAAGAGCTCCAGACAAGCTCCCCTACAGGCCTCTCTTTGCCTCCAGAAAAACACAATTGCTACCATTTTCAAACCATATAAAAGCTGTCAAAAGGTGCCTTTCTTCTAAGTATTTTAGTCAAAGAAATAAAGGACACTGCTTAGAAGAAGCTTCAATATTGAAGTGCTTGACTGCTTGCCTATCTTTTTATGTGCTTTTCAAAATGTTATTTTTTAATGGTGGCTGTTGCTATGCAACAGGGCAGAATTTCTAAAATCTATTCATCTGTTGTACAAATGGCAGTTTTCAGGACACATTTAACTCTCTCAGCCCATCAAGTCAAAGGAGGAGGATGGGAATCGGAGGACTGTAAACTCCCAGAGCACACACACCCCAGGGGTACTGCAAGGCTAAAAAGGGTCTTTCAGTGTTTATATCAATTTTTTCAATGCACTCTGAGAATGAAGTAGCAACCCTGCTTTTAAAAATGTGAAAAAAAGCAGAGCTCTAGTTAAAGAAAATTATATATAAATGTAGAAACAAAAGTTATGCTCATTACTTTTATCCAGAAATTATCAAAGCGATTCTAAGCAGATTCTGCTACAAAGATACTTATTTAAACTAGAGGGGCTGGTCAGGCAGTCACAAATCCACCTTTAGAATATTCCTAAATTGTAGCTCCTTAGAAGTTCCCACCCTTTGGATGTGCTTGCCTATCTCAAGAATCCCTTTCAGGCCACTGCACTGCAAAATGAAGTTAATTCACTTCAACATGAACATAAAATCAATTAAGCCATCACAGAACATGAGACAAACTTGACTTTCCAGTAAAATAAACAATATAAAGTAACCCAGTAAATAACTGAAATTTAGCTGAGGGACAAACACAGAATATTGAGGCACAATAATTCCTCAGTGTGTTCAAACTCAGCACAAGCTGCTCTTTGCCTGAAGGGTTCCCTCCCCACCAGCAGCCTGCAGGTTACCTCTGGGAAGGGGGTGACATTTAGCCCTAAAAAACAGGCCTGATTTTGGTTGACTCACAATAGAACAATCTTGGCCTCCACTGAAATAAATGTAGAAGTACAAAAAAGGGACAAAGCCCCCTGAAGTGCCTGGCCTGAGTGAGCACAGTCAGCAGGGGGAGATCTGCCCTGGACTGTGGGCACTGAGATGCTGGAGCTGGAAACAGACAACCCCACTTGGCCTAGCTCTGTGACCAAATGCAAACCAAAAGTATTTGAACTGTTTTTACTGATTGCAGTGGTTAAGGAAGCCATTCTGACTTCATCCCAAATATACTGACTCCCTCTGAGATGGATCTTTTCAGTCTAGAACCAGCATTCTGATTCTTTAAGTTGCATTACCAGTGACAACATGAAATACTGTTCTTGTAATTCATTGTCAATGGTTAAGAATTTTCCATCTTTTCTTGTCCCTTTTAAGTCAGTCAGGAAGAGAAACTAAAATCCCTTTAGAGATGTAAGATGCTTTTCTAAATTTCTGATTGTGCACGAACGCTGGACTTAAATGAGAGATGGATAATTTCATGTTGTTTAAGTGAGCTGGAGGCACAACTGCCACTGATTCACACACTGAGACCCAGGTTTCCCTCACAGGCACAACCCCAAAGCACAACTGATGGAGCAGAGCTGCATTTCTGCTTTCAAACACCGGGTTCTTGCCATAAGTGGAGCACTGACACATTTGCTCTGGCAGTGTAAGACAACAGGAATCCCCATGTTAACCAAAACAAATAAGCTCTGCAGTGCTGCTCTCAATGAATTGTAATTAAGAAGGTGGCAACATAAGGGTGGCTGTCCACAAAATCCCACTGTAATTACACATAGTTTATGGCTAAGCTAATAGGACAAACAATTTCAATTAATTACAAACCCTGCCAAGGTACCCGTCTATTCCCAAGTCTATTAATTAGAATCAATTTAATCCCCACTGGGATAAAGGTCAAACAAGATGTATTGCCCCTGTTCTCCTGGTCAGTGCTATCAGCCCATGGCCCTGTCCTGAGGAACAGTCTGGGCCCAGTTAAAAAGATCTCTCTAGTAATTTCTGCTTTATATTGTTGATAAGCACAGGTTTAAAAATGCCTGAGCTGGTTCTCTCTCGGGGGTCAGCTCTGAGCCTGCAGTTCTCTGCCTTGAAGAGTTTTCCTGCAGAATACCTGAAAGCAGCAACACTTTGTGTCTTCAGTTTGGGCCAGGAATCAAAGGGAAAAATGAACATCAAACACTAACCAACAGTTAATGGATTTTAAAACAAACTCTCCAAAGCAAAATCATTAACTGACATTTCCAAACTCTCCAAAAGGAAAGATACAGAATTTCTAGATTCTTGTCCAGTTTTATGGGAAGGAAATCAAGAGAGCTGCTCTCTTTTTTTCTTCTCCCCATGGTTCCTGTAAAATTAATTCACTGGCTACTTCTGTAAAATTCATCACCATCATCTACTTGTCCTGGTTCTTCTCTTGGAAAAACTGTCGTAGTATTTTCATCCCTCAGAGGTTCCTGTCAGGCTGAGCTCCTGCTCTTGGCTATGACAATATGATGTAAAACCAGGTAGTTCTTGATGTGCCAACTTCATGTATGTTCTTTTTGAATGTTGCTTGACCTCTCTGAGAAATGTAAATCAGAGCCTAGTTTTTAAGTTCTCCTTTCATATTTTTACTGCCCTCTGCATAGTTATCACCTTATCAAGAGAGCTTAAAAAGCAGGGTTAAAAAAAATAAAACCTTTGATTCCTTTAAAATGTTTTAGTCAGAATTCTCAGACAGGTATGCAGAGCTTATGGTCACTCTTAAAGCAAATTGCAGTTCTGTGCTAATTAGACATTAGGTCAACAGTGTGTTCATTTTATAATGCAGTAAAAGCTACCTACAGTCCTTCAGATGGAAATAGTTCTATAAATCTGAGACAACTTTGTCCTACCCTGTGCCAGAGCCATGACATAAATGCAACAGAAATACAGCAGGACATTTCCCAGTCACTGCAGGTGATGAAACGATGCAAACAAAATTGGGATGAATCACTTCAGATAAGGAACGTGAAACCTCAGAGACCCAAAGCTTCCTGTCAGCCCTGAAGTTCAGAAAAGCAACCCTTTTCCTTTCTTTGGCACAAATAAGACTGAGAATTGCAGAATCAGACAGTGGTTGAGGCTCTGGAGCTCTGGGTGTCCTGGTGCAGCCTCCCTGCTCAAGGTCGAACACACCATCCACTGCTTTGATCAGCTCAGCTCTCACTTGGAATTTCACTGCCTCCTCCTCCAGCCTTCCAGAGCTGTAAATAACACAGCCCCTGGAGGCACTTTCAAGGCCACTGAGCCTCTGTGTTCACGTTCAAGGCCATGTTACCCATCACCTTTCATTTAACGGCAGATCTTCCATTTCAGCCTTCACTTCCCAGCACTAATTTTTAAAACAATCTGTTTTCTACCACACCATCTGCATCTCTGTAAAAGTTCCCCAATGCTCTTCACTGCTGGGATGCTTTCCCCAAACCTTTCAGATGGCTCAGGGATCAGTTCTGCACTCCCTGCTTTGCACTCACCATCAGTACTGAGTTCCACGTTGCTGCTCAGTATGGCTTTTTGGTTTTTATCTCCACTGTCACATTTATTTATTTCAGCCCTGCCAGCCCTGAGGCTGCATCATCTTTTGCTGTTGACCTTACAGAGCACATTTAGCATCTTGGTGCTAAACAATTTCTGATGTGTGAGTGGGTTTCTGAGGCACTGCAACAACAGTCATGTAGAACCTCGTCTTTAAAACACCAAGATTTTCTCCAGCATTGGCACACTCCTTGTTTTCTGTGGGAAGCCTCATTTAACTGCCCTGGTGCCAGACCTTCAGCATTTTGAGAAGTGCTGCCTTTGGTGTGCCAGTACAGCACGGTCTCACTGGGACAATATTTCCTCATGACATCACCGTGTCTTGATGGGAGCTGACAAGCCTGAAACTCTGCAAGTTCCACTTCTTGTTAACATTATTTATTCTCCTTACAACATCCCCAGTAACAAAAGACAGGTATGTTCCAGATTATAAGTAAACCAGCTCCAGCCCCAGTGCTGCTTCACAGACACCAAAGATGTGAGAGCTGATAAATCCTGGCTGTGCTTGCCAGCAGAGACACTTCCTGAGCCTGTTACTGCAACTGCTGGCCCTGGCACGGCACAGGCACAGGCTCGGTGCCATCCCAGCCTGGCATCCGAACAAGGCTGCTTTGCCCATCCTTAAATTCAATCAACAAGGAAGAGAGCTGCCAAGAGGAAACCATCACATAAAGCTGCTGTCAGGATGTAATCTGTGGAGAAATAAAGCCTTTCTGGAGACCATAGACCTACCCAATCAAATCTATGCTCTCATAGCTCCCCAAAAGTTTCAAATTAATGTATTATTTCACATGACATAGAAAAACATTCACTCCCCAATTCTTCTCACGTACTTCTGCTTGCTGATATGTTGTGACATGCTCTAAGAGTTCACTCCAAGATTAAGGGCTCAAATTTAAGTAAGATTAAAGTAACCATCATTTAACATGTGCCTGAAACTGCTGTGTTTCTGTGGTGGTTTCTTTCCAACCACACACACACAGCAGGAGAGATTAATCACCTAGAACTGGTATCTGCACTGGGGGTAAATATTCTCATTACACAAAAATATATGCATCACAGAAAATATGAACTTTCCTTTTAGACCACATTATCATTTCCACTTTCAGACATGTCAGATTGCCTTTTCCAAGTGGTTAGTTATGTGCACTCTAAATGCCTGCAGAGAACTCCATTACACACAAGCTGTATGTCCTTCTGGTACTCCACAGGGCAGGAAGAATATTCAGCGTGGGGACAGATGCCCACTTGACAACAGTTGCCTCAGCACTGAAATATATATAAATAAAACTCTTACTCTTTTAGGAGGAATTATCCACCAGGCCACCTAAGGTATGTTGTGCAGTACACTGGCAGCATCAGAACTCTGTCCACTTCTTTTATAAACCTAATTTTATGATTTTGTTATGTTAGGTCACAATGCCCATTAAAAACAAGCACAGGGTGATTAATCAGATTCTGGCAACAATCAGGTTGTTTGAAGTCAGCTCTTTTCTTTCTCTCAGGACTAATCTCCTCTGGGGTGGCCAGAGCAGGTCTGGTCGTGTCTGCACTCAGAGGAATCAACGTGGCAGGAATCAGTTCCCACCTGCAGAGCAGAAATACCTTCCTGAGGCCTGGCCTGGCCACGGCGGCTTTGGGACCCGACAGGAGCTGAGGGACCTGCTGAGCATCCTGCAGGCACCTCCTGCCCTCTCAGCCCTTCCCTCTCCTCCAGCACATGGCCAGAAATCACACACCTTTCCCTGTGCCAAAAGCCACAGTCCAGGGCTGGGACACTGCGGCCCACCAGGGTGAGCTCCACGGGACATCAACATCATCCTGGGGGCCAAGAACTTCAGGCCAGGCTTTTCTGGAGGCAAGACCTACTCTCCAATACAGATTACTGTGAGTCTTCTACAGGTGCAGCCAGAGATGAAGGTTTGAGAATGACCAGTATTTTAAAAGACATTTTAGAATAAGAGTTTTTACCGAATCCATGTGAGATACTCACAGCTTTTGTCCTACCCCTCAAAAAAGGTCACAGCTCTGAAACAAGCAGCAGTGTCAGTATTGTGCCCTCACTTTAGGAGATCAGTATTAATTTAACTTCCAGCTATAGTAACAATGCAGGTAATTTTTCATCAAACAGAAGTGGTATGTGTTATAAAGAATTTTTAGAAGGTATATTCTAATCCATAGTGATCAGGTCAATAATATACAGGCCATTCGCTCAAGAGTTGTACTCCATGAGCCTTGGGGGCCCCTTCCAACTCAGAATATTCTGTGAAATCTGTGAAATAATATGTCAACATGATTCATAAAGACCAAAGTGAAAAATTTATAGACCTACAGATGCAGTTTGTGTGGGAGGAGCATGCCATCGAAAAACTCATCTCAAAACTTGCCAAATTTTCCATTACTGGAAACACAAGGCTAAATTCTAAGACCTGATACCACTTTTTACATAACCTCTCTGCAATTCTCAGCCTTAAAACGATTTATGGCCTCAAAGCTCACACAGCCAAACCCCTCCAATTATACAAGACTCTCAGGCACTGCCATTCCTCTGAGGTTTTCAGTTCTGTTGGAATGAGTGGAACACTGAGGGGAACTCCAGGTTTCAGGAGCAGTTGGGCTTGCACAGCTCTCATCCCTTCCTTGGTGCTCCTTCCTCCACTGACTTCTTACCATCCCAGTTGTCACTGAACTGAAAGAGGGCAGCACACCCAAATGACAAGGGATCTTCCAAAATGCAGACATGAAGGTCTGACTTTGACAAAAGTTACGAAAATAATGATGGAAAGAGCAGTTGAGGTTTCAGGGTTGTTGGGGTTTTTTGTAGCCTGAACAAAATCAGGAGTGATGGAAGCAAAATACAAACCAATACAACCACAACAATCTCTGATCAGTTTTCAAAGCACAAGTTTGCAAGTAGTGCCTAAGAAAGAGCAAGACGTACAAATGACATACAAACCCATACCCATCAAAACTTCAGCACTGGAGACCATCAAACCCAGGGCTGACATCTCCCTGGCAAAGGCATTATTCTGAAAATGCTGGCTGAAAAGCAAATGGCTGTGAGGAAACCAGGAGCAGTTTCCCACTGTACCCCCCAGTGAATGAACCCATTCAGCCCCTGCCTGCTCACATCTGCAGAGGGCTGTGCTCTAACACAAGGAATACTGTTCAAAGGGGCCAGTCTTCCCAATATTAACTGGATTATACAGTATAGTCTTTGCAAAACACCATTAGGCTTTGGAAGTCGATTTTTATTTCATAGGCATTAAATCATAAACTCATAAACCCCTCGCCTTCTCCTGTTTCATTACCAGACATTCTCTGCCATCTTGGCTCACCACAGCTCTGAGCCTCCACAGAGCTACCAGTGTGTGAGGCTGAAGCAGAGCTGCTGCTGCTCTACTGCCCAAAGACTTAAGGTACAGTTAAAACTCTCAAGAGTTAAAGCCAACAATCGGGAGGATTATGAATTTTGCAAGCAACCAAGAAGAAACTGAAAGCCAAAAAAGTTCCTCTCTCCAGCAGTTCAGGCACAGCCAAGCAGCTCCTCAGCCAGCACTTATGAATCTGGACACATCTCTGGGAAGTTGAATTACAGCACTTGAGCACTTCTGCAGAAAAGGCAGTGCTGTTCATCCCTCATAATAACACTAACATGTCCTCCATCATCTGCAACCACTCCAGCTCTGCATACAGCTCATTTACATGCTCTTGGCTTTTTCCAGAAGTGCTCCAGGAAGCACTTCAATACACAGTGCTGCTCATGACCAAGTAGCTCTTGACAACTACTTGAAATTACAAATGGAGTATGGATCCTCTGACCACTCAGGATACACCTGAACAGGGATGATCTCATGATTAAAGTCTCTCATTTAATAAAAATCACTGGCAGTCTTAATTGAAAAAAGCAAAAGATAAACACTTCTGAAATTGCAAATGCAACTGCCATGGCTTTGTGCCCTTCTTGGCCTTTTCATCACAGAGGCCAATGAACAGTCATGGGAAAAGAAACACCACCTGAGAAGGAAATGTCTCCTAGACACTTCTCTGTCTAGGCCACATCTGAGGCACAATGGCAGAGATTGCAATGGACATAAAAGAACAGAGGTAGAGAATGGAAATCTGGATGGATTTACATGATCATGCCCAAGAGAATTCCATTCTGTTAGATTCAGAATTTCAGTCTCCAAGCTTGTTGACCAAGCAGAAGATACTGCAATTTGCATAAACCCTTCTGATAAATCTTGCCATCCTCAAGCTCTCAATGCAAGATCAAAGTTTACAGTAAAAGAGCTGTGGATATGACAATTTGTAATCTTGGTGAGATGTGACATTTGTCACCTTCTGTGCAAACGGTTCAGATACATCTCAGTTGTGAGTAACAAAGCCAGGCTCTGAAACAGAGTGTGGGATGAAATCCCATCCAGTCTAATTACCAGAGGAAATTTCATATGCTCACAGCCCCAACTAACCTACCCTTGTGGAGATTCTAATCTCAAAAATATGGTTATATATCGCCGCCTACCTCCAAAACGCCGCCACTATGTCTGTGTGCGCAGGCGCCGGGGCCTTGGCCAGCACCCTGTGCCCACTGCTGGAACCCGTCCCTGCCTGTCCTGCTGCCACCCACCTCCTGGGGACACTGGGCTGGGCCCTGCAGTTTCACACCTTTGGTGGGTGTCTTTTTCTGAACTCGGAATATTGTGACTACACTGTACGATAATCAGAATCTGTTGTAAATTATTAATTGTGATCAATTTATTCAAGCCTTGCATATACTTGTGAAACAGCGGCGTAAAAAGACAAGAGAAAAACACAACAGTCAATTTTCACAAGCCTTAGCAAAAGATGACTTGGTGGCTACTTCAAGTCTTTCACCTTTCTTTTTGATTGTCTGAGGCAAAGCATAAAATTGAAGAGTGGTGCCAAGCAGAGGTTTTGCACACTCCATGGAGATGCATCAAATCCACAAACTCAGGGTTGGGCACAGAAGGTGGGAAAAAAAGGAAATCTCAGAGCAAAGGGAATGGAAACTACCACATGCAGGTGAAGTTGGCATTAAAACTGTTCTGGAGAATAAGCCAGTGTTGGTGCTTGTACCAAAGGTTGACAGGCAGTGCCACTACCAGGGAGGTCAGAACTTGCTGAGTGCCATATTTGAGCCACTGGATGGCCATGATGTAACTGAAAGGAGAATCCAATTCAAATTGAGTCAATGCAAAAACTTCAAACACCTTCATGACAGACATGAAAACAGCCCAAAGGCACCCCCACCAAAGTTCTAACCAATAATTAGCAACACAGAACATTTCACAATAGTATATGAGACAGGTACTAAGGTTCCCAATGATTACTCTAATGTATTCTTTCCTTCTAAGGTGTGTAGAGATTTTATTGGTAAGACATACAGATAAACTCCTGTCTGTGCCCCTTTACAGCAATTCCATCCCAGCTCTTGCTCAAACAGCCCTGTCCTTTTGGCCCCTCTCCCCTGGTTCCTCAGGGCCCGCTGCCATTGTTCAGCTCCCAGCTCTGCAGCAAAGCAGCTCTTGAAAGAGCTGTAGAAGTGGTGGCACTTTAATGCCAGAGCTCAGCATAGCAACCAGCCACCCTAAATAAATAAATAATGAAGCATGGTATTCCAACCGATAATATAAATACACTTTCAGCAAATTGCTTGGGTCCAAAGGTCAGTCAACTTGTTTGCTCTGACTCCCAGAATGTGTAAATCTCAACATGATGTTTAAACACAAACACAGACAAACATCAAAGTTCAATGCTGACATATTTTACACCTCGGAGCTGAATGCCAGAATAGCTCTGTACCACACAGGGAAAACTGTAATGCATGAGTGTAAGGAAGTGACAAACACTATCCCAAACTAGATGCAAATTTTTTTCTTTAAATATCCTCTCATTCTGTATTTTTCCTCTTCTTTATCCTCTATTTACTCTCATTCATCCTCTCACACAGAGAAGTATTTGTGCAGCTGTCTAATTTCACCAGTCCTCCCCATTATTAACCATCAAGGGGAAGATGAAACTTTCCATCCCGAGCCTCATTTCAGGGATATGTGTTTGTGTATCCCTGACTGAGTCACACATATGGACATACCTGTCCTAGGGAAAACACAACATTTCAAGGTAAACAACCCGTTCCTGAGTTACAGTGGCATTTCTGGGCTGCTGTGCAGACAGACCAGTCTCAGCCTCTCTCCCTCTCTCCTAAAGGAAATAATCTCACAGCTTCCACTCGAGGTGTGCTTTCCTTCCTTTCTGGGTTCTCATTCATCTTCCCTTTGAACAGCTCTGGGCTGCCCAAACCCAAAATACAAGGGGCTTCAGGAAGTACAGGAAATTAATTTCTCGCATGGAAACCCCTGGGGGTGCAAGGGAACTGTTCTCCCCACTCTCCCAGAGCCATCTGCCCCCTGCTCTGGGGTGCCCCGCGTGGCCGGGGCAGTCGCTGTGCCTCGGGAGGGCTCGGGATGGCTCAGCCTCGGGGCATGGTCCCGCCACTGGCAGGACACCAGCGCTGGCTCCGGGCATGGCTCTCTCTGCCACAGCAAACCCGGGCTGGGGTGCAAACCTCTGCCAGCACAGGGGAATGCACGAGCGGGCCCTTTCTCACCGGCACGATTGCTTGGATGAGATGGGGAACGGCAGGATGCAGGAAGGAGGAGCGGGCAACTCCTGCCATGTACCGCCCGTAATGGCTCAGCACGGCGGGTCTGCAGGATGGAGCCCCTGCTCCATCAGCTGATCCCACCAATCCCACCGGGAGGGGAGGGCAGGGGGGGCAGAGCAGCAGGTGGGCACTCCCCCCTCCCCTCCCCTCCATGGCGATGCTCTCACCCACCTTCCTGGCTCCTCTCCTGGCGAACTCCCGGGCCAGGTGGCGGCCGATGCCGCGGCCCCCGCCGGTGACCAGCACGTTCTCCCGGGACAGGTCCCGCAGCCGGGGCGGCAGCACCAGCGACACGGCGGCTTTCAGCGCCAGGCACAGCATCTGCACCGGGAACAGCAGCAGCGCGCCCAGCCGCTGCCACAGCATCCTCTTCTCCCAGCCAAAATTCTCCGCCGAGCCAAGTTGAAACACGGGAAGAAACGCAATACCCTTCATGCACCCCCAGGTGGGTGACAAGTCTTCAACCCCCCTTCCGAAACTTGGGGGCAAGAGGTTCTTGGGCTGGAAAAATCCTCCTCTCCCCCTTAAAAAAATGGGGGTAGGAGTAAAGTAGTGCAGAAGACCAAGTCACTCCCTTGTTTCTTGATTGGTGTCCTCTGGGATTGTCACATGCAGGTAAAACGGTTTTCTGGCTTTTCTTTTAATTAAAAGGGAAAAAAAGAAGAAAAATTAAAAGTAACCATACATCCTTCCGCTGCAAAGACCCACAGAAAAATCCAGTATCCAAATGGAAGGTTTTTATATTTGGAAAAATAAAATAAAGCAGCCTATGTCTCCAAATTTCAGCCTGCAGTGCCTTCCAGGCAGCTCATTTCTATTCTTAGACTCAGGAAATTGCTTAAATAAGACAGAATTGCCAGGACCTTCTTTTTAAGAAAGGCTCTATTCAGGGTGAGGTTGTTGTTTTTGTTTTAATATCTATAAATATCTTTAGACGTTCTGCCCTGAGCTGGCTGCAAAGGTTGAGCTGGTCTCCGCCTCTCTCTGCCCCCTCTCCCGGTTTTGTCACTCGGAGTGTCTGATCCCAGAGCAGGAATTGCGCCGCGCACGAGTTCAGCTCTGCCCTCACTCGGTGCTCCCTGTGGCTCTCTCCGCCGCTCGCGGCCGCGGCGCTGGGGAGCTTTTATACCCCATTAAGCCTGATTGACAGTTAAAGTGTCGGGCAGATTTCACTGCCGTGCCTGGGAGTGGCCGCGGCTCTGCCCTCCCCCGGCGGCGGCTGCGGGGACCGGGGACCGGGGACCGGGGACCGGGGACCGGGGACCGGGGACCGGGGATGGGCTGCGCTGCGCTGCGCTGCGCTGCGGGCACACCGGGGCGAGCTGGACTCATGCCACGTTGGGCCAGCTGCATGCCATGTTGGGCTCATACCGTGCTGGACTTGCTGAATGCCACACTGGGCTCGTGCCATGCTGGGCTCATGCCATGCTGGGCTCACTGCATATCATGCTGGGCTCACTGCATGCCATGCTGGGCTCATGCCACACTGGGCTTGCTGCGTGCCCTCTTGGGCTCTCCCCAGGCTGACTTGGGCTCTCTCCATGCCACTCTGGGCTCATGCCATGCTGGGCTCACTGCTGGGACCAAGGTGCTCTGTCACCAAGCCAGGCAGCCCTGATCTCCTCCCTCACCTACACCCACCAGAAAGAACATGCTGTGGTTTGACCTGAGCCCAGGGAAAAGCAGGTCCAGAAAGAGTCAGGGTTAAGGCTGGGTTCAAGGGAACCATCTCTGCCCATGGAGCTGCTTGCCCAAGATAAGCTGGCATGGAGGGAGGGCTCCTTTCAACCTGAACCCAGCCTAGGCTGATAATCATTGACCACTGGATCAGTGTTTTCATGGTCAACATGACAGCTCATGAATTTGCCCTGCTGGGAGGTGTTTGCATTACTGAAAACGGGTGATTTAGTAGTGAGCAATGGAAAAGGCAGGCTCCTAGTGACAGAGACTTCTCACAACAAAGGCTGGTGCTTCTCTCTCCATTCCCAGGACTTTTTTGTCCAGTGATGGGGGTCCTGGTTGTAGCACCAGAAGGTCTCCATAGCACTTTAAACTCTGCTGTACCAGGAGAAGGGGCAAGGTGTGTTGCAGCTGGGCCCCCAGCGGGGCTGTTGGCATTGCCAAGCGTTGGGCAGGTACGTTCAGTTTTGAGCTGTACAGATGAAGCTTTTCTGAGGGGGCTCCAACTGCACATCTCACCTGAGAGCTGCTCAGGCCCAGTCGGGGGCTGTGGCAGCAATCAGAAATAAAATAACCTGAAGTGCAAAGCTTTGGGGATGTCAAAAGATCTCAAGGATGTCAAACCTCACACTGCAGTCTTCAGAGCGGAGCAGGAAAGAACTTTGGATTTACGTCTGCATCTATCATTAGGAATGTGCCAAAATGAATCCAATCCCCCGAGTTCACGCAGGTCTCGCTCCAGATGCACTATCCTGGGAAGCCATCTAGTGGTACACACTGGAATTAAGGAAAAATGACAACTTTAAAGACCTTCTCCAACTCCTTTACGTCCACAGTTACTAAAACACCACCTCAGTGGGAGTTTGAGTCTAAGCTTCTATACAAGTTATATCCCACAAACAGGAGAGGTGAGTTTGGAAGCCGAACCTCTTTGAAAATAAACTCAATTTTATGCTTTGGAATCAAATAGGTCTTTTTGGAAACAGGCATTGTCCCAAGTGGATGTATGGGCACAGAGTGTTCAGGGGGTGGTTGTTTGCAAAAAGAAACACAGCTGAGTTTCTGGTGCCCCCCATGTTCAACAGCTTCAACACAAAGGGGTTTTAACACAAAATATGAATAATTTCCAAATCCTTAAATTTCAGCTCTCTTAAGTTACACAAACACTTTAAGGGGAAAAAAAAGGGAAATAAAATTGGGAGAGAGACTTGCAGAGTTCTTACCTTTAACTGCCTGGTTACCTCATATGAAATAAGTCATATGACTGTCCCTGCATCATCACAAAGTGTCAGGAGAGAGGGGATTGGAGAAAGAAGATGAAGCATTCCAAGTGGAAACTCTAAATCTCTCCATACTGTCAGAATCAGCAAGTGTGCCCTAACTGAGCTGCACATGAAATAAGCAGAGCTCAGAGAGTTTCCATGGCCCTTGGCAGCCTTTAGCACATCAGTGTGGTTTTACAGTAATACCTTTGGAAATGGAGCTCGGGGAGGCACCTGGCATTACAATTTTCCTCTCAGTCCAAAAACTCTGAAGGGGAGAGAGAAATTACCCAGAGAGCTCAGTATTTGGTTTAAACAGGAATGACTCAGTGCCTGGACTGGGAACAAATATAACAACTTTCTGGTACGGAAATAAGGATCAGTGTTGAAAATGAAAGGATATGAACTCCATCAAAGTACATTTGATTTTTTGATTCCTGAGTTCAGTCTCTTTATGCATAAAGAGACCACAGACACATTTAAAGTAGAAAACTCAGCAATATTACACAGTTAACCTGTTTAGATTTAAAAATAAATTCATTATTAATGTAAAACATTTGCAGTTCCTTTGAAGCCAGTGGGTATGGAATAATCTTGTGAGTATTGATTTCATGTATCTGTTTCCAGCTTGAATAATAATTTAAATATGTGTTGGAAGTGGGGATTTTTTTATTCATTATGACTATGACCTATGTACAAAGTTGCTACCAAATTTGGAATGGACAGTTCCAGATATTTAGCTTCCACTTGTCTGTTTGAATTTCTGGCTCTTTAGTTGTACAGCTTTTGGGCTGCAGTTAGTGTAGATTTACTCATATTCTCAATGAGAGTCATAGAAACTGACTTTTTCTGACTTGCCCTGTCTTGAAGGAAAAAACAGCAATGAAAAAGCAACGTTTACCTCCAAAACAAGTTGATGCAGCCTCTATACACACCTTCATTTGCACCTCCATTTATTGGCAGAACTCTGTTCATGGAGCCTCTGCAGCCAAGTTCCTGCCAGCCTTGGAAGGCTCTTCATGCAAATGAAGTCGCTAAACTGCAAGAACTTTAGAAAGAAAAAAGAGCTGAAAATTGAAACCATGCTCAAGGCATGTCTGAAAACCATTTGAGCTAACAATTCTACGTTTTCAACTTAAAAAACCCCACCCAAATACATACAGTACATGGGTAAGGAGATGTGAAAACCTGGGAGCACAGAGGAGCAGTTACACAATGGAAAGTCTTTGTAATAACTGTGGTGTCAAGTAATACCAGCTTTTTACATCAGTGCAGGGTTCTTGATCATGGACAATCTATCATGATCACAGAATAAAACTAAACCTCCTTCTAAAAAGCAAAACCTGTTGCCAAGCTGATCTGGTTTTTGTTAGATGAAGTACTGCTGTCAGGTTTGGATAAATCGAGAGCTAAATTTTTGTGCTTCTTGATTTCATTCCTCCCTTGAGTTCACATTTTCCATTTGAAACGTGTCCCAGTGGTTCTATGATTTCACACTGTCCTTCTATATGCTCTTAGGTATTAGGAGTCTGATCCTGCTGCCTCCTAAGTGGAGTTTTGTCCCGTGGTTCTGGTTCCCTTCCAGCTCTGACAGCAAAGACTCTGTCTGGCCTCGTGTGAAAAGCTGCATTGGGGTGTTTTACTGCTTTCCCAGGGTCTCACAACAAGCAGTGTCATGAACAAAGATTACTGAGTAATTCTAAATTCTAGATGTCATTCCCTTCTAGATTCAAGATGTGTAAATATGATTGTCTCTAAAAGCAGAAGGTTTCAGAGTGCACAGAGGTGCTGCCTGGAATTCAAAGGGATGCAACATCATGAGTGTGGTCCTTGTTTCACTGGCTGGGTTGTTTTAGTACGTGTTAAGTTTGTCATTTGTACTGTGACCTTCCTTTTCCTCATCTGTCTCTAGGTAGAGGCCAAATCTGTCTCAGTGTGTTTGGCTGCTTCTTTATACTGCAAGAGGAAATAGTGAAAAAATGCCACCTGTGAACAGGAATGGAGTGGTTTGTTGAACTGATGGACTCATCTTACCTCCTCTTTAGTGCATTTACCTCACTTTCATACCAGTCAATACTTACCCATCCCTTCTGACTTAACTCCTGGGTCCTGGCAAAACTTCAAAGACACACAGGGAATTGGGGAGGCAGAAAAATTATGTCCTTAAGGCCTTCAAAATTAGAGAAAAATGCTGAAATCCTCCTAAAGCAACGTGACATGGATTCTGACAAAAACTGAACAGAAGGCTAATGCCTGTAACAAGTTTGCACTGGAAACTTGTAAACGAGCTTAGGAAAGAAATCTCAGGATAAAATGTTCTCTGCATTCTTTCTAACAATGTTTAAAACAATTCTTACATGTAGCTATAGTTTCTTTCCAGAGTGAGTGGCTCACTATCATGTACTGAGGTGAAATAACTCAGGGCCTCTGACTGGCATAAGCTTCTCCAAACCTGACAGTTCTACTAAAGAAGCCAAAAAGAGGAGGAATGTTAGCAAGAGAATATTTGGTTGGGAGGCTGGGATGGATCAGGTGTATGAATTGATGTGGGGAAATAAGATTGCATTAAATTCATTAAACCCTAACCTAGATATTCCTTCTTACAATATAAAAGTAGCCTTAATTTTTGCTTTATTTTATGGTTGGGGTTTTTTTTTATTTGGTTTCTGGTTTATGGGTTTTTTTAAATCATTCCAGTTGATGTCCCCTCCAAGGTGTGGATGGAGTCGGATGTTGGGAGGGGCTCAGTCCTGCACCTCACAGTGATGAAGGAGATCAATTATTCCCCAGCTTAGTCAAATAATTGGAGTCAGTTTTGCAAAGATGACTGCTGTGATCACAAGGTCCAGGCCTGCTGAGTTAAGCTGAGAGTTCCATGTTACAAGTTACATGCATTTCATGGTCTTCCTACAGTTGACACCTTTTCTTTCTCTCTCTCTCTCTCTCTTATTTTTAAACAACATAATTCAATCAGCTGTATATTGTGACCTCCACTGAAGTGAAGGACAGACCTGTTCTCTTCAGAATCCAGTCTGGCCACTCTTATCATCCGGTACTTTATCTCTTATGACTCATCTTGTTTACTCATTCCACACAGCTAAATATTTTTTTACCCCACTGACTAATTCATCCTGAAGTTTCTTGATCTTTCCTGTAATGCATATTTTGTATAAATGGGATTTTTCTAAGCATATATATTTCGTCTACTTTTTAAAAGTATATAAGAAAAGCTAGAAAGGACTCACCTTTTTTTAGTCAAGATCCCTTGTTAGCCAAATGCAGAATCCTGAAACTCATAAAAAGGAGTATTTCTCTTCTATGGCCACAGTTACAAGCTTTTATAAGGGTTTTAAAATGCAGTATCTGAGACATTAGTGGGGATAAAGAAATATTTCGGAGTGTTCAGGGGATAAGTGTAGGTTGTTTTGCTTATATCAAGCTGAGCTGATGCTTGTTTGCTTTCTAATGTTACCCAAAAAGGTCCTGTGCAGTCACATGGTGGACAGAATTCCACAGAGTTGCACCTCATTCCTTCCCTGTCATCACCTCTTTTGGTCCTGGCATTGGATACCTCTGGTCTAGTCACTCCTGAATTACAACAATGGATAATGTAGAGTTGTCTTGGAAAAAAGACCAAAATAGGGAGTTGTAAAGCCATGAAAACCCTTTCTGTAGAATGAATCAGCACAGAGGGTCTCTGGCCAAAGTTCTCCAAGGCAAGGGTGAGTTTCCCTCTGCTATTACTGGACCATTGGTGAGCCCAGAGACCCTTCCTGCACACTCAGGAGGGAGCTGCCAAGTAACTAACAGCTCTATATGGATCTCCAAAAGCAAAATTCCATGGACTTCTACAGCTTCCAAGTGGCTGAGTCCTAGATGGGCTTCAGAATGTCTGTTCTAAGTGCTCTGCCCAGCTGTCTGCCTCAGCAAGAGAGCAGAGGAAAAGGATCAGCACTAAGCAAAGAGCCTTCAAATCATCCTTCAGACCCACTCCAAAAGCAGAGGCACTTCCACTGCTGAACATGGAGAGCAGAGTCCAACACAGCCACTCTCCTGTGGGCCCTGGAGGAGGGGTGGTATCATTAAACTCCCTTGCAAAACACCACAGAGATCTATTCAGGCCTATAAAGCAGAATATAATTAAACCAGATAAAAAATGAAATCCCTATGCAATTTTGGAGTACACAGAGCAATGACACTTCCTGGAAGTGACTGTGCCACATGTGGCCTTCGCCCACACCGAGGGCAGGTGTGGTGGGCGGATGTTTGTGAGCACCTGCAGCCCTTCTGCAGCAGGAGGGTGGAGGGACTTGCTATGCAAATTACTTCTCTGTGCACTCATATAAATGTCAACAGATTCATATCACTGTCTAATAAATTATTCCCACCGAAGAACAATGGAAGCCTATTATACTCTGCTTTTCTTACCAGGAATTCTGGTTGTTTTTCTGTTCCTGGTTTTAATTGTAGCAGACCATATTTCCTTCAAGGCAGAGATTCCTCCTGATGTTGACCAGCCATCAAAGCTCCGCTTTTACCACTGTACGTACGCTCTGGTGGAAGTTCTGGTGAGTTTTTCATGCTCTGTGATACTGGGAATCTCAGGAAAGGAAAAACTGGAGAATGAAGATATGCATCTAAATATTGCAACTACGTGTGATGGGAGCCACACAGTAACACAGATTTAAAGATAAAGGCCAAAGGTTGATTTGGTGTTCTGTTACTACATATAAAAGCATCCAGTATGAGGTGAGCTCTTTTAAATACTGGGATATCCATTCTTATGCCACAATTGTAATTTGATTGCCTTCTATAATGAAAGGATTGGTCCTGTGGATGACAGGAGGGTTGTGGATATCATTTACATGAATAACAGTAACCAAAGTTTCTGTATCTCAGTGCAGTCTGATATATGTAAGGCAATTTCCTAAATTTTGAACTATCTGCAGTAATTTTCCTACCCATGATTCTGTTCTTATTCTGCAGTGACTGAATTACTGAGTTTTAGTGAGATACCAGAGTCAGGTGGGTTGGAGGACACCTCCAGAAGTCACCCAGTTGAACCTCCTAGTTCAGCCAGGCCTGTTATCACTTCTTATTTAAGTACCTGTAAGCCAGACTTACTGTGCTGTGGGCTTTGCCATCTCAGGAGCAGCTTCTGTCTAACAAGCTTTCAAAGAAGGCAACAGGAGCACACAGGAGCAGCCTGAGCCCTGTCACATCTGGCATGGAACATGTCAAAAGAAAGCCTGCAGGAAAGTCCCAGAGTGGTTTTGATGCTGTTTGTAGGAGTCTCATCTCAAATAAGGTGTTCTCTAATTCCCCAGTTATGCAGTAATTGGGGCCCATGTCCTGCGAGGTGATTTGGGGCATTATCTTCTATCCAAGACTTAAGTGGATGCTTGAACCTACAGAGCATTCACCAAATCCAGGACTGTCCCTCGTTCTCCAGTGGCCCAGGCCCCACATACCTTTCAGTTTTGTCCACCATGAAAGAAGAGGTTGCTGTCCTTGTGTATCTCACAGTATCTTCATGTTATGTCATGTATAAACTTAATATGACCATAATATAACCATGTAATTGTATGTTATTAAGTTCTCTAAGTTTCTATACTTGGTTGTGTGAAAAGATTCTTTCAGTTGACATTCTTGACCCACTTTTACAGCTCCCAAGGGTCTGTTATGCAACAGTACAGATCCTGTCTTCACTGATAATATGTTCCCTAAATTTCAGCTTCCTTTTTTGGGTGGTTTTCAAGATGCATTTCCCCATTTGCTATGCATTGGATCCACTCAAGACCTAAATTTCTTTTGAAAACCTTTAGATGTCTGCTGGTACTTTGATTTACGTTTATGTTGAAGTCCTCACAGTGAGGACTTCACAGGTTTCTTATTAGTGCATAATGCCTTGAGCATTGCACACAGGCAATTAACTTCTCGTGCTCATCCTGATGAATGCAGCTCTTCCTGTGCCATCATCCTCAGCCAGGCATGTCTGTACTCTATGCTGCAGTAAAAACCTCTTTTTTCTATAATACAGGACAGGCTTTTCCTCTTTTCTCCCACCTTGCAATATGTCTTAGAAAAGCTGCACCACAAGGTAAATGTGTATCTTTGACACCAGAGGTGTCACACAAATGATGTTCTGCTGTCTCTGTGCACACTCTCTGTCCTAAAGAAATCAATGACAATCCCAAGTGGAAGAGATGAGAGGGAGCCTCCGAGTCCCCATCCTGGCTTTTGTTTTACACTGCACTGGGATGTGAAGCTCTGATGGGAATTACTTTGGCTGGAAAAGCAACACTTCAAAGTGACTGACAGAAAGACTATCTAATGTAGTCCTAAAGTCCATGAAGCTCAAATTGAGTGGGGTTTGCTCACTGGTATGTAAAAATCTGGTCCCCATATGATCTTCCACATAAAAAGCCATTTTGTGCCAGACTTTAGGTGTTCCAGCAAATAGTTTCTCAAAGCCCATGTTTCTCAAGAAAATCTGTGCTGACATGCCCATTTTCATACACATATGCACATTTTAGAACCTGGTTTATGTAATGTGTTTCATCTACTAACACTGATCAAATCTGTCTAGGAACAGTCAAACCTTTTAGCTTTTGAGTGTGTTGCTATTGGTTCTGAAGTATTTCATAATTATTGATCAAGAAGTTTTCCAACAGAGTACATACCTAATTCCTGTTCTCCTTCATGACAGTGTTCCCCCTGAATTTGGAGATGCCTCTGTAATATCAGGAACTCCTAAGACAAGGAAAGAGGATCTTCAGATAGAATGTTCTGATACCAAGTTTATCAGATATATGACTGTCATCAAAGTTCTGTAAAAACTAAGGCATGTTTGAATGTTGAAAATACAAAGGAAACTAAGTGGCAATTCTGCCAACTTCAACCATTCCAAAATCATAACTCTGACAGAAGGACTGACTTCAATCATGAGAGTTTTGAATATTGCTGTTTGGGGAAGGTTATATTGACTCTGTAGTTTCTGCCACAATTGTCTTGGCTCTTATATTCATCTTCCACTATACCTGAAAATGTGCCTTTTCAAAGGTAAGGCAAGAACTGTAGTTATCCACTTGTTTCAGGGAACTGGGGCTTAAACCCCCCCAGCACTGTGGCATTTGGGTCACAGTGTTATAAAACAACTCCAGATCATCCCTGTTGTTTCTAACTGATCTTTCTCTTCCACAGCTCCTGGTGGTTTCTTTTATTACTCCTCACCTGATTTGTTTATTGCAGCCTGGTCTAGTTTTTTAGGAAGAAAGAATCTGTGATACACAAGGTTGGAAATAACAATTTACAAAAGCAGAGCTGGCCTGTAGTTTTTGAGGCATTGGTACAGAGACTTCTGTAGCTCAGAGGAGAACAACACAGTTTGTAAATGGCTTGTGATGATTATCATAATTCCAGAAGAATGAATTACAATAGTCCATAAAGGCATTTAAGTTACCATGTAATGGGAAGGGAAATGTTGTCCCTTGAAGGAAATACATCCATTAAAATGGGTTTGAAGTAAAGGAGGATTCCATCATGATCTTTAGTCTACCTGAATTATCAGCAGTTGACTGGCTTTGGATAAGGACATGTTTTGACACATTTAGCAAACTTTCCCTGACTTCAGAATACTTGTTTCCCTCTCCTTGGGATATTTGTTTTTTCCCTGATCAGATGTAAAGAACTGCCTGCAGAGTCATTTCATAAATACATATGAGATCCTGAAAAAGGCAGTGGTTTCACTGATGGGGAAGGAGATAAGATTCAGAACCATTTTCATCAGCTCTTCATTTAGGCCAACAGCCCCTCATTAATCAGGCTCCTGATTAAAGATTGTAGACTCAATGATTTTCCTAAAGCTTGTTCTCACTGACTCTGTGCCATTGAGATGACACAACCCCAGTAAGTTACCCAAACTTCCACACAGACTGCACTAAATCCTGTCATGGGAGGGATGTTTTCCTCTCCCCTAACCTTAAACTCTTCAGCTGAGACACCCAAAGTGCAGAGCCTCCCTTTATAATGCCTGGAGATGAACGGACCCCCCAGAGCATGAGTCAACACCCCTGAAACTGGAATTGTCCTCAAGAAATGCCTCTTTCTCTTCACTGATTAGAGAGGGAGCCTCAGGCCTCCCAGCTTCCATACCTCAGCAAATGCCTGTTGTTACTTGTGGTAAATCCAGATCACAGGAATTGCAAGGTATTTGTATAATACATTTAATGAAACAAGTATTACAACATTCTTCCAGAAATTTTCATTTTCTTAACTGAAATCCCAAAGCCACTTCAGTTATTTGTGGGAATCCTATAAAGTAGCAAGTAACCAACACAAGTATCCTAAATATAGTGTAGGAGTAAGTTGTGGCCTTTATAGAATGTAAAGACTTGTATTCCCTGTATTAATGTCTCATTTTTCCTGCTCTATCTGTCTAGGGAAAGAGCTTACACCGTTTGGGGATAATTGAGGAGCACAAACTTATCAGGCTGCTCATGGATGGACTGCCAGCACTGTGGGATTGCCAGCTCTTCATTAGGGACCTGCATTTTGCTGGGGTGCCTGTGAGGGTTTACCTGCCCAGAGAACCATCTGCAGGCAAACGCAGAGGGGTCGTTTTCTTCCATGGCGGATGTGGCATTTTTGGAAGCATCAGTAAGGAACTGAAAGAAAAAACATGTTTATTTAGGACTGTTAACTGTGTCTTTCTAAAAACCCTCCTGAACCTAAGAAGTGACTGGAGTTTCGTTTGAGAGATAGAAAGTACTTAATGTTTATTCTTACTTTTTAAACCCTCTAATCTGCACTTATTTAGTATCTAAATTATTTTTATAGGATACAACACTCTTTATGGTAGAACCATCATAAAATGGTTTGGGTTGGAAAGGACCTTAATAATAATCTTGTTCCAACCCCTTGCCATGGGCAGGGACACCTCCCACTGTCCCAGGTTGCTCCAAGCCCTGTCCAGCCTGGCCTGGGACACTTCCAGGGATGGGGCAGGCACAGCTGCTCTGCCCAACCTGTGCCAGGGCTGAATTATTTTTATCCTAGGGAAAATTTGGGTACTCACTAAATAGGCATGGGGCCCACACTCAGTCATGGCAGTAAGTCATAAAAAAGTAAGGGACAATATCGAGTGAAGTTTTCTAAGATATTAATTCCATCAACAATATTTGTTCTTCAGGATGTTATGAAAGAATCTGCCGGTACATGGCCAGAAAATCTGATTCAGTGGTTGTGTCTGTTGGGTAAGTGAGCTCCACCCAGAGCTAATCCCAGAATTAGAGAGTTCTGCTGCTTCCCCCTGATTCCCACACGGCCCTGAACTTACATGGCTTTGAACAGAAGGACAGAGACTGAGCCCTGGTGTTGTCTGCCCCATCTGCTGTGTGGGAGCAGGCACAGGCCATGCAGTGGCAACGAGAAACACCTGACCCAGGGTTAGACTTGTGGAAGTCCTTTGTTTGACAGCTCTTTTCAGAATAACAAAGAGACTCTCTTATTTTACATTGCTATCACCACAAAAAGAATTTCCTTTGTTTGATAATAAGGAATTATAAGCCCAATGCCAGATTTTAATATTTAATATTTAAAATCATCTAGGGGTGACTTTAAGGAGTAAATAATGAGTCTAAGATTTAATATTTTTTGAAACCAGCATGGACCACTGCTTCCTTTAAAGATGTTTTGCTTGTAGAAAATAGCTGGTGGTATAAAGAAACTTTAGTTTTCAACAAATTCTTCTGTGAAAAAATTCATTACTAAAAGATTTTATTAAGTTGGGAGGAATTAGTTTTTGAGAAGGAGAAAGAGGAGAAGCTGTTCTGATTTGCTTCAGCATGTGAAAATTTAAACTAGAAAATACTGCTTTGAGGGAGTTTTTCAACTGCACAGGATGTATCTCAGCTGGGACACCCACCAGTGTGTAACAGCACTGTATTTTCTGCCCCTCAGGTACCATTTAGCCCCTGAGCACAGGTACCCAACCCAGACCCTGGAGTGCCTGAGTGCCACCCTGCACTTCCTGCAGACTGCAGAGACCTACGGTGTGGACCCTGCTCGGGTGGTGCTGTGTGGGGACAGTGTAGGGGGCACATACACCACCAGTGTGTGCCAAGAGCTGGGGCACAGGACAGACATCCCAAAGATCCGGGCCCAGGTGCTCATCCAGCCCTTTCTCCAAGCACTGAACTTCAACCTGCCATCTTACCAGCAAAACGCTGCCATTGCCTTCCTGTCCCGGGACCGCACCGTGCACATGATTCTCAAGTACCTGAGCAAGGATTGCTCCCTGAAGGAACCCATTCTGGCAGGTTCTCATGTTCCCGAGAGGATGAATTTGAAATACAGGAAATGGATAAGCCCAGATCTTATCCCAGAGGCATTTAAACTGGGCTACAAACCACCACCACCTGCTTCATTTTTACCCCAAGTCCATGAGGAGGTCCAGGAGCTGTTTGAGACCAGGTTTTCCCCGCTGCTGGCAGAGGATGCTGTCGTGTCCCTCCTCCCTGACACCTGCATTGTCACCTGTGAGCACGATGTGCTCCGGGACGATGGGCTGCTGTACAAGAGACGCTTGGAGGACAACAGTGTGAGAGTCACCTGGCACCACGTGCAGAAAGGCTTCCACTGCACACTGGGCTTTTTTGGGTATGGCATCTTCTCTTTTCCATCATCAAGTACAGTGCTGAACCACGCTGTAGACTTTATAAAAGGCTATTAAAATCTTTCCAGTGTACTGCTATGCAGAGAGAGTGGGATTCTGTCAACTATTTACTAGTTACTTGTACATTAGAATCTAGGCAACAAATTATGATATTGGCATGGTCTTCTCAGTTCTGATTTTTACTGCTATCACTTAGGAACATGACGTATTTTAATTTTTATTCCTTTTTTTGTAAGTTTACTTTGCTGTTCTCTTCTTGCTTTTGTAAGAATTTTTGTTCTCCTGTGTCAAAGAATAAAGACTCACCATAGCAAAAGACATTCTAAAGCAAGCAGTGTGTGAGCAACCAGCACTGTGCACACACAGGCCCACACAGAGCACCCAAAATCAGCATGGCAGAACAGGGAAATGCTCCCCAACACCTCTGGAGAGTGAAAATACCTTCACTACTTCAACCTGCTTACCTGGATTTTGGGGAGAAAATATGCAAACAGCATGGAAGCTGCCAAAATAATTTATATGAATATCCAAAACAGGAAGGAAAAGAAAAATCTGAGCTCAGTTGTTACAGCTGTCATTGTTATATTGCTTATTAGGACAGATTGACCTTTGCCAACCACAGATGCCAAGGTAACTGCCATTGCAGGGCAGACTGGCTGGGCATGCAATGCCCAGGAATTGTAAAATATCTAACATTGGGCAACCACCCTGCAGGTGTAATATCCACACACACAGCTGAGGAGAGAGGTTGGTACCTGTCTGTTCTCTCCCAGGCAAACTGTGAGTAGGAAGAAAACAGTGGGTTGAATTCTCCCCGTTGTCACAGTGGTGACAGGTGAGCTGGTGCAGAACTTTGCAGCAACAAGCCACTGCTTGTGAGTTCTCCTTCTCCAGTCCCTCTCAGCAAAATGAGATTACAGTTCTTCATGCTCTGTTGACACAATGTAGAGTTTCAGTTTTCCTATTGCAGGTCGTAGCAGTTTGCTTTTCTAAGAAATTCTTTTGTGAGTAAATAATGTGATAGAGTTCCAAATGTTCCACTGTTCGAGGATTTCAGGCTTTGTCTTGGTTACACAACCTGAGGTGAGGCTGGGGCTTCCTTCTGGTGTCTGACCTCAGGATGAGGGTTAGCTCAGCAGCTCACAGGGTGGCAGCTGAAGCCAGGCCAGCAGAGGTGGCATCTGCCATAAAAGCCATGCAAAAAGCTGGATAAAGTTGGAGTAGAGAAGCCCTGTCTGTTCCACCATGGCTGCAGTGTTACCTGGACTAACTTTAAGACAGGCTGGGTAAGACTTGGAGCTGCAGTCAAACCTGGGAGAGTAGTTACCTTTATTCAGATAATTTTTATTTCTATCTCTCTGTTTGCACCTTCTGTACCAGACCCATTTTTTAATGACTCTTTGCAGGTACAGAGAAGAGTGGAAGTGCTAGAACTAAGGATGTCTGTACAATTTCACCTTGAATTTTCTCAGTTATGAGATGGTTACAGACCTCATGCTATGGTGCACACAATCCTTCAGTGCAGCATTTTATTCCTTGTCAGTTCAGTTTTGCTTGTTTAATTTCCTTTATCCAGTCTCTGGACTTACACCTCATTTATTGGGCCGGTGTTCAAATTCTACACTGATCTACTCCTGAGATTCTTCCATGGTCCTTTATCTGTCAGTCCTTAATTTACTACAGATAATAACAAAGTTATCTTTATAACATGGCAGCAGCATTATTAGCTCTCTTGAACACACACATTTTAATCATGGGTTAAAGCCATGGAGTGCAGATGGGTAAGCAGAGAACAGCAAGTGCTGAAAGAACGTATTCCTTGGTTAGTCACGACTCGCTTATTTTCTCAACTTTACAAAGTCACAAGATCCAATTGTGTCTGTGGAACTTCCTGTCCCCTGCTTTACTTTAATTACTTACAGATCTACTGTGTGTCTTGCACTGCTAAGATAAAATGTTTGGAGACAGTTTTATAGTTTGCAAAGCCTGGCATTTTCAAGTACAAAGGAAAAAAAAAGCAAGTACAAAACAGAGTGACAATCAATGCCACCTACAGAATTATGGACACCAATGTCATTCCACAAGGAATTACAAGGAGCTCCACATCCAGAGTCAGAGTGTGTTGTGAGGACCTGACCGGCCCAACACCGGTCCAGGTTCAGCCTCCCAGCACCAGGTGGCTCTCACGCTCTGCGGGACTCACAAGGAGCCTCTTGGGTTACACAGCCCCTTCCGCAACGGGTTTCCCAGTGTCCCATTCCCAGGGAGTTCCTGGTGCCACCTCATCAGCACCAGGATCCAAATTCAGGTGGAGAGTCCTCGGGGCTGCCTGAGGGTGAGGTGGGGGAACATCCCACACCTGTTACACCTGGCTCAGGCTCTGTCTGCCCCTGCATGTGCAGCCACAACACAGACAACACTCAAGGATTCCCAAGGCCCTGACATTTCATTCTTCACTGGAAAACAGTAAGAAAGGGAGATCCTGTGGTAGGAGAAAATGGGATTGGGCGTGGTCTATCCTCTGGTCTTCTCACAGGAGCAAGACACAAGGTTAAAAAACTACCAGGAGCCAGAGAGGGCATACATTTGAAAAGTTATTTAGGGAATGGTTCTCCATCCTGGGCCTCAAGGTTGTAAATTGCTGAGTCTAAGCTTATAAAACATTAAGTATGACTCTGTGCACCTGCAACGCCCAAAGAAATCCCCCCATTATTACTTCAGGAACCGACTAGTTTGTTTCTGGTACTGTTTGTACCCCATTCCAGCACAGGCAGGTGTGTGCAGCCCTGGCCTGGGCAGGTGAGTGGGGTGTGCTGCCATCTCTGGATCTCCTGAACGTGCCCCAAAGAGGCCAAGACCCACCAGGTGTTCCTGAACTGGCATCAAAAAGCTTTAGAGCAAAGAAAAACGGTCGGTGCCAAGAACCTCAGTACAAAGGACCTGTCACAGGTGTCAGAAAGATCCTTGATGGCCAGAGGGGCCGAATATGATCAGTGCACTCAGACCACACCTCTCTCACTGGCACAGCTCAGCTCAGCTCAGCACAGCGCAATTAATTGCTCTCATTGTAAACACTAATGAGGGGAGCTGCAATCTGCCTTGTGTAACAGCATTGCCCAATGCTCTTGTCTGAGCTGTAAGAAACCTGAGCCTTCTGTGCACTGCAGAGGGGTTTGAACGCACCACTGCCCCTTCCCAGGAGGTGTGTCCCCATGCCCAGGCAATGAGCCTTTCACCAACACCCCTTATCAAATGCCATCAAGCAGGATAAACAGAAAAGAACCTGATTTTACACTTAGCATGTAATAAACCTTCTGGCAGTGGAGGGAGAGGCACCAGGAACACTGGGAAATGGAAATCCACAGAGAGTTGCTGGATAAAATGAAGAGACAGTTTGGGCAGAGGGAGCAGAACAAAGAATCAGCTGCCTCTCAGAAAGTGCAGCAGCAGACTCAAAAATGAAGTTCCATCCTGTTTAAGAAACAGTTTCTCAAGTCAGGAATCACGCCTGAGGTCTTTCCTATGCAGATCATGGATTATGCACTTTAAAGCTCTGGGGTTCTCTGTGTTGAGTTTCATTTTAATATACAACTCAAGGTCAGTTCATCCCTTGTATTATTTTTTATTATTATTTAATGAAAAAAAATTACACATTCATTCTACCCACTCTGCTGTTTTTCAGAATGAGAATCTGCTGCCCTCACAGTCAGAGCAGGCTGCTAAAAACGCTCTGTTTCCAAAGGTGACACCTCGAGATCTTTACAGATCTTTTTGTTTCAGGTTAAAATCAGATTTGTGTATGGAAAAATATATTAGTTCCAGAGGAAGGCACAGATCCTAAAGCTCACCAGAGAAAGAGTGGGTGCTGATGTCTAGTCAGTGCCAGCAGCCCTGAAACCATGAAGTCCGAGTGTAGTTTTCATCATCTGGAATAATTTCTCCCTGGAATGACACCTGTATGTAACATACCCCGGGGAAGGCAGAGACTGCAGCCCTGCAAGGCTCAACCAAGAGCCTGCTAAAAAACCAAACACAAACCAACCAAACCCAGCAGCTGAGGCAGAAGGGCCAGGGAGGAGGCTGAGCCCTCACCAGGCTGCAGCTGCCTCTGGCTCCACGGGATCAGACATGCAAGGGCACAGCAGCATCCAAAATCTGTCATCACAGCGCCGTGTTTGTGACACTGAACCTTGACTTCAGTACAAGTCTGAAGAAATGAGGCATGGAGGCACCATAAAGCAAGAAGCTGAGGGGCTCTGAAGATGATTACCAAGAAATGCTATTGTACAGGAACTCACAGATAGTACAGACCTGCCTGTGATCAGGAAACAGGCAGAGACAGAACAAGGTTTTGTCTTCTAAACTGACCCTGCGATGATCCTCCAGTTGTGGTTCTGCCACGATGGGCATGGCTCAAAACTCGGTAGTGGGAATATGAAAAACTGCTTGTGCACGTCTCTCCCATGACTAATTGCTGCTGTCTGTTTAATTGTGTGGTTGCGTTGCCACATGTCTTCATCTTCCTATTGGCATTTTTAAGAGCTGGATTATGAGCCATGAAGAGAACTGCTAATCCCATGCCTTTACCTTCAGAAATCCAAAAGTCTGAAAAAGGGGAAGGAGGCCACAGCTGGTTCCTCCCTGGGCTCCTACAGCACAGAGATGGAACTCCTCCTGGCCATTTTTCTTGCTGTTTTCACTGCTTTTGTGGCAATCGCTTTCTATTATGAACATCCCAGGATAGAAATTCCTCACGAATTCAGTGAGCGCTGGAAGCTTTATGTTTTTCATTACGTCATGAACCTCGCGTTTGGGCTGGTAAGTGAAACTTGATTAAAGCTGGAGTTTTTAACTTAATTTAATTTCTGTTCGAGTGGTAATGGTTCGGTAAAGCTGGAGTTTTTAACTTAATTTCTGCTAGAGTGGTAATGGTTTGGTGAGGTTTTTTAGAATAAATGTTCAAATATATTGCAAATATGGAATGAGATTAATTGGGTGATATGGGCAGATTCCTTCAGCTTGGCTGGGCTGTAACAGACATGCTTCCTATCCAGCACCAAAGGAAATATGGAACATGGAATCCTGCAGACTGTGCATTTCCCATTTTTTCCTGACAGCCTGTGTTTTAGCTTTTTGTTCCTGTTGCCTCCAGACAGTGCTGGAGGGTTTAAAAGGGAACTGCAGAGAGAATGTGGAATTTCTGCTCCAGCACCGTGCTGACTTACAGAGGGAGGGATTGGATGATGTCTGTGATCTCAGCTCTCCTCTATAACCCTTCACTCTCCTCCTGGGCCACCTGAGAGAACTGCCTCATTCATTGTCTTTTGCCTTTCAATGAAGCCTAAACGACTTTCTCTTCTGACAGTACACAAAATATATAAACTGACTTTAAGTGTCATTGCTTTGGCAGATTTTTGATCCTCCCTTGCTTTTCATCCTTGTTTCTCCTCAAAATGAAAAAGTGACTTGCACTTGTCTTTCTGTTTCATCAATCATCCTGTCCTGAATTACTTGTTGCTTCTCTCATTTCAAAAACACCTCTCCTGTGTTACCCAAACCAAGCCTCTGTGCTTTTAATTGTTTAAATTGTGAAAAACTCCTTCAATCTCATTACTACATTCCACTTCAATTCTATGTTCTAATGTTATTAATTCTCCCCTCCTTTCCCTGCCCCGTTGCTCATGAAGTTTTGTTTGCAGTCAGCCAGTGAGTTCCCAAGAAGGTGACTCAGTCTCTGCTCCACCCAGGCCCCAGCACTGCTATGATAGTGAAGCAATTAAACAGGACAGTAATGAAGTAAAACCTTATTTTCTTAGAGCTGTTACACAATGTGTGAACAACCACATTTTGTAAACACTGTATGATCACTCTTTATCCATAAAAGTTTTGTCTTTGTGTAATTAATTTGTTAAACTGCAGAATTTAGAAATCTACTGCTGGTTGATTTTATCCTCTGAACTTGAAATTTTGTATCCTTCCTGCACGAGCACTGTCCAGCACCCCCTCAACGGAGCAGAAGGACAATGATATTTATATATAGTTAAACCAGAGTTTAATACAAGTAAAGTTCAAGTCGTGTAGCAATTCTTGCTATTGCTGTTGGGTGAATTCCTTATGCCAAACTAGTCAAATCCTTTCAAGGGCTGACAATCCATGATGTCAAAACTTCATGGAAAATTAAAACTGGTATATCCAGTCTTCGGCTCCGACAAAAGCCAACACTAAACACAGTGGTTGAGTAGGACTCCTATTCTTTTAGTATTTCCAAGAGAAAGATGATCTTCATATTCTATATGAATAGGTTTGACCTTTACTGTTACAAAAGTATTAGTGTAAGGAAAGAAAATACGAGAGGGAAATGGAAGATTAAAGAAATAAAATTATTTTCCCACAGACAGTTCTATGGAAGGAATCACTATGAGACTGGAACTTTGCCACAAGATGATCCTTCCTGCATGTGGGATCAGCTCCTCAAATGGCCTAAAATAGGACACCACCAGCAACTTTAACAGACCACATTGCTGAGCTGCAGGAGGGCTGTGAAATGTGAGGGGAAAGGCACAAGGGTGGTTTTTTAAGATCCATGCAGACCTTTGTAAGTGCAATTGTCCTTGCAACACATCTGTGTGAATAATGGCAACACAACCGAACAAATTACCCACCAGAGCGTGTGCTGCGAAGGAGGGCAGTGTGGAACCCAACAGAGTGGGAATCTGTGGCTCTGCCTCAGCATTCTCCTGTGGAGCAGGAACAGGCCAGAGCTGCCCATAGCTGAAACTGCCTAAAGCCAGGCAGATGTGACCGAGTCAACAAGCTCAGAGGGCCATCAGAACCTTAGCCCGGGGTTTAAGTAAGAACCAGTGAGGTGTGAGGGGGTCAAGCCATGGCTCACAGCTATTCTTGGTCAGGAGGACAGCTGTGGTACGTGATGGAGTTTGTTTTCTGCAAGTTTAAAAGTAGTGTGAGTTTAGGAAATGAAATATTGGCCAGGAAATTTGCACTAATTTCTGGTTTCTTTTATTAACAGGCAACATTCTTGGACAAAGTAGGTATCATCTCAGAGGTTCATCTCCTCAGGGTTCTAATGGACACAATAGGACTATTTGAAGATAAACGTCTTCTTATCAAGGACTTAAGGTTTGAAAGGGTTAAAGTAAGAATTTACCAGCCACAAACATCAAAATGTAGCCAAAGAAGAGGAGTCCTGTATTTCCATGGAGGAGTTGGACGGTTCGGAAGCATCCGTAAGTAACAAACACCATGAGCTGTAACTGCTCCCAGAGCCACAGAACAGGAGAGGCTGGAGGGGCCCGCACAGCTCACCTGGTGCCACCTCCCTGCCCCAGCAAGGCCATCCCAGGGCACCTGGCACAGGGTTGTGTCCAGACAGGGCTGGAATGTCTGCAGGGAGGGAGACTGCACAACCACCCATCATGGAGTTTCTGATAGGGTATTCTATAAATTACAAGAAGAGTTAGTAGGTTAATCATTTGACTTCCATGCAGCAGGCATCATGTTAAATTGTCTTTGTACAGGTTCTGTAGCTAAAATATTCTCTGATAATTTTTAGTACCTCTTCTTTTATTTCCTTCCTCCTCATGCTTATGAAGAAAGTTGAAAAATCTCATTAGAACTTTATTTCTTGTTTTAAAGCACCCATTTTGTGTTCACATGGTGTGTATCCTACTGTGGGTCTTTGTAATGGCCAAACGAGAAGAAAACACATTTTGGCATTTGAAATGGAAATGCCTAAGAGATGAGATGGTGCCTCATGCACAAGAATAATTCTTGTGCTGGACTTAGCTGGAGTTTTTGTATTGGGTTTTTTTTTTAACAAACTTCTCACCTCCCAAGTCACTTCAGAAATGGCAGCAGTGGTCCTGCCCCCTAACTACCTTTTCAAAGAAGGGACCAAAACAATGCATTGGTGTAAATTCAAGGGTTTTCCCTGGCAAGAAGATTCCTACAGATGTAAGGAAATGGTGAGCAATGCCCAGATTAGATGATGCCAAGATGATGCCAAGAGAATCACAGTGTAACATTAGTCTCACAGCAGAGAGAAGAATTTCAGAGTATCACCTTATCTTTAAAGCCAGTTACAATTCCATTGCAATGCTCTGTTTTGCAGGGGCCTACCAGAGGACGTGCTGCTACCTGGCCAGGAAAAGTGACTCAGTGGTGGTGTCAGTGGGGTGAGTGGGGTCTGTGGGGTCAGTGGTGTCTGTGGGGTGAGTGGGGTGAGTGAGGTCAGTGGGGTCACACACAGTGAGCAGCTGGTGCCTCCCCCTGGGCTTGCAAACATTTACCCAACCTCAGGGATTCCCTGCATTTCACCAACACTAATTTCTCTTGAGAAGAATTAGTCAACTAATCCCCACTTGTTTATTTACAAATGAAATCCATTACAATAATTTTATAATTTGTAGCCATCACAAAGAGGTGAGGATGTTTTTGTCTTCTAGAGCCACATCCAAACCACCTTAAGCCACAAGCCTGAAGTGTGACTGATTGATTACAGTTGCACTAAATGCTCTTTGCAAGCTAAAATACTTGAAGAACCAATAACTCATTGATTCTGTTTAAAGAATTCAGTTTACAGAATACCACTGAAAACCTTTCAGATTGTTATTTTTAATTTTCTGTGCTTGTATTCTCTAACAATTTGTTGGGAAATGTTCACTTCTATTTCTAACTAGAATTGCTGTAACTGATTCAGACACAAAATAACTCTGGATGTGCCTTTAGTCACCTAAAAGATAGAGAAGTATTTTGCAAAGCTAGAACAGGGTACTGACTCTCCCAAACATGAATAATAGCAAATAGTACAACAACAGCACTAACTGGGATCAATTCTATTACTGGAATTATCGTCTCAGAATATTTTCCTGCCTTCAGAGAGAAACAGATGAATGAGAAGATGCCCAGGGGCCCCTTGCCTGGACATGGCCCTGCTAAAACACTTGAATTCCTCCTCAGGTACCGTTTGGCTCCCGAGCACCCCTTCCCTGCCCAGTTTGAGGACTGTCTCGCTGCCACCACCCACTTCCTGCGCACTGCCCAGGACCACGGGGTGGACCCCGCCCGTGTCATCATCTGTGGGGACAGCAGTGGGGGCACACTCACTGCTGCTGTCGCCCAGGCACTGGTGAACAGAGGGGATGTCCCGAAGCTGAGAGCACAAATCCTCATCTACCCTTTTCTCCAGAGTGTGGACTTTAATTTGCCTTCTTATCAGCAGAACAAGAGAGTCCCCATTTTGTTAAAGGAGAGAACTCTGATTCTGGGCTTGAAGTATATTAATAAAGACTTGTCTTTAATGCAGGAAATGTTTAAAGGTTGCCATGTTTCAGAAGATCTGCGACTAAAGTATCAGAAATGGGTGAGTCCAGATTACATCCCTCAAGAGTTTAAAACAAGAGGTTACAAACCAAGTCCAACATATCCACCCTCAGAAGGAACCCAGGAACGTTACAAGCCCCTGTTTGACCCCGTTTTCTCCCCACTGTTGGCTGAAGACAGTGTTGTTGCTCAGCTCCCCGAGACTTTCATTCTGACCTGTGAGTTCGATGTGCTCAGAGATGATGGACTGCTGTACAAGAAACGATTAGAGGATCATGGTGTAAAAGTGACCTGGTGCCACCTGCAAGAGGGATTCCATGGAACAGTGTTCTTAGCTCTTTTGGGTGGGGCAATAGCATTCAGATCTGGAATTAAAGGCCTGAAAAAGATAGTAAGTTTTCTAAGATTGATGTAAAATTCCACTTCTTGCTTTCCTTTCCTGATTCCTATCTCATTGCTTACAAATTATTTTTTAAAAAATCTATTTTCCTTTTCTTAAGACATCACCTTAGATTTCTGCATTGCACCTGTCTTCTTTTTATCAGATAAATTGATTTCATGATGGCTTTTGCTTGACTGTCTTCCCAGAGAGGCAAATCAGGTGAACTCACATTTCTTTCCTCTACCACCTCTTCAGTTTTCTCCTGTAGCCATTAAAGATCCAGTTCACATAGCAAGGGGTTTGCAATGTGGTTTGGTTTAATAAAGTTCTGGTAATATTAAACCTCAAATCACATTTGAGGACAACCTGGAGCAGGTAACAGGGCATGAACCTACAGGGTCAGTGTACAATGAACATGGTCAGTGATTTAGGAAAGCCTCTGTGTGGTGAGAGCTGAATTTGAGACAAGCCTAAAGAGAACTGAATGCAGCAGGAAAAAGGTGAACATAGACACACATGAAAGAAGGGCAAGAAAAGGAAAGGAGGACACAAAAAGGGTTAGGCCTGGAACTACAAATGTTACAAGAAGTACTGGTTAAGGAAAACAACATCTATGGAAAAAATCATGCATATACATTTTATATAATAGATCAAAGATCTATGGGAATATAAAGGAAGATCAGTTCCCTTACAAAGAGCTTGTGCTGTGCAGGCACTGCCTGGAGCAGGAAGGACTTTCCCACAGGGACACTGTGAAGTGCCATCACAGAGAAAGGAGAATGAAGGAGAAAGGAAAAAACCCCAAAGTTCATGTCAAACTGTTTACAACAAGAGATGAATGGTCAAGTAAAACAAAATAAAATGGCATACCAAAAGTGTAAGGTATTTTCTTAGAAATGTACTCAAGCATTGTTAGGAAATGTTAGTAACTGTTTTAATGATGCCATTCTGAGCTGAATGTGTAACTGTAGAAGAGTGTAACTGTTTCAGTTTTTATTATACTTCTATATCCTGAATTATAATAATTTATCATGTCATTAGACAGTATTGTCTTAAATTCTTCAGTAAGTTATACTTGGAGGCATGATGCAAAAATGGAAGCAGGCTGAGGGTGTAATTTTACTTGCAGTCAAAACTTCTGACTGTCTTTGCTTAAATTAACACCTGGAACACTCCCCACACTGAAATTACTGTCATTCTTGTCGGGGAAATTTCCAGCTCTCTCATTTACAAGCACTTATTCTCTGTACCTCATATTATTATATATATTTCCTGCCCCCAGTGGCTTATTTGAACTATAACCAAGAGCAAAGCCCTGCAGACAGTTCTGTGAGGCAGGTTCTGACACAAGATCCCCTGCAACCAAGGCAGGGATGTTCTGCAATGCTCTGCATGGCTGGGATTTATGTTCAGCATAGGAGCAAATAAAGCCTGCCAGAACAAAAGGAATGACATTCAGTTCACTCACATAGTGCAGTCAGGGCAAAAGAGGCAATTTTACCAGGATTTTCCTATGGCTTCTCTGAGTGAATCCAATGTGAATAAAGAAAACACCCAGAAAATCTTTCCAGTGTTTTCCTGATTTCCAGGCACACCTCTGCATTGCCTGGTTTCCATATGGGCAGCCTGTGCCATGAGTGCTGAGGTGACACCAGTGACACTTTGCCCATAAACAGACAGACCAGTACATTCCTGACACCAAAACACTCAAGTCAGACTAAGCCAAAGGCTGACAACTGTTCAATCTCTCATGGGTATTACAACCCAAAGATGACATGCTGAAGATACCACAGATTTATTCCTTTTTAAATCCAGAGAATTGCTGGATTATTGAGGAGTCTTTGCCTACGAAGAGCTTAGGAAAATAAGATCTTGACAAGTAAGTTTCCTTAGATGGACCAGTGACTTCCCATCTCGACAGAAACAACCAGTTCCTTCTACAAGGGCAGGTGAGGTGCCTGAGGTGCTGGTTCCCCCTGGAGCTGGCACCCTGAGTGAGGAGATGGCCCATGGCACGCTGCTCTCCAGGCAGGAATAGGGTGTGGACAAGGCTGGGCCATCCACAGGTGGTAACCCCAAATAACATGCACATGAGCCGTAGTTCTTATCTGGTCTCTAGACTTGGGCCCAAAGGCACCGTATCACAAACAAAGGAGACAGGAACAGACCAGGACACTGCCAAGAGCTGAAAACCAGTCAAGAGCTGGAAAGCTGAGTGCAGCTGAGAGGTCCTGACACCCTTTGGGCAGCTCTGGGTTACAGCAGAAGGGCAAGGCAATGGCCCTGCACAGTTCCATCACCAGATGTCAGCACACAGCCGGGTTTGTAACAGCCTGGCAAACCTCCTGTGCCCTGGGCACACAATGTGAGTACCTGAAAGGCATTGGAAAGGTCAGTCTGTGGTTTAGATTTAAATATTTTACTGAACCTAACATCATGTCTTCATAGCCTGAAGCTGTCTGTTTAATAACAGAGCACATTTTAAGCCATAACAACTTCAGGTTACCTGATCCAAACCAATCAAGTTTAGAGTGGTTTATTACACAAGTCCACAACTTCAATTATCCTCTGCTTTGCTGTCTTCACATCACCTCTTTGTACCACTCTAGTTAAAAGTCACATACCAGAGCAAGTATTTTTAAAATAAAGAGACAATTAGCAAACATTCCAAATTTATGTATAAATAATATTATTTACTTAAAAGCATGTAACACATTGACTGCCTATGATGCACATTGTCTCTTACTGCTTCTGAAGTAAACAGGCATAATTTTGTAAACTATGGCTGCTTTTATTGCTGTTGGTCTTCCCTCTCTGACTGCCCATTACCTCAGTGATTCACTGTTTGCTGACAGTGATGACATTGCTAACTTGAATATTTGGAGTAGTGAGACTCAAACAGCAAAACCAGTTGTTATATTTACATTACAATGAACTGTGATTTAATAAAATACATTTTGGTGTGGTGACCTGCCATGAAATCCCAGATGGATGTTCCAGGGCAGTGTATTTGGACTCCATTTGTGTGGAGCAGAATTGATCCCCTCTGAGCAGCAGAACTGCAGAACTGCAGAGACACAGACACCAACAATCCACTCACATTTCCAAATGCTACCTACCAAAAACCTCCTGCTGAACCAGCATTTCAAAAATGTACCTGCCCATGACACAAGATCTGAATTTCCACTGCTGAATGCTCATACATAACACTTGTCATTATTTTTATTCTTTTTCATACAGTACAGCTTTTTACTCCAGAATTTATTGCTGTTTAGCATTTGGAAGGGACAGACTTCAAAGAATAACTCAGAGGAAGAAAGGCAAGGCTAAAATGAAGATTTGGGGCAGACTAAGTGAAAGATGGCTTTCAGTCATGAGTAAGAGCAAAACACACAGGGAGTAACTACTAATTTGGGTGGGGAGATGGAGATAAGAAAAAGGGAGGACACCCAAAGGTAAGTGGGAGGCAGGGCAAGCAAATGGATGGATGAAGCAAATACACAGAACCTTTAAAAACCAGTATGGCAGAGCATGTACTAAGCTGTAATTTCTTAAAGCTTCTTATTGTCACTGTAAAGGGCATATTAAATCCATCTCGCAGCTCAGAAGATTCAGGCTTACAGGTATGAAGAGGTCTGAGATGTTTTCAGTCATTTGTTTACATAAAACCAAGAAAAGAAATGTGAACTGAAGGGTGGCAAGTTCCTCACATGCTCTACTTGGTAAAACCAAAGTCAGTTAAATTACTCTACAGAGTCTAATTGTCCTACTAAATTACCAAAACAAAATAATACTAATTTTAAAAGGCTGGCAAATTATATTTACCAGAGTGTTTAATTTTGAAATGAACACTAAAAAAAGCAAAAATACTGCATGAAGCTATTATTGCTGAGGGTTTTGTGGGGTTTTTAACCCATTACTTTGTCCTGTCTCCTGCAGGCAGTTCCCCAGCCCGGCTGTACCGGAGGGAGTCGATACCCGGCGGTCACAGCTGAGTCCCGGCCGAGCCTCAGTCGGTCACTCCCCGTGGGATTTGCTGTCCCCAGCCCTGCAACAGGT
Source organism: Hafferia zeledoni (assembly GCA_035583235.1). Lineage (NCBI taxonomy): Eukaryota > Metazoa > Chordata > Aves > Passeriformes > Thamnophilidae > Hafferia > Hafferia zeledoni. The sequence continues at coordinate 2,698,668 of JAWWEV010000056.1, forward strand.
GGTAACTGCAGGCTCCCTGAGGCAGGACACGGCCCGCAGTCAGCAGGGGATGTTTGGGATGTTTAGAGAAAACTTTACAAGCAAACCAGTAGCACAGGACAGCCACAGAGCTTCTCAGCACCCTCCTCAGCCCCTCTGCCCTCCTCGGGGCTGGATCAGACCCGTGCTGCCTCTGCTGCTCTGCACGGAGGGCAGGGTGGGCAGCTCGACACATTCTCAGCCTACAGGGCTGTGTGTGAGGCCACAGCTACAGCAGCCTGGGGGAGCCTGAGCAGAACCTGCAAATCTGGTATTGCTTTGGAGAGGTATCCTTATTGTACTTCGCCTTTTCATCTCTACTGTGACCAGTAGAAATACACTGAGAAATTAAGAAGAGAAGGAATTTTAGAATGTCTCTCTACTGCCAGAAAGAGAAGAAGCCTTTTTAAAAAACTGGGAGGGAAAACCCCCTGAAAACCCCAGTGACTGTTTTATAACAATGTGAGAGACTGAGCGATCACAGATTTTCTTACCCATCCACCTGCAGGTAGAGGAATGGCTGACCAGACTGGAAATAGCTGAAATATCTGGAATATAAGGCACCAATATCATGACATAGTCGTCAATATGAGCATCTCCAGAAAGACCATGTAGCTCTCAGATCATGGGATTTGATTCTGGACAAACATGACGTTGTAGGAACAGGGCAGAGAGAAATGAGGTGCAAACAGCACAGAGGTAGAACATGCTCTGAGTATCCTCCAACAGTAACATATTAAGAGATCAAAAATAAACCATGAAGATATCATTCTGAAACATTCCTTCACCGTTTCTTTAACAACAGAAAGGCTGCAATGCAGCACTGAAAGGGTTTTGTTCAGATTGCCATGATTGTACAACAGAGTCCTGCTGATGACAACTGCCAGGGCATAACATCAAAAAGCAAAGAAACACCCCCCCAAACTGACCCTTTGTAAGTTTAATTTCAAATAAAAAAGACAGTAAAGCAATATCCCTTCATTATGCCAGATCCATCAAGATTTCAAAACAGAGATGGTTATCTGTGAGGTGTTTTGGTTTTGATTAAAGCTGATTAACTATTGACTCAGTGAAGAGGTGAAGAAAAGTCTTGTGGCAACAGTGTTACAGTGAGAGCTTTTACAGCTCCAGCAGACAGACATGTGCTCTCGGCATGAGGCTTTCACAATGGGAACTGATCTCTCCAAATATCAGGTGTTTAATTGGCTCTGGTTGCCTTTAAGAGTTTCATTTACTGCCACTGAAGCACGAGATGACTTCAGGAAGTTCTTGCTGTTGATTACAGGTTCTTTTGAAAGCATGGAAATTGCTTCCTCTGAGGATTCAAATATAAGAAATCTTTAAGAATGCTGAAACACAACATTCAAAGCTTATCTCCATGTGGGAATTTCTTGCAGGATATTTGGGTTGATGGCACAGACATCAGAAATAAGCACTAAGTAAGAACTGTGCTGTTATGACAGGAATATATGGCAAAGCAAATCACAAAACCCCACTGGCTGTGCCAGAATATCACAATACAAAGAATCCATTTCTAGAACTAATCACCACCAGCACCCTGGGCTGTCCCAGCTGTGCCACAGAGCCTGTGAGACCAGCTGAGAGGCTCAGGACAGGCTGAGCACTGGCCATGGGGCTCAGGGCTTGGCTTCAATACTCCACGGGCTGACATTTTAACTACCCACATCCTGAACTGCTGTGAGGGAAAGGCCCCAAATCAGCCAATTCAGCACAGAAAAAGCCCTTACTGTGAGCAGCTCATGACCTGCCTATTTCCCAGACCTTGGCACTCATTTATCCCACACATCCTCATCTTCATGAGCAAACCGTGTTGTGCAAATCAGTGTCAGTACTGCTTTGATTTAAATACTGTGCTAACAAAACTAAGGACTAATTCAGATTTCAGGCTGGAATTCCACTTTAAAAGCTGGGACACTAAGAAGGATTGTGAGCTCTAAATTTTAAATATTGTGGAAAATGGAATTTTAGTAAGAAGAGTACAAACCAGAAAAATTATTTCACCAAACAAGTGCCACCAACAGTAATCATCCCTCACCAATACCCCTGTATTCTTAATGCCTCTACATTGTACTACCAACAAGAATTACAAGGAGTATAAAACTCTGAGGGTTTAGTTTGTGAAAAGTTTTTATCAGAAACAATAGTGGTTTGAATCTACAAACACACCACGTGTCTGGAGAGACTTTCCTGTATGTTAAAGCTTGCACTGATTTCATAGACTGAGCAAATGGACTCATATATAAAGCAAGACTAAAGCATGAACGTGTCTGTGCATTCCCCTATCAAACGAACTTTATAAAAAAATATGGATTTGAACATTCTTCTTCTCAGAGAATATATATCCACCTTGATGGCAACTGTAAGTAACCCCTTACCACTAAAATTTAACACTGCAACAGGAATGGCCATCCTTAATGAACCAAACAATCTTCAAAACAGGCCCTCAAAATAATAATTTCTCCTTGTCAGTGAAGAGCTCGTGGTATCAATCAATTCCATATGCTTTGAATCCCACCTTGTGTAAAGGGTACAAACCTCCCCCTGCCCTCTCCTCACTGAAAGGAAGTGTTGCCAATAATATCATTAGTGAAATAAGGGTGGAGAAAATTGCATTGCATTGTATTGCAACATTAATAAACTTTTTATTCCTGCATATGACCTTAGCTCTCAGTCTCCTGTGCAGACACCTCAGACACACTTGAAAATAAGGCTCAACACAGCAGAGGGTTTTTAGCTTTCACTTCCACTGAAGTGAAATGGCATCTGTTTATACAACTTTAGCAATTATAGGAATAGTTTTTATTTCTCCTGTGCTAATGCCAGCACTGTTTTTGGTGGGGGTATTATATGATTTTTTCAATTCAGAAATGCCACCTGGAATTGATCAACCTCTAAAGCTCCATTTGTTCCATTCCTTGATGATTACAGCCATGATCACGGTAAGTTAACTTCCTTAAGACTGGGGATTTCCCTTTGGTTTGGAGAGGATATTTGGGACCTGAAGATAATAGCTTAAGAAGAAAAAACCAGCAGCAATTCAGTCCTCTGAAGCCTCTAAGCATTGATGTATGAACCAAAACATGTTAGATTAACTCATAAAACTGATTTGACTAATCTTAAAAGTTTCTTTGGATTTTTCATCAAACTGCATCCACTTTATGCTGGAAACCTGTTTCATTTGACAATTTAAAACAAGCATTTCGATGAATCCTGTACCTATTGAAGTGCACGTACATATAATAATGCTGTCTGTTCAGGAGCAAGCCAACATTACTCCTCTTATTTCGAATTCTTTCTTTCCAACAGGGCAAGGTTTTGCAGAAGCTGAGGATCTGCAATGATTTCACTGTACTGCGAGTAGTGCTCGATGGAATACCCCCATGGAGAGACTCCAAACTGCTTATCAAAGACCTCAAAGTAGATGAGGTACCCCTGAGGATTTATCAGCCCAAAAACCCACCCACCAGCAAGAGAAGAGGAATTCTGTATTTCCACGGAGGCGCTGGCACATTTGGGAGCATTAGTAAGAAATGGGCAAGTTTTATTTTTCAAGTCAAATCCAAACCTGTACATTTTTACCCTCAGATGCATCTGCCCTGTCTCTCTCAAAGGAGCACCCTGAGCCTCAGATTCCTGTATGCTCCTTATTACTTTATGTTTGTCCTCAGCTTACGCTCTCCTTGGTCACCTTTTGCTGACCCCCAGGTGAGGTGTGAGAGCAGCCCAGACAGATTCCTGGGTTTCTCCAGAATCACCATCCTTAGGTGATGCTTCTGTGATGCCCTGAGAGCCACAGACCAACAACCAGAAAACATGTTAACATGTAAGGACCACACTGCATGGCAGAAGTTCCTCATTGGTCTGTATTTTCATTTCGAAAGAATATTTGATTTTCACATCATCATTTCTGATAAACTTTCTCTTTAGGAGCCTTTGAAAGAATATGCCGCTATATGGCCAAAAAATGCAACTCAGTGGTTGTGTCTGTTGGGTAAGTGCTACTTTTCCATAGCAGTATTTATGGGAATACAGCTCTCAGTTGAAACATTTCTGAAAAATATGCTAAAAGTGTTTACTATTTTAGATCATGGTTCCTATTTTTCACTTAAACCTTTATTTAATTTAGAAATGTGCTTATAGACAAAACAGCTGTACCACCATTACTTTGGCTTTCCAAACTACACTAGTTAAAAATAAAATCTTTAAAATTCAGGAAAAAGGCCTACATAGCTACCACAGCAATCACAAACACCACAAATTTAATGTTTATAACTCCACTGACAATGACCACAGTATCTCTGCTGTTTCAGGTACCGTTTGGCTCCAGAACACCCATACCCAGGGCAGTATTTTGACTGTCTCAGTGCCACCTTATACTTCATGAGAAATTTAGAAGAGTATCACGTGGATCCTGCTCTCATCATCATTAGTGGGGACAGCTGTGGAGCTAATTTTGCTACTGTTATTTGCCAACTCCTGCTGAACAATCCAGCCCTGCCCAAAGTCCGTGCCCAGGTGTTGCTGTACCCAGGGCTGCAGGGGCTGGACTTTCAGCTGCCCTCCTACCAGCAGAACGCCTCAGTGCCCATGTTGTTTCGGAAGCTGGTTCTCTACTTCTGTTTTCGTTACCTTAACAAAGAACCCACAGTGCTGGAAGATGTCCTACAAAACTGTCATGTTCCTGAGAGCATGAGACACAAGTATAAAAAATGGGTAAGTGCTGACCTCATTCCTGATGAATTTAAGATTAGAGGCTACGTACCCCCAAAACCCACGTCGTACAAACCTGAAGTCCACGAAGCTATCAAAGAAATTTTAGCACTAACATTTTCGCCACTTTTAGCTGAAGATTCCATTATTTGCCAGCTCCCTGAGGCCCACATTGTGACCTGTGAGTTTGATGTGCTGAGGGATGATGGACTGTTATACAAGAAGAGACTAGAGGACAATGGTGTTCGAGTGACCTGGTACCACTCTGACAGTGGCTTCCATGGAATTATAGCCTTTTTTGGCTATGGGATTTTTGACTTTTTATCTGGAAAAAAGATAGTGGATAGTATGGTGAATTATATAAACAGTTTATAAGAATATTTTTCAGAAGAAAGATGCAAGTCTTGCATTATCCTTGATGAATTTATACTTGGCAAAGAATGTAAACGTTATTGATTTACCATTTGGATTTTGACTGCATTTTGTACTTTCTAATTTCTGCTTCTGCCACGACTCTCAAACAAATGTTGAGATTATTTAAAGCACCACCATTCCACACATCAATAAGACTGAGATGCCAAGGTGAGGCACCTGGCCCATCCTCCTTCACCAAAACTCTGCTGACTCCACTGCCTTAGCATGGCTGGCACTCAGGGAAGGAAGCGACAGGAACCTCCCTGGAGATTCCTCAACTGCCCAGGAATGCTGAGGACACACACCCGAGGTCTGCGGCAGCCCCTGTGAGACAGGAGGCGTTTCTGGGATGAGATGGAGAATTCAGTTCTATGAAGTCTCATGGCAGACACTGAAATTGCAGCCATGAATTTAATTTCTAGGGTTAATATGAACAAAGACTGCACTAGAAAAAGAGTAGTCAAAAGGAAGGCTCCTGTCTGGAGCAAAAGTCCTAAACCAGAACCAGAATGAGTTTGATTTTGTTTGGAATATGAGAAATAATGTTTCATTTTGGAACCTGCTTCTTAAACTGGAACCCCTGAACTTCAGTGAGGGTGTACATGTTAGGGAAGGGCATAGCTGAGACTTTTCTGTAGCCTTTGTCTTTCAGGATTATCTTGTGCTCAAGGCTACCTGTTATGCTGTTTGTTGAAAAAGTTGTGAAGATCATGTAAGAAGGTAGAGAAGCACAACATTGTATTATCTCTGCTATCACTGTAATGCTGTGGCGATTCTGTGATGCTTTCAATAACAAAAAATAAAAGCCAGCACTGCAAATATTTCGGTTACAAGAGTAAGAGTTGCATTTGCTAAGCACGTTCTGACCAATACACCTGACTGAGCCTGGTGGTGAAAGGAACCACACGACACAGGCAGGTGATGCTGACAGAGCAACACAGGTCAGTTCCAGAGCCAGCCTTGCTAATTCCACCTGCTCACAGCTGTGCTGTGCACACTAATTAACTTATCAGGAATTGGGTGTGATAGCATAACTGTGAAAACATAATACAGACTGGAAGTCCAGGAGCACTGTTGGGTGGACTACTATTTTTTTTAAATATGGACTTTTGCTATTTTTAAACAAAGTATTACCTTCTACTTCAGAATATTTTATGTTGACCATGTGCTCTATTAAAAATGCAGCTTCTCACTAGGAAAAATATGAAATTAATTTTTTATGAAGTTCTGTAACTAAAATGACATGGTATTTTCCCCCATTAATTACAGTTTAAATTTAAAACAACAACAACAACAAAATAATTTCTGCCTAATAAGCTTAGATTCTTATCTCTTTCCTTTCTCTGGGAATTTGCAATTTCAATGTTCTGACATCTTAGTTGTTTGAAGAGTTCCAGACTCAGATTGACAATTAAGTAATTAATTCTCAAGCATCATTTAAAGTACACCATCTCAGCAAGAACAAGATAGAGCAGTTTGATTTGAAACTCATTAATCACTATTATTTTAAGTCACTTTATGCTGTACCTGTAGCACACTGAGTTACTGAAGGTTACCTGCTACAAGGTCACCCAGTCATGAATCTGAACTTCCTGTGGCTTTTTTAACCACGTTTTACTGCTAGAAGAAAACACAAATACTAAAAGGAACTGAGACTGGGGAAATTACCTCAATTTCCAAGTGCACCTTTCCAAGAGAGCACTGGGGCCAATCCATTTGGCCCTTCTGACTGACAATCCCCCCAGGCAGGTTCCCACCTCCAAGGAAACCCCTTCAGATGGATGTTTTTAGTGTTACAAACTCAAAGCACACAAATGCCCCGTGTCCATTTTCCACCTCTAATTCCATATTAATGCAGTTCATTCATAGCACTCTTCTCCCAGCTATGCTCTGGTTTCTTGCAAAAATTCCAAAATGATGCTGGCACCGATCTGTTACAAATCCAGGACTTTGACCAACCTATATTTGTGAGATAAAGGCAGCAGGGGGGAAAGAAAGTGGGAAAGAAACCTGCTAATGTATTTGTAAAAGGGAGGAGAGGGGGTTCTAGGAGAGCAAACAAAGAGCAGGCAGACAAACAAAGGATCAGGAAGTACCAAGCCAAATAGACCCTGGAAAGTCAAACCAAAGACATCTCAGAGCACTGCTGTTCAGCAACATGGCAGTGCTGCTCACAGTGCTGCTGTTATTCTTTGCAGGTTTTGTTGCTGGATTTGTGTTGTTGGTCATGGGGGCGATTAATTTTGATTTTTCCAACTCAGAAATTCCTCCTGGAGTGAACCAGCCTGCGAAGCTCCGAATCATCCATGTAATTTTAATAAGCACAGCTGTGGTGGTAAGTGCATCTGGTGTGATTTCTGGGGCAAGAACCGTGAACCTGGAGATTTTAAAACAGTGCTAGAAGCCTGCCTGGAGTTAATTTCCAGAGAGCAGATCTGGGCATTGCTGTTGTTCTGCATGTTGCAATGAGCTCAGCTTTGCTAAAGAAACCTTTACCAGCCTTTGGGCCCTGCATTTCCATAGTCCAGTCCTGCCCAGCTCTGCCTTGGGCAGTGCCTCAATAGTGCCTAACCCAGGAGTGAGAAAGGCTGACTGTGCTGCTGCCATGAGCTGTACTTACCCAGCAATGGTTTGATCAAGAATGTTTATTCATGTTGGATCATTTATATTTCTATTCTAGGTTCAGAATGGATCAGGTGTTTTCAGGCCATGCTTTCAAGCTTTTCTTGGGCTTGGGGATGAGAAGTTCTGTATTTATTTTGAACATAAAATGAGAAACTGAACATTTAAAAATCGGAGTTTTTGTTGCACAAGTGACAAAATTAGGTAACATTGCCCAAGAGGAGCTGAAGGAATCCTGTCTGCCCTAAACACATTTATGTAACTCCTGCAGCCACTAAGCAGGATTGTCTGATGGGAATGAGGGGCTCTGGCCAGCCCAGCTCCTCCAGGGGAACAGGCCTGGAGAAGCGTGGGAAGGGATCCAGTCCCCACCTGATGATCCCTGCTGACAGAGGAGCTCTGAATCACAGATGTCCTCGTGACAGAAGGTGTCAGACATGAGATGGCAGAGGTTGTGCAGATATTTAATTTGATTAATTTAATTAAACACCTCCAAGAGGGACAAATTATTTAAAATTCAAACAAGAAAAAAAGAAAAAAATTCTCTGCCAGAAATATTCTGGGTTATAGTGGACCACAGTAAAGGATTCCAGACATACATTCACATGCTTTGGCAGCACAGAGCTTGTAATTAGAAAGAGATTACTTCACCTAAGCTGCTGGAAAAGCCAGTTCTCTTCTGATCATCAATCCACTGCCCACTTGTAGCCTGGACCAGCACCGTATGCTGCAATGTAAACAACACAGGGTGAGAGAAAAGCAAGAAGAACATGAGAGTGAAAACATTCTTTGTCTTGTTCCACTTTGCTTGGAAAATGGCAAATACAAAACAATAAGTAATTTTATCCTGTTTGTATATGATCAGAGACACTAAGACTACTTTCTATCACTAATTAAAACCAAATGTTGCAAAATGTATTAGTTTCTTCAAGAAATCTTTCCCCAGGAGAAGGCAATGGAAAATATTATAAATAGCTGGGAGACACTGAAGAAAGGCCTTTCATAGGTGAATATATTGAGTCATGACACTGTTCTGACAGTCCATGCAAATGTGGCTGTCTAATAGTCAGAATATTGAGAATTATGGACTTGATTCAAGTCTTCCTAAGGACCAAAGTACTGGTTTGGCATGCCTAAAGAATGTACTTCAAAACAAAGGCTATGCCTTTTTTATTTATTTATGCCACGTTATGTTGGACCATATTTGATTTGTATTCTTTTAATCTCTTGGTGCCTGGCAGAAGTTGATGCCTACAAAGTATCTCTGGATGTTTTTGTCAGTGCATTGCACACACCAGTGAGACTCCCAAGATGAATCAAAAAGCAATTATCAAATTCTTAACTTAGTCAGTTCAGCTTTGGGCCTCTCTTGATGCTGCTGTTACTTGTTCAGTTGTGCTATACCTGCACAAATACTCTATTATTTTATTACTGCCCTAAAACACATGACTGAGATACTACAAGTTTATTGTCCACACAGTTCCTTTACTTTGGAAAATACACAATCTCTTGACTGAACTCTGTTCTTTTTGCCTTTGAACAGGGAAAGATTTTGGAAAACCTTGGCATCTGCACCCAGGTGCGCTTTGTCCGGTACATGCAAGGCAGAAAGATCCTGGGAGGGGACCCAAAGCTCTTCATCAAGGATCTGTGGTTTGAGAAAGTGCCTGTAAGGATTTACCAGCCTAAGGCTCCATCTGCCAGCCAGAGGAGAGGAGTTGTGTTTTTCCATGGAGGAGGATGGGTATTTGGAAGTATTGGTAAGATATCTAACAGAAAAAATACTGTAGTTCAGTTAAAGAAATACATACTTCAAAAATAGTAACATTGGTTGTTGCTGGCCCTGTAGCAGCTGCAAACTTTGAGCATAACCACAGGTGCAATCTCCCAGTTGCTGCAGCCAGAAGAAAGGAACTGCTGCTCATCATGGAGCTTTTCTTACAGACAGGGACAATGACATGGGGGGAAAAGTAATAAATGAGGGGGTACAAAAGATCTGAGATGTGTGGGAAGTGGCAGAGAAAAATGGGAGTATTTTCTTCTTGCAATTCTTTGATTTCTGCAATAGGCAACATCAGTACTCTGGAACAAAACCCAACCCCAAACCCCATCAAATCTGTTTCTTTCAGAGACCCACGAAAAGCTGTGTCGTGCTATTGCCAGAGAAAGTGACTCTGTGGTTGTATCTGTGGGGTGAGTCTTTGCTCATGCTGGTTGGGACAGATTATTTCCCATAGTGCAGATATAACCTCTGGCTGCCTCCATCACAGCAACAGCCTTCTCCAGAGAGATGGCTCTGTGGCTTGTCAAGGGTGTCATTTACAAATTCACTCTGCTCTTGTTTGGAGCCACTGAAGACTGACTACATCACAAATAATGCTTTGGGATATCCAGCTGGAAAATTAAGTTTTGGATCAATGTTTTTGAATTCCAAACTCAAAATTGATTGTAAAGGCATAGTAAGCCATATGTTCTACTTAATCCTTATTCAAGGATACTCTGCGTGATGCTTACAAAAGAACAACATGAATGACAAGCTAATACATCATCAAAATACTGGCATAATGATCCAAATTGTGAGGATACAGTTATATAACTTTGTGTAAAAAAAGAGATAAACCAGAAGTATTGCCATTTGTGCCTGACCCATGGAAAGCTAAAGAGAAAATCACTAAATGATTGTCAGTAAAACCTGCATATACCTGACAGCTGAGTGCTCCTGTGTTGTTAAAGACCTGAGAGATATCACAAACAGATGATATCACCGGAAAATAATCTGCACCACCCAGGGACAGTTTATTCATGATCAGCCCGTGGAGACAATGAACATTCTGAGGTGATCAGGGTAGTGCTGGTTGGAGGAACATTTAAAACCAGTATTTCCTTCTGTTCCTTTTTCTGTGTGTGTGTGCCCAGGTACCGTCTGGCCCCCGAGCACAAATACCCTGCTGCCTACGAGGACTGTCTGAATGCCACCCAACACTTCCTGCAGCACCTGGAGCTCTATGACGTGGATCCTGCCCGTGTCACCGTCTGTGGGGACAGTGCTGGGGGCAACCTGGCGGCTGCTGTGAGCCAGACCCTGGCAGGCAGGTCAGACCTGCCCAGGCTCCGTGCTCAGATCCTCATCTACCCAGGCCTTCAGGCCCTGGACTTCAATTTACCATCTTACCATCAAAACCGAGGAGTCCCCCTGTTATTCCGAGAACGGGCTGCTTTCTATGTATTACAGTATCTAAATGGGAATGCAGCAAATCTGGAAGAGGTCTTGGAAGGTTCCCATATTCCTATAGATATTAAATTAAACTTTCAAAAGTGGGTGAGTGCAGACAAGATCCCCGAGGAGTTTAAGGTCAGAGGCTACAAACCACGTGTGCTACTTGACTGCACAACTGAAGGTTTGGAGAGAGTGAAGAGGTTCTGTGAGCCCAACCTGTGCCCGCTGTTGGCTGAAGACTCAGTTGTTCACCAGCTGCCAGAGTCGTTCATCCTGACCTGTGAGTACGACGTGCTGCGGGACGACGGGCTCTTGTACAAGAAGAGGCTGGAGGACAACGGTGTCCGAGTGACCTGGTGCCACCTCCAGGATGGATTCCATGGAATCATAAATGCATTTTATTGTGACTGTTTCTCATTTCCAGCTGGAAAAAGGGGTCTTGACAGTATTATGAACTTTCTGAAAAGCTTATAGAAACATTTTTCTTTGTTCCTGTAAGAATTGCCAAATTCCTATGGTCTTCTATGTTTCTGAATTCCATATAAGTTCAGATAGGAAAATCTGTTAATAAGCAATTACATCAGTGTGAACACTCTAAAAGATATTTCAAGAATACTATGAAAGTTTCTTTTAGTGCTATTTGAAGTAATCCTTGCACAGTCTGCCTAATTTCAATGATCTGTTTGGACTACGCACTTGCTTATTTCTCAGTAAATATAAAAGATGAAGTAAAATTTTAAATCATCTCCCACTCTGCCCAGCTCTCCTCCCTCTCCCAACAGAGTAGGATTTGATGAGACAAAACTCATCGAATGGAAACTCCTTTTTCCTGCCCTGAGACACTTTGTCTGACAAAGGGAGTGGGACACGAGGCCCTACCTGCTCGGGGGCTCCTCATGGCTCCATCTGCTCTGCTGCCCTTCTGGAGGGGACCCACTGTGGAGTGGAAGGGAGAGCCCTGACAGCACGACCCCTGGTGCCCCTCGCCTGGTCCCCCCTCACCAACCGCCCCCTCACCATTTGCCCCTCACCCTTTGGGCCTCATCTGCCCCCTCAAGATCTGTCCCTTCACGATCTGCCCCCTCACCCTTTGCCCCTCACGATCTGCCCCTCACCCTTTGTGTCTCATCTGCCCCTCACCATCTGCCTCCTCACCCTCTGCCCCTCAGGGCGCTGCCCTCGCTGGGACAGGCTCGGGCTGTCTCCCCCCTGCCCGTCCCGGCTCTCCTCCCGTGCCCCAGGGCAGGATCTGGAAGCGGACGGGGCTGTGCCGGCCCTGCCCTCACACTCGGGTCGTTCCGGGCCGGGCGAGGCCGCAGGACGGGCGGTTTTGGTGCAGAGCCCCGAGGGCCGGGCTGGGCGGTGCCTGCGGGTCCCTGCCGATGGTCCCAGCCCGTCCCTGCCAGTCCCTGCGGGTGGTCCCTGCCCGTCCCCGCCGTGCGCGCCCTGCGCGGGTCAGGCCGGGCTCGCTGAGCCGAGATTACGGGTCGGGCCGTGCCGCTCCGCGCGGCTCCCCCCCGGCCGCGGCCGCGCCATGACCCCTGGGCGGCTTTGCGGAGCGGCCGCACTCGGCCCGTGCCGGGGCCGCGGCTGTGCCGAGCGGCGGGGCCGGGCCGGGCCGGGCCATGGCGCTGCTGCCCGCGCTGCTGCTGCTGCTGCTCCTGCCCCTGGCGGCGCTGGCGGCGGCCGCGCTGCTGCTCGGGCTGCCCAGCTACGACATCCCGCCCGGGGTGAACCAGCCGGCCAAGCTGCGCCTGGTGCTCACCGTGCTGCTGGGCACGGCCGCGCTGGTGAGTGCCGGGCCGGGGCCGGGCAGGGCTGGGGCTGGAGGGGCTGCCGGGGCTGGAGGGGCTGCAGCGGCCGCGCCGAACGCGGAGAGCCGGGACCAGGATCCCGTGTCCAGGATCCCGTGCCCCGCCGGCCCGTGGGATGCTGCGGGCGCCGCAGCACCGGGAGGAGCTGCGGGAGCACCCTCGGGCGGGTCCTGCCCCACCAGAGCGGGTCCTTCCCCACCAGAGCACCCCCGGGCGGATCCTGCCCCACCAGAGCACCCCCGGGCGGGTCCTGCCCCACCAGAGCAGCCCCCGGGCGGGTCTGTCCCGGGCATCTCTTGTCGCGACACTGCCCGTGTCGCGGGCACAGCCGTGCCCTGTTCAGGAGCGTGCGGGAAGTGTTAGCGGTGGTTGCCATCGCAGCCCCGATCGAGGGAGGGCCGGTGGGTGTTTGACAGTGGCCCTTGCACCAGGGGAGCTGCAGCCCCTCCGCGGCTCCTGCCCCGGCTCGGACATTCATGGCACACAGTCCGGTCCCTCCGCGGCTCCTGCCCCGGCTCGGACATTCATGGCACACAGTCCGGTCCCTCCGCGGCTCCTGCCCCGGCTCGGACATTCATGGCACACAATCCGGTTAGGGCGCTGTGCTTAATCCCTGCGCTCCCTTCGGCAGCGTTGCATAAAGGGCATGGGAGCCTCCTCAGCTCGGGCGCTGTCACTCCTCTCTCTTGGAAGTTCTTAAAATCTTCTGTGTCCTCTGGCACTCCCTTCAGCCACTGCATCACTCCTGCTATCACACAGGCTTCGTTTTCCAGCATACATGTTCTTAAACCATTTACATCCTCTTTAATTTTCTGACAAAGCTGCCCAGCTCTCCTGAACCCACTGGCAGGTGACAAGGCTATGGATAAAGACAGACACACTGGGCATTAAAAATAGGGATCTTGTTTAGCCAGTGAGCAGTGTAACAATTTATTTGTTTGATCCCCAACTTCTTGTTTGTTCACTTATTACAGATTTATATTCTGGCTTGCAAGAGCATTGGAAAGCAAGCAGATTCATTTTGTTCAGTGGATCTGTTGTGCAAATAAAAAGCAGTAACTAACTTGCACAACACAGGTCAGCATTTTGGTTTGCAAGTTCACTGAATTTTATGGTCTAATTAATAATAGTTTCTGCAATGAAGAACTGGTTCTACATATGACATTTCATTGCTATTATCAAGTATAAATGAAATAAGAATGAGCACAAAGGTGTACAGGACAATAGTGACAGTTAAAATATATACTGCAAGGCAACCAGTTTGGTTGACCTTTATAAAGTTTCTGATGTGATGTTACAATGACATCAGAGTTGAATAGTACAGGTAAATTTTTATACAGACTGTAGGATGTGAGAACTTGGGAAAACTGTTTTTTTCTGAATCAGAGCTCTATATAATTTCCCTCAAATATGGTTTGGTGTAAGTATGGTGCAGAGGTTTTTTTACCTGGCCTAACTCAAGACTTTTAAAGGTGCTTTAATTTCTTTCCCCTTTAACAGGGAAGGATTTTGGAGAAGACTGGGCTTTGCAGCCAGATCACCTTTGGCCGCTACGTGCGACAGGGGCGGAAACTGGGGCTGGATCCAAAGCTCTTCATCCAGGATCTGCAGTTTAATGAAGTACCTGTGAGGGTCTATCAGCCCAAAGCTACCTCTGATGGGCGAAGGAGAGGCATCCTCTTTTTCCATGGAGGAGGCTGGGTGTTTGGAAGCCTTGGTAAGATTCTTGCTGGAGGAATGGTAATTTGGAAAGAACAATCTCATCTTTTTACTAAATTGAAATAAGCTGAGGTTTCAGCATGTGATGTGGGAGGAACTCTGAAGCCTTTCTGGAATGAACATTCCCTAGGTTGTCCCAAGGATGAGGGCAGTAGCAAAGCACTGATGACAATATTTCTTTTGCAGATACCTATGAGAAGGTGTGTCGGTACCTGTCCAGGGAGAGCGACTCGGTGGTTGTGTCTGTGCAGTAAGTGAACCCTACCCAGTTCTGGTGTTGGGGGATTATTGTTGCTGTGGGGCCACAGCAGAGCTGCACTCATTTTGGAGATGCTCTTTTTTGGCAGAGAAAGTTCTGCAGAATTCAATGAAGTCCATAAAGAGGCAAATAATGATAACAGAGATTTTGTAGCCCTTAATTGCTCATGCCCTGAGATACTCAGAAAAAATACAAATGGAAATATTTGGCACACTAAGAAAATGTATAAAAGCCAATCAAAACCTTGGGTGAAAAAGTCTTCCTTGTGCTGAACACATGAACATGTAAGAAGATGCTCCAAGCAGTTGGGATCTATAGGAAAATAAAGAATAATCACACTGTGTTCCTCTCATTTTAACATAGGAAGTAGAGGCACAAAATTATTAAATTACCTTGTCATGAGTACAGAGGGAGTTTTGAGTGTGACTAAGAACTTGTACAATCCCTTGGTCAGACCCTTAACCAGAGACAGTCCTACTTCACTGAGTCCTTGTGGCAGAATACACAATTTACAGCTTGTCTGCACTCACAGACTGAGGAGTGCCTGCTTACAGGGTTATGAAGATCCTGAGGCAGAGCAAAAACACCCCACAATGATAGGGCTGAAGGGCAGAATAGGATCCCATTTCCAGATTACTACTAATGCCATTTCCTTCTGCTGCACTTGTGTGTGTGTGCCCAGGTACCGTCTGGCCCCCGAGCACAAATACCCTGCTGCCTACGAGGACTGTCTGAATGCCAC
>JAWWEV010000056.1:2714694-2746445 GCA_035583235.1 Hafferia zeledoni
TGAGTACGACGTGCTGCGGGACGACGGGCTCTTGTACAAGAAGAGGCTGGAGGACAACGGTGTCCGAGTGACCTGGTACCACCTCGAGGATGGATTCCATGGAATCATAAGCCTCTATGATTATTGTGGGTTCTCATTTCCATCTGGGAAAAGGGGATTGGACAGTGTTGTTAATTTCCTAAAAGGCTTATAGTAAACATCTTAGATTCCACGAGTCTCAACCTAGGAAAATATCTTTTTAGGATATTTAATATCAGGTGATGGGTAGTCAATCAAGGGCAGCCATTAACAATGATAAACCAGGCTCATGAGAACCTCATTCCAGCTGTTAGTTGGAACATGGAACATGCAAACCTTACACAAGCTTGAACCATGCTGCAAGCCCTTATCTTTAGCTCTGTCAGTGAAGAAGAACAGTACTTTGAATGGACCTCCTGGTTTGTACCAGCTGTTTAAAATAAAATATGTCTGTATGAAGAGAAACTGTGTGTTGGCAGGTATGTGTAGTGTGTTGGTGCAGAGGGGTGGGTTGCTAAAGCCCATTTGTGAACTCTTTTAGAGAAAAATAGAAACCACCTGACTTCAGTGGGTTGGAAGCCACTGTTTTGGTCAGCAGTAAATATGATGCAGCCCAGGACATGAACACTGTGGGGTCAGCAAACAAATGGCTCCACAAATCACCCACTGTTCCCAGTACACAGGCTGGACTGGAGCCCCTTTCTGCCCCAGTTTTGGCACTGGACTACTGGGTAATGTTTCCCCCACATAACTTGAAGGATGGTTCCAACAGCCAGGGAACTGCTGGTGGGACAGGGAAATAAGATTGCATCACAAAAAGATGGACAGGATTGGTGGGAGGTTGAACCCAAATACTCTACTACAGTTCTCATTGGAAACTGGCTGGGGAAGAGGACAAGGTGAAGATTGGGAAAGAAAGAAAGAAGGGGAAATCAGGAAGGTGAGAGCAGGAACAGAGGGCTCAGACCCAGTGCTGTGGGGCAGCACATCAGCTGGAGCCCAGACTCACCTCAGAGGGGTGACAGAAGGGTGAACACCTTGGCTGGCCTATATTAATTCTGTTTATGATCTGCTATTCCTCTCCCTAAGCCAGGGCAATTAAAAATGCTGTGGTGCTTCTTAGGGCAGTCCCTTGGGGCTGCTCTGCCACTTTGTGCAACTGTTCAACAGCACAGACAATACCAACATCATGCCAGAGAGGCTTCATTAATCCTCCAGAATTTAATACTGATTATAACTTGTATCAGAGGATCTTTAATAAATTGGATATTGGTTTCATTTGCTTCTGGAAACAAGAGCATCTTTGCTAGCAGAGCTGCTTGATAAGATTTCGTGTCCTGCTTAAGAGCTCAGCAAAATTTTTTCATTAGACATTTCACTTTGTCAAAACATGCCTGTTAGGTTCAATATTGGAGCTGTTCAGGCAAATCCTTCTAACTCTGCTAAAATTACTTCCTTTATAGATTTTTTTTTCCGGAGCAAAATGCCAGACTGTGTTGCAGAGCTTGGCTGCTGCAGCAGAAATAGGAACAAAGGGGGAAAAAACAATTCATTCATTTTCAGATGCTGGTTCACATGGCAGTTAAAAGTATTTCACACCAAACCATGGATAATTTTTCAAGGACTGTACAGTATTTATATATATATAAATATATCAATTATTTGTAATAATTATAAGTGAATAATATATTATTAATAGTGTTACATATATTATATTAAAGAACCAATCCAGAATTTTAAACTGCCTGATTACACCAGCTGACTTTGTCAGCTGAGGCAAAGTACCTAGCCCAGACTTCTTCCCAAAAAAGCACTTTTTAGATGTGTAAATGAAGAAAGGAGTCCTGGGACAGGACTGTGATCAGTGGGCTGCCTTAGCTATGCTGAGTGTTGTGTCTCCCTCACGTTTAGCACCAGGAGACTCAGAGCAGCTCACACAGAACAGCCTTCAGCTGCTTCCCAGCTCACAGACCAAACACTGCAGAGCCACAATGCAGAAATTTGAGGTAAGTAAAAGAAAATTCCGGTGTGGGGCTCTGTGTGCCAACGTTCCAGACAGTGATGATCTGTGACTAATACTTAAATCCTATTTTATATATCCTTAAACAACTGTATGTGCAGTGGAAGGCACTGCAGTGCTGTGGCTGTCCAGGCCCCAGAGCTCCCTGCAGGTTTGGCTCCCGTGGGGTCCCTTCCAGGGCACACAAACTGCACACACTGCTCAGGCCTCTGGATGTTTCCCAGGCTCTGCCTTGGAGGGTGATCAGGGCACAGGAGGAAAAGCAGCATCTTCCTGTCAGCTGGAACTGAGTATTGTGTCTTCAGGGCACTCCTGGGCTCTAAGAGGAGCTTGATGGTAAAATAGGATTATTTAAATCAGCACACCTCCAATTTATATACACAAACCACTTAAATGAGGCCCAGATCTTTCAAAATACTTTTCCCACAAGTGTCATCTGCTGGAACATCCCTTCCACCAAGGTGCCTCTCCACCCCCAAATGCCATCATTGTCTCCAGACAGACAGCTGGGAGCAGGATGTGCAATGCTGCTGCACCACCAAACACTTCAGCAGCACAAGACAATCAGCTTTTCATTTTCAGCCTTCTTAAATGTGTCTGCAAATCCTTGGTGCGTGTGTGGAAATCAGACTAATCAGATCTCATGACATACAGATGCAGTTGCTTAACTGGTAATTTACTTTGCTTGAAATGCAAATGCCCTTATTTTCAGGGATTAAATTATAAGAAAAAGTAATACCAGCACTGCCAATTGTGTGATACCAGTGGCAGTGCAGTCACACTCCAAAGCACACTGAGCATCTGAGTGCTGTGCACAAGCAGCCTGACTTCATCACGTGCAGCTCATTTCAGGGTCTGTCACTGCAGCACTTCCTCCCCCCTCACAAGGAACAAAGAAGCCAAAATTTAGTATTGGAGTATGACAATAACTGCAATAAACATGGTTACAACCTGTGCTGCCTCCCCTCCACAGCTGGAGTGGATGCAGGTTGGCCTCAGAAATCAGATTTCCCCATTTTTGGTAGTTTTTGGCATTATTATATCAATCAGATGGAACATGGTGTAGTGGTCAATATATGGATTTAGAGCCAGGAATCTCCTTCTGTTTTAATTCCATATGTAGATCTTGAGGTGACTTTTGGCTACTGTCTTACCCAGTCAGGATCTTATTTTTTGGATTGATAAAGTGGGAATGTTGTCCATACAATACTTAATCACCAGAGGAAGTGAAGGAGAGTGTCAATGAACAGATTTCTCTCCCATATTCAATACAAGGAGAGCTGTGAGATCCAACTGGTAAAAGAATTCATGGAGTATTATTAAGTTTCTGAATTTAAGTGAAAGGTACAGCTGTACTAACTTTTTAAATATCTTTTAATAACTTTTTTAATACTCTACCAGAGAGGCCATGAAGAATCAGACTCCTGATTGGTGCCAGTAGTGCAGGTCCTGTCTATACCTTACAGTGATTTTCCAGGCAGAGGTAGACACACATGCCCTGGGAACAAAAAGATCTGGTTTGCCCTTAGTCTGCTGTCAAAATAATACAAACATCCCCTAGGACAACTGTGGAGTAAAACCATCAGGACCAAAAATTTGATTCTATCATTTCTAACATTTAATCCCGTCTCAGAACCACCCTGGGCTTCTGGAGCACCAGGAAGAAGCTGAGTCCAGACCAGTGTCTGCACCATTTCCTGTGAAAGCCCCACAGTTGCTGCTTTTGCTCCTTGTCAGCTGAGACAACCAGCTAAAAACTCATGATCTGCCTTCCCAACAGGGGCATCTTCCCCAAAGTGTGGGGAGATTCCTGACTGTGAAGGGAGTCAGAATATCTACAGGGCTTTGGCCACCTGCTGAGGGACAGAACAGGCAGGGACACCCCAGGGTAAACTGCTTAGGGTGATCTTAAGCACTGCTTAATATAGATTGTTGTGTGAGCTGTGCCATGCAGAAGGGCTGAGAATTAGGTTATATAGTACAGGCTTTTTATTAGTTAGAACAAGCTGCTGGGTTCCATCCTGACCTGCAGGAGGCCAGGAATATTTCATAAGATATTAAACCACAGAAAACAAATTTTTCATCTCTTGTTTTTTAGTCAATGAAAAGTTGCAGTAAGAAAAAAATACAAGTGGGACTGAGCCTGAAAGGACATAAATCTCTTAATTGCTTTGCCCTTTGTTCTGTCATTTTTACACATCTTACTGTGCATTTCTTTGAAGACAGAGCAGAAAAGAACTTTGTATTATTCCATAACATGCCTTAAACATCCAAGAATAAAGCAAACCTATGAAGCAGCTGCATATCCCAGGCCAAGGTGAGGCAAAGTCCCTCCCAGGCAGGAAGCAGAGAGCCCTTGGCTGCCCTTGGCTGTCCATGTAACAGCATTTAGGGCAGATAAGCTGCCAAGTAAACTACAGGAGCTGCCCTTGCATCACCAACCAAACCTGGAGGGAATAGCTCTGGGTGCCCTTTACACCCCTGGATAGGCCACCCTGAGACTTTCCTCGCTGAGTAAGTGCATGAATGACCTATGGAAAAAGCACTGGCAGAAGGCCAGGTTGTTACTGCACTGATGTGCAACTTCTGCACGTTTGTCCCAGAGCAGAGATCTGCAAAGATCAGCTCTCGTGGTCTGAGCCTCAACAGTAAACCTGCAGCAAGGCAAAGGCTTAGAGTCAATACAGCTGGAATTACTTCAGTGCAATTCATCATATTGTTTTCCTCAAGGTTAGCAATATTATTATTTTTAGGAACAAGATAAAGCATATACCTTAGTCCTGGCAAGGACAAGGCCCTGGCCATGCTCTGCACAGGGTTTTGCCTCTGCAACGTTTCAGTCCCCGTGCTTTGGGGTTGCTGTGGCAGGGCTGGGTTTGCACTGAGGGCACTGCCAGCTCAGGTGTCTGTGCAGAGCAACAGTGGCACCTGTTGGCAAAGGGCTCAGCCTGAGCAGGTCGAGCCCTCAGCGGGGCTTGGGCCAGAGAACAGTGCCAGGAATGGAGCCCTTTAGAGATGCAAGAGCCCTGATAATTAGAAAACCATTATATGTGGTTTTTAGGCCTCAAAGCCCCAGGGAGAGCAAAAGCAATTAGAAAAAATTGAATGCAAAATAGGTGAAAGTCACTGACTCACAGGCAGTTATTAGTGCTGTACCATTGAAGACATTCTGTTGATAAAAACACCTCTAAAATAATCCATGAAGAATGGACTACAGTGGAATGAAAATTGCTGGGTACAGAAATTCTATCCACAAGGAAATCCTCCATATTGATTTTATTGCCAGTATAACTATTAAAAGTGTATGTTTCTGTTTGTTCCCATCTGCTAATATTTTAATGGCAATACCAACCAGGCACTTTCATAGCACAGCAGAGCCCACATAATGTCTAGAATGCAGCTTAGAAAATGATACAAAGGTAGCCTTGATGTCACAGGACTCTGATCAGTTTGCTTAAAAATCTGCTCATCAATCATTCATAATTATTGAATATTTATAACAAATGAAACATTTATGGTTATCATCTACTGTGTTTCTAAAAGCAAAGCTCACATATGGAAAGCAACGACTGGCCTGATGTACAGGGAATTACTGAGATGCACAAGAACCACCTATGAAATGTGTATGAAAACATTAATTCTAAATCTGAAAGCTCCAGGGCAGAGCTGCCCAAGCACAGGGCTGAGGTGCTTTTAGTGAGCCATTCACAATTAAACACACAACACGCAGAGGAGCCCAAGGAAACTGCATCAAATTCATTCTGGTTTAAATGGGAGAATGCACAGCTCTACCAGACATGTCAGATGGGATTAGTGGTATCAAAATATCTCCCTTAAACTGTTCAACTGCTGAGCTGTTTTCACCTGGGCAATATAAACCTGCCTTGCACAGACCCAGCTCCGTGGTGTCTCTGCTGAGCTCAGGGCAGAACCAGCCCAGGCTTCTCTAGCTCTGGGCCTGAGTTCAGTGACAGTGACACCAACACCACCCCCTCCAGTAACAGAGCCTGAATGTTTCTTGATCTCAAATATTCCACAAGACAAAATTTCAGACAGAATAGCATTGATAATCAAGGTTTTCCCCTTCTTTTTTCCCTACAAAGTATAGCTGATCTAAATTGTTACAGACAAACTGCCCAAAGCATGAGGGAGGCCCTGCTGAAGGCAGCTCTGCAAACACAGGGACGTGTCCCTTGTGTGGCCTCTTGGAGCTGTCACAGCCCCAGGTCCTGCCCTGCACACCTGGGGTGCTGCCCACAGGGACAGGAGCACAGGCACAGCTGTTCCAGTACCAGCCTGCACTGGCAGAGGGGAGTGGGAATGGCAGGAAAGCTGCAGGATTCCTGCACCCAGAGTTCAGAGGCTCTGGCTCTTGCTGAGACAAACAGTGCTGTTCGGTCATCACAGCATCGCTGTGTGGAGACTCCCCTAACTGTAAATACCCTTGGTGTGTCTACCACAGCATTTCCCAACTCACTCCCATCTTCACAAGTGACCAGGGCTTTTACTGAAAATAAACCCACTGAAACACAGGTTATTTTGCCTGTGCTTCAGGAACTTGTAAAAGCTGAAAGAATTAAGATGTTCGCAGCTGTCATGGAAAAGAGGTGAGAAAATCTGAAATGTCATCATTACAAATCTGCAATAACTTAGAAATCCACTTACTGGTAAGCAGAAAATGCAGCCAAGTCATGAAAAGGTACAACAGAAATTCTGGGTTACACTGTAAAATGTCCACTTTTCAGGATAGGGGATATTAATGATGAAAGCAGCATAACCTTACAAAGAGATCAACTTGACATACAGACGTGGTGATAAAACCTCTTGAACTCGGAAATATGGAACAAAGACTGCATACACTTCCCAAAATGTGACAAATTCTTTTCAGAAACATCTTACAATTTACACTTCACATTTCAAAGGATCCACTTATCTCCAAGAGCAGCTGTAAGCAAGAAAAATGCAGCAGCACATCCTGCACCTGGTTTGTGCTATGAGCTGACTCTGATGAAGACATCCCCTTGATTCTTTCCATTTTTTCTCATTTTCTGATGATTTAAAATCTACACAAGTTCAAAAGGCTATTTGTGGGAATTACTTCACAACAGAGTAAGTCTGGGATATTGAAGAACTGCTGGAGAATAGAATTCTGTTTTTCTGTATGTAGTTGTGAGGTAACTCCTAAAGTTGGTGTAGAGAAGAACTGCCCTGACAGTCTATAAAGCACTTAATTTGTAGTTGCACTGATGGGGACATTTGCTCTGGGTATAGAAGGACACAGGTTCTATTCAACAATGACCCATAAGGAAATTGTTACATAATACAGAAATACTGTACTAGCAGTTTGGGAGCAATAATGTTTGCTAAGAAGGGAAAAATCTCCAGGCACAGCCTTTTTAGAGGGACTTGCTCTTTATTGTCACATACTTTTATTCTTTCAATGGCAACAACCCCTGAGGAGTCTTGTTGTAAACACACAATGCACAGACAGCCCCTGGCCTGGAGCTCCCACAGCTCTGAGTGCTTGAACACTCCATCAGCATTTTAAAGAGTACAAACCAGTCCACTTCTTTAAAACAAGAACCTGGGACTGCCTGTGTCAGTATGTCCTTACCTGCTTCACTGCTGTAAATGTGTAATTTAGGCTGCTGTCCCATGACATGTTTTGTATCTAATTTAAGGAACTGTATATTTGGACAGGAGGGTCTGGGTGCCTGTCAGGTAAATATTACAAGCTATAAATGTTCAGAGCAGATTTAACACTGAATTTAGTTAGCACTATAAATAAAGTGATCATTGACCTGGTAGTAGCCGTTGTCCTTGACAGTGAGAGGCAGGTGAGGGTCTGTGGAGGAACGTGCTGCTGTTTCCCTGAAGTTCCAAACAACCTCATTCTGCTGTGGCCACCTGGACATACTCTATATCAGCACTTGCAGTTCCTGATGAAGGAGGTGAGAGCCTTGTCCCACTTCACTCAGGATGGGGAGCACAGACCTGGCAGGAAAGCACTTGCGGAAGAAGAGCCTTGGGGGCCAGACACTGCCTGAGCTGCTTGGGTGTCTTGGCCTGGCAGCCCTTAAAGAGAAAAACTTGGATCTTTACAATTAAAAATAAAGCAATTTTGAATTCCTACAGTGATCCAGAAGCCATGGCTTTGCACAGGCCATTGCTGGTAACTGCCCACAGAGTCAGCTTTCTGATTCAAGCTCCTCACTTGGAGGTATCTGGAGGGATAATGTAAACTGCCCCTGGTCTGCACAGGCAAACCTGCATTTTTCTTCTGCTCCCTCAAATGTTTGAGCTTTGAAAGTGCCTTTAGTTATGTCAGTCCTAACCTTTGGTTATGTCAGTGCTCTCACTGAATAGCCCAGTCTCCCTCAATATTCCTGATATTTTGCATTATCAGTAATTTTCCTTTAAAATCTGTACCCAGCACAGTCCAAGTGTTTGTTTTTGTGAAGCAGCTGTGGATGTTCTTCACGTTTCTCACTCTGTACTGCAGGCACAGCCTGCATTCCTGCTGGTAACAGAAATGCTGAAAGCAAAGCATGAAATTGAGCCTCTGTGGTGTTTTTTAGGCTCCAGTACAAGGATCCCAGTTGAACCCAGCTCAGCAGCACGGAGCAGGCAGAGCAGGCAGAGCAGGGAGGGCTCAGTGCGGTGCCCGTGGGTGCTGCAGGAGTGGAGCAGCAGCAGGTGGCAGGATTGGAGCTGCTTTGGCTCCCGGGACCCGCTCCTGGTCCTTGGCATCTCTGGAACTTGTTGATGTGGAGCTGCCCCCTGTCCTGCCCCTGCCACCCTACCCCAGTGGGCACCAGGGGCAGGGCAGGGGCTGCCAAGGGCCCTGGAGTCCCAGGGACACAGAGAGGGATGCCGGGGTAAAAGGTCCCACTCTCCCTCATGGAGAGGGAATCGCTAAATGTTCCTTCAACCAGAGCCACATCTCTGCTCAGAGGATGCAGCTTTTCCAGGGTTTAAACCCCAGGGGTCAAAGGTTCTGTTGCTGCTGCTCCTGTTTCCAGCAGAGCAGAGAGGAGGTCAAACCTGAAGGTGAACTGTGCAGGGTTTGTGCAGCAGCCCCAGGGCAGGCCTGGCACAGGGAGCTGTTCCCTGGGACCTGCCCGACAGGGTCACTCTCCCTGGTGGATAACTGTCCTCCTGGCTGTACTCAGTGCCCTCCTGCAGGGCCTGGGGAGGACAAACCCCGGTGCCACCAGCCCCAAATCCCCCACAGGGCTCTGATAAGAATTGTTTCCATTGCCCAACAAACCCCTGTGAGTTACACACCAAGTGCCTTCCCCTCCCACCCTCCGTATGGCATTGCCGAGGATGTTGCTACATCCAAGGATGTAGCTCCCGGTTTTCAGGGGGAAGGTGGCCCTTTGCCAGTGATGGGCCCCAGGGAGGTGATGTGCCTGCAGGAGAGCTGCAGAAACAATGCATTTCCACTCTTATTTCCATATTTGAAACACTTGACTAAACTCTCTCGCTGTGCACAGACAGAGCTGTCGTGGCTGATCGTTCAGACAGCTCTGTCAGGCTGTGTTTCCATGAGCAGAGCCAGCCTGGGCTCTGGGGCTCTACCTGCTCCCTGATTAATGAGCCTTTTCTCTGGCTGGGCATGGCACAGGAAACGCTTATTTTCTATTTAAAGGCACCATTTGCAAAGCCACCTCTGTGGCATTGAAATTCATGATCAGCATTCTGCTACAGGGACAAATATGTTCCAATTAATATTAAATGAGCAATGTGCTATTTTTTTTTCCTTTTTTTTTTTTTCTTTTCAGAACTGCTAATGAGGAAAATCAAAATAGCATCTTCCAGTGAACCAGTGACAGATCTGAGGTGTTAAAAGTTTAAATCTGAACACAAACAAAGCACTCTCAATCCCCCCAATATCAACCCTCTTAATAGGAAAATGTCAAAAATGCCTGTGAGGTTTCAGATGGCCTTTTAAAAACGGAACACTGGCACCAAACCTGCAGAATAATGGAGCAGTTTGTTACCAGGCTGGAATATATTCCATGGTTTTTTGAGGTGAAGGTAACTTTGGCTTGTGGTGCTGGTTTGACAGTCTCAGAAATCACAGGCAGCATCTGTGTCTGCCTCGAGCTACGACAGCAGGCGCAGAGAGAAGGGAAATTTATGCAGACTGCTCTAATTTTATTCAGATTTGTTAGAATAAAAAAGTGTATTTAGCTTCAGATGGTGAGAAATAGCAGCTTTTAAATCATGGGTTTCACAGCAATTGCTGCTGTGGTGGAATCTAAATGGTGTCATTTGCCAACTCTGTCATTAAAATAACATTTTTCTTTCCTTAAAACACGTTTAGTCCCAGCAAACTCCCAGGCCTATTTTAGGGAGACCCACTGTTGACAATTATTTTTTTTTTTCCTTTTATAGAATTCTGCAGAGATTATTTCCTTAGTTTCACATATCCTTTGGAATTCCTGTGTCAGGAGTACAGCAGATTGCCTATACAAGGTAAATATTGATATTCAGATTTACTGAAGGATCAGCCACTGGATGACTAAGCTGAAATACCTGAGCAAAGATTTTCTGTGAAACCACCATTTGTCATTTTCTTCAAACTCTGCTGGAAATGGCATCATAATAATATATAACACAGCAGGGACCCAGACTGTATGTCCAGGGGAAAATTATGAATTCTACAGCATAAGATGAATTACACACAATATGGTCCAAAGTAAATTGAAAACAGTGGAAAGATTTCCAGCCGGCCGTGAAAGACTTATGGTCAGGCTGTTACTACACAGTTCTTAGAACTGGAAGTCTTGGGGATAAAAATAATTGTATTTTTAGATCACGATGATTCCTGAGAAGTCCCCATTTTCCTGCATCCACTTGTGCACTTCTGCTTCAGAGTTTCTTCCCCACTGCCCAAGTCTTTCAGGGAGATTCTATAGATTTTTCTACAGAGATTGAATCTCACCCTGTCCAATCATTCAGTCTCAACCTTGACACAAGAAGTGCCATGATTAGATTTGGGGGGCAGTCTCTGTATCCCCACCCAGGGTTTCCCCTTGCTTTCAGAAGGAGATGCCCACGGTGAAAACTGGATGGATGCTCCCTGTGCCTTCTTCTCCTCCCAGAATGTTGGGACTTCCCAGAAATAATCACAGGATGTTTTAGCCAGAGATGCCACCGGGGTTCAATTCCCCAAGGAAGTGTGTTCTGCAGTGATGGAGACTTGGCTGGGTCTGCACACTGATGGCAACTCAGCGTTAGGAACAAAAGTGACTTTTAAGTTGCAATCACGTAGGTTTTTTACAACTCCCCCCCAAATCTCCCCTTCCTAAAGCAACGGGTCAGTTCCCCTGACAGAGCCCAGAGCCCGGCCCTTGGTGGGCTGTGCAGGGGGTGCCTCGGGCTGGGCACCTGCAGGGGAGAGCAGGGAGGGCAGTTCCTTTGCTCCTGAGCTCCTGCCCACCCTCACTGCAGTGTCTGAGCCCTGGCAGCAGGAACAGGGGGGAGACAGGACCGACCTCAGCAGCAGCACCTCCCTCTGCAAACCTGACAGGGGCATCCTGGCCCCAGTGAAGTAAAAGTCTAATCTATCCCAATCTGTCAGATGTGCAAAAAGGTTTCAATTTGTCATTTCTTCCCCTTTCACAGATAACCATTTGTTCACTGAAAAGCACTAAAGCTTTTGCCATCAGGACTTTGATTTCAGAGACAATCACCTTCAGGCCTTACAGCAAGGTGCAAAATCCATGTTTGCAGAGGATGTTTGAACACTTGGCCTCTCCACAATGTGCCACCATTGAAATAAAGTTTAAGAGCATGTACCTTTAAAAAATTACCATAAAAAGTTATCATAACTAAAAATTTTATCATCAGAGTGTAGAAAAAGCAAGGCAATAATGATAATTATTTAATAGATAGTGGAATAAGAAATTATTTCACCATGAAAATACTTTGCTGCCCACAGGTGTGACAAAAACCCCTCTGGAAACCTGAGCCCTTTTTGTCTCTTGGATTTTGCCAATTGAGTCACTGCACAGATAAGTTTAAAAGGAAAGTGCAGGGACAATTTATCTCCATGTTGCAACTCCCCCTGGGATCCTGGTGCTAATTCAGCAGGTGGGTCACTGCTATTTTGTATTTAGCATATATGCTTCTTTTATTGACAAATTCCATGCTTTCTGAGCTTCTCAACTGCCTATTTCTCCTTCCACTTCTGCTTTTGTCAGGACCTTTTATTGGAATCTTGTTCTCCTTTTAACTTGGGCATTGTCCAGATTGAGGAGATGCTGACCTTGGGCTGGCATGGGGAGGCAGAGCCCCTGCAGCCTCCTGAGGGTGCTGCCAGGGGGGAAGGACATCCTCAAACTCCTCTCCCTTTGGAGTGAATCTCCAACCAGCACATTTCACTGAGTCATCAAAGGAGGGGAAAAAGCCTCAGAATTTCAGCTGGTATTTTTCCCCTTTCATTTCAGAGCAGCATAATGCTTGGTTAGATACACTCAGCCAAATGTTTTCTGAATTGGGAATCTCCCAAGCTTTTTTATTTAAAGAGCTCTTGATATTCTTTTCCAGCAAGTCAGCATTACTGCAGTAAACACTGAGCCCTTCATAACCTTGCTGTGTGTGATCCCTTCTCAAAGTCACTCTGCAATCAAATGTACTGGGATTTCATAATAGTAATTTGCCACACTGTCAGAAATAGGCTTATCATGCTGCTGTCATTGGTATCATGTGAACATCACTCAGTGCTGTGTCCTTCAGATGAGAGCCAGTGCTGGAGCCAGTCAGGGAGAGAGGAGGGGAAAAAGGGAAGAAGAAGAGAACATTAACTCCTTCAAGTCCAGTACAGCCTCTGTCTGAAGGGAGAGGCTGCAGAGCTCCTGCCTGTGGTGTGGGAACCTCTTTAATCATCAGCAATGTTGACTGGGTAAAGTATCACTTTTTTCCCAGTTCACTTGAACTCTCTGAAAAATCTCCTCCTGTTGTCTCTCATTCTGCAGAGTGTAGCAACTACTAATTTCCAACAGCACAAGAAAGACATTTTTCCCAATGCCCACAAGCTCACTCGATGAGCTATTCAGGTTTTAAAACTATATTTGCATCCTCTTCTGCTTTTTCAAAAATAGTATTTGGATGCCTCCAATTTTTAGCATTTTCCAGTCAGCAAGTGCTCACATTAAGGTGTTCCTCAGGATACCTCAAGCTCAGAATCTGTTACTGCTTTAGAAAGTGCCTGATTAAGTAATTTGGTTGTTCTAAGAATTGATTTTATAAATTGTCTGAGACACCCACAGTGGTAGATGCTCTGGGAGAGACTTCCCTGTGGATGAATCAGCAATGTAAAATAATCAAACTAATGTCACAGTTCTGACACTCATGTGGATGTCTCACCCAGCAACACTTTTTGTTTAATTTAAACCGCTCTGGGTTTTTATCTGGAAAATCTTAATTTTTGGAAGTAGTGGAGGGCATAGGGGGTAGAGAAATAACAGAGAATAATAGCTGGTCATATTCCATGGACAATCAGCCTGAAATGTAACTCCAGGGCCTCCTACAGAAATTATTCATAACGAGCTCCCCATGCAGGTGTTCCATTACTGCCTCTCCCATGGGCCCAGGAAATCTGGTGTGTCCCTACTGTTCTGCTTTGGTTGTTATAGAAATGCCTTCAACTGTGTTGGCCAGTTCTTCTGATCCCAGAGTTAAATTAACCCCAAAGCCCATGGCCAGGAGGGAGGGCTGAGCCTGTGCCAACATGTCTTTAGAAATGCATTAACAAGTTGCTCCACATGCATAATTAACAGGGATGAAGGAACCCTAGACCGTCACAAAGTGTGTTCTCCATCCCACTACATCTCTTTTGCTTCTTGTTACTTTCTTCCCTTTATTATGCTATTTCTAGAACACTGATATAGTTCACTGCATATTACTCTTGGAACACAATATAAAAGCAATAATACCCTAATAAAACAATTCTGCCTTTTGGTGCACCTTTTACACAATGAGCTCAAAGTGTTTCCACAGAACTTGATTAAAAATTAAGCCTCTGTCCAGCTGTGTCAGGCTGGTAAGTAGTATCATATCCATTTTACAGATGGTTAAACACACAATAGAAAGGTTAACTGCTGTGTCTGTGCCTGCTCACCGTGTTACCTGCACTGCAGGGAGCGAGAAGCCAGGCCTGAATAAATAATCAATTTATTGATTTGGCACCTTATGCACAAATCAGAGAAATGGTCTTTTGAGTTTTTCTTAAAAGAGTTTCTCCTAATGGCTCTTTTAACCAACTGGAATACAACTAAAAATTTCAATTTTTCCACCAAAACATTCAGCTCCATCTCAAATAAAACCATACCATATTCTTTTGCTAAAGAGTTTGCATAAAGCTTAGGTCAAAGTCAGAAAGAAACCTGACATTTTGAAACCAAAAACTCTTCTCTGAGATTACTCAGTGGGAAAGAATTTGTTTCACCAGTGAGCTCTGACAGGTACCTGAACTTCTCTGAACCACAGGCCTGGCCTAACAGGGACAACTTCTGCAAGGTGACAGCACCCAAGAACTATATTTGCCATAGTTAATATTCAGTCCACAGTGATACAGAAGTTCCTTGTTCCTCAATAACAGCTGTGTGAGCACCAGGCTCAGCAAACAGGAGTTCTGCCTTTGGAGCTGCTTTTGCAGCACCTACAGAACAGACTCCGAAGTCCCTGCTGGGCAGTGGGTGCCGAGCAACACCCTGGACAGCACCTGCATCCTGTGCCTGCGGCTGGGGAGACAACAGCCCGTGCGGGGGGATTGAGCCCGACCTCTGGTTCCCTCCTGGCCTGGGGCCTTTGGAGAGCAGAGGGAGCTGCTCGGGGCACTCCATGCCCAGGGCCAGGGCAAGGGGAGGGGAGGGAGCGCTCCCTGCTCGGCACAGCCAGAGCTCAGCTGTGACCCACAAGGAGCATCCCCCACAAGGAGCATCCCCCACAGGGAGCATCCCCACAGGGAGCATCCCCCTCAGGGCAGCCCTGCGCTGTGCTATGCTATGCTGAGCTGTGCTGAGCTGTGCTATGCCGTGCTGTGCTGTGCTCAGCCGTGCTATGCTATGATATGCCATGCCATGCTATGCTCTGCCATGCCGTGCCATGCTATGCTGTACTATGCTGTGCTCTGCCATGCTCTGCCACGCTGTGTCATGCCATGCTGTGCCGTGCCGTGCTGTGCTGCAGGGAAAGGGCACAGGCAGAGAACCCAGTGCAGGCCCGGGGGAGGTGGGATCTGAGGGAGTGATTAACTCTGCCACCCAGCTGGCAGACACAGCAGCTGGTACCATTACAGTCCTGATAGCATTTCATTTATTTTAAACCCCTGTCTTAAAGCTTTAATATCCGATCCACTGTAAATCGCTTCGTTTGAAGGTGGCAGCAGGGAGGATCATCCAGTAAAGAACATGGAAAAAAGACAAGTCTTAGACATCATTTTTATGAGACAAAGCTTCTTATACTTTTCCATTTAAGATTGGATGTCCCTGATTTTCTAGAGCTGCAGTAGAAGACAGACCAAATCCTGGAGACTTGACAGAAGTTCATTTTTGTTAACAGTAGGCAGGTGGAGAGCAATTTCATCACCCAAAAGTGATTTCCATTAATGGAATGAGTGCCCTCACTGACACTCTCCCTTTCTGAGCCATCCTGTTAAATAGAGGATTGGCCAGTTGCCAAAGAAGTTTAAGAATAAAGTCTCAGGAATTTGTGGTGATGTGGACACAGAAGAGGCAAGGAGAGAATTTCATCAGGAACTGCAAGGGGAGGTTGGGTAAGCACTGTTGCCCAGAGAGGTGGGAGTGGGTGTTCTCCCCACAGCACAGGGGCTGTGCTGGAGGCTGCAGGAACAGTGCAATAGGGAAATCAATTCTGCATCTAAGAAACAGGTGGAGTACAGGATGGGCAGACAGGCCACTGAATAAACTCTAAATAAATACCTAGACCTCTGTCCTTGGGAGAATCCAAAGGAATTTTGCTTGACAAAAGCCTGTGAAGGGTCAGTGGGGGACCTTCCCTTCAGTTCCCATGTGATTTAGATCAGCTTCTCACTGATTCAATGTGGTAAAATAATACGTTTGGAATCTATTCACTTCTGTTGAAACCAAGCTTTGGAACCAATTTCCTGTGTGACCATGGGTTTTACAGGCAAACTAAGTCCCAGTTTCTGTGCCTGTGTCCTAATGAATGCACAGTCTGTGTGCAGCACCATCACCTGCACAGGGACTGCTCCCAGTGAGGCTGCAGGGTTGAAATGAGGTGGCAGTAACGAACCTATTTCTTAAAATCTTTCCCATATATGTGTCCTAAAACAAAGGTAAGCTAAACCCAAAACAAAACCAAGCAATCAGAATAAAATTCCTGTCACTTGGTATAGCACTTGGAGAGTACAAAGTTAAACCAGCGTTGCAGAACTACTTCTCCAACAGCCTAGTCCAGACAAAACAGTTATCTCTAATTTTGTTTTAATGAGATCATCAATCCTATGTGCAAGAAAATCCCTCCCTTCACACACCAGAGATGTTAAACAGTCCCACTCCTAACACATCCCTCAAGAGGTTAGTGTGTCATTCCTCCAGCTGAGGAGCAACAGTGCTCAAGGTTGGTGCCTGTGCTCAGTCACAGCTCAGGAGCCTGAGGATGAGGGACTTCCCTCACCCTAAGCTGGGCTCCAATCCTGCTTTCTCCTGGTGGGAGGAGGTGACTCACTGTTTGTTCTGTAAGACTACAAGGAGACACCTTGAAGCAGAAAATGGCTTTGAAGTGCCAGCGTTCCTCCCAGAGCAGATGGCTGGGCTAGGCTGAGGTTAAAGATGTTCATTATAAACTCATCATCAAACTAGGCCAGAGCTGGGCAGTGATTACCAGATAATGACAACTCCTGTGTCGCTGTCTGAGCTTTGGAGGGAGGGTCAGGTCCCTTCACAGAGCAGAGAGCACTGGATCCAGCACACAGATGGAAAAGCTCTATGGCCTCTGCACACAATGTCTGCCATCTCCAAATGCCACCTCTCACTCTAAATGACATTGGGATTCCCCTTGCAAGGCAGAAGCTCAGGTAACCAACACACACAGATCACCACAAAGGGCCTATGTGGAGTGACTCCCTTTCTTACTGTATGAGAAGGTAAAAACAAACACACTCAGAGTTGCAGAGTTCCCACTGCCTGACATACAGTGTAATAGTATTGAATTTATGGTTCAAACACTTTCTGCTTTCATTTAAAAACCTACATTGCAGGGTTTATTTTAATTTGATTGTTAAAAAAAAAAATCTAGACTGAAAAAATCCCTAAAGTAGCTTTTTCTTCCAAATTTTGTTTTAAAGAGGATTTTTTTTCCTTAAAGATGTGGACAATTTATCCAACTTTGCACTCACATCATAACACCACTCTTGGAAACATAACTTACAGTTGGATGTTGAGGATTTCTGCAATCCTATGACAAGGCTGTTTTGTTTCAATGGTAACAGAGAGGACATGAAATAATGAATGTGGCTGGTGACTCGTGTGTGTTACAGGCTGCCTGGCACCCAGAGTCCATGGCAGATCTTACTCTCCAAGAAACCTTATTTCCTACTGTGTATTTCTGGTTTCTCATTGGAAAGAGTACACAGGGATTCAGCATTCCAACATCACCTTCACCACAGTGAATCACAAGGACTTACCTCCGCTGTCGACCTCAACCATCCCAGTTGCCACTGGAGGTCAGGTTACACCACACTGATCAGAATTGTTCTCTGGGAGGATTTGGACCTGTGGGAGGTGTGAGCTGAACTCAGACATGTGCCCTGGAAACTGAAGTGATTGACTCCTGCAGCAGGTGGGCAGCACGTGCTGGATGCGTAAAGGCTCCTGTGGGTCTGGAGCCAGCACAGAGGAGGCTCAGCCGGGCAGCAAGAGCAGCCCCAGGCTCAGCACCCCCCAGGCTGCAGCTACCCCCCAGGCTGCCAGGGGCACGGGGACTGCAGGCTCTGGTGTTGCCAACACACATCCCCTCCTGACCACACAGGAGTGGAATCTCCTCCTTACATACAGGTGAGTGCACAGAGTTCTTGCCACAGCTGAAAGACAAGACTCTTCCTTGTCGCCTCTAGGTTTGCCAGGCTAAATTTTAGCTGTCAGTGTACAGTGGGTCAGCCTATATATGTAGGCAAGCAGTTTGCTCCTCTGGAAGACTTTCCAGAGTCATCCCTTTGAAGTATCCCTGTGCATTTTGATGCTGCTCTAAAAAGTGCCCCCTTAATGTTCACGTCTGAGTAAGAGCCACAGCAGGACTGAAGCTGCCTCAGGGGATGGTGCCTCACTGAGGATGAAATGCTGGCTTTGGGCAGGTGCTGCAGGTGATCTTTATTTTAATATTCTGTGGAGCAGGGGTTTTTTAAAACCCATATGAACACTTCTAAAAGTCAGGCTGTCTCAATGACATCATGAAGATTTGCTTTTTCTTGCCCAGTTTTTGGATCCTCACACATACCAAGCTCCAGCATTTCATCAAGGAGACATATCTGCAGGCAATGTGACAGCTGCTTCCCTGCTCCTGGAGCCTGCAATGCTTTATTTGGGTCACACAGAGTATCTTTGCTGCCCCTTGCAGCAGGGAAAATGTCTGCTCAGTCCTGGCAGTGAGAGACTGCACCACTAAAGCAAAGCTGCTCTAGAAGGAAAATTTCAAAGGAAGAACTTTCCACAGCACGTTCTAATCATCTACAGGCTGTGCTGCTTGAGGGAGGGGAACCTAAATTCAGCCCTCACTTGGCACTGCTGGAACTTCCCTGCTCCTAATGTGGGTCATCACAGCCTGAGCAGGGAGTGCAGATTCACCACATCCCACCCACAGAGGGATCCTCGCTCAGGAACACTTCCCATGTCCCCAGAGCTGGAGATGGGATTACCTCCACATTATTGCCTCTGTGGAGGTAAAACTACAGGAATAATGCAGCCTTCAGGCCCCTGCTACTCATGATGAAGTTTGTTTTCAAAGTTTTGTAGGGGATCTTTATGGTGATCACTAGTCCTGGCAATATTCTAACAGGCAAATGTTTTGCTCTGAAGATTCCATCAAACTAGAAAAATCCCACCAAGTTCTGTCTCATTTACTAGCAATTAGAATTATGCAAAGTCAATATTAATAGCAGGTAACTACTGGTGCTTACAAAGAATCAGTATTACTAACTCAGGGAGTTCAATACTTCTGAAATAGAATTATTATAGGGGGAAATATCATAGAAGTTTCTTATCCAGAAAAAAAGACTTACTTTGCCAAATCACTTTGGTGTGATGGAATATCCAGAATAGCAGCTTCCCAAATAAAGCTCTCCTAAGCCTTGCTCTTCAGCTTGTGCTGTGCTATGTGGGTGTCAGCCTGGCCTGCTCCTTGCTGTTCTCAGGGGTGCTAAGTTCCAAATATAATCAGGGCTTTCAGGGCTCTGGGCTGGGTTGAGCGAAAACCTACAAACTATAAAGGAATCTGCATCTTCGTTTTGAGGCACCAGGGTAGGATGGACCTGCAAGTAAGAGCAGAACCAGTCAAAACAATGGAGTTTGATCCATGACCCCTGCAAAGTTACTCAGCCTTACAGGACAATAAACAAACCCAGAAACCAGAGACAGGGCAGACGTTTGCTGAGACATTCACTGATGCCTCACTGGGAAATTTGGTAGGACAAACCATTTTGTTAACTGGTTGCAAGTTTTGAGTCCATAATAAGTGTGACCCAGTTTCTCATTCCATGACTGAACAATTTGCACAGCTCTAAATATAAAACTGTTGATAATGTATCCGTGTCTGAGGCAAAGGGAGTGGGCTCAGGAACTGCACTGGGCAACTTGTGGTGGCTTTGCAGCCACACCACACAGTCCCCCTTGTGAAAGATCAGTCAGGCATGGCTTGTCTCCTTTTGTCCATACCCACATACAAATAAACATGAAAGCCCACGTTGAAACTATAAATATATTTGTGTTATTTATAATCATGGCACTACACAGTGAAAATCATGTCATTTCATTTTGTCTTGAAGGAATCAGAATAGAATAAGACAGTATTGACACAGAATATCCTCTCACTGTCCTTCTTCATTCCGTTTCAGGTGTTCTCAGACAGAATAATTGGAACAATGGCAGCAGTAGGTGCACTGAAAAAGCTGCAGAGCTCAGAGAAATACACACTCTCCTCCTGGCTGTGACCTCAGCGTTGGGCAAGCCCCAGGGCAAGCTCTGTCTGCCTCAGGAGTAACTCCAGAGGTGCCAGGGAAGTCAGACTGACACAGGATCACACCAGACCTCTGCACAACTCTTGTGTCAGCCCAAGGGAGTGCCCCCCTTGCACAAACACTTGAGAGATCAATAGTTGTGATCTTTGTGTTACAGGCAGTGAAACTGAGGCACAGACAGACAGAGTGGCTGAAGGGCTTGTTGGGTGGGACAACACCAGGAGTGTCTGTCCTGCTGACCCCTGTCAGCTCTGCCCACACAGGGTGATTCCCTCCTACTGAGCAAGGCAGTATTTTAACAAAAGAGTGTTTTCTTTTAAGAAATAATAGCATTTACAGTAGTTAAACAAATGCTACTTTTCATCAGCTCTAATTATCTTATAATAGCATACAGTCCTTAGCTGCTTATTCCTATGTTGGTCATTACTTCAAGCCCTCACAGCTACTCTAGATAATAATTTAAATACACAGAGCTTTAAAAAAATATTTCCATTACAAATATTTTAAAAATATACTTATCCTAAAAAGCTGTCCAGCACTATTCCAAAAATCTCTTGTAATAAATGTCTTTTTTAATTTTAACAAAAATATCTACCATCATATAGAAGAGCTCAAGTTTTGACAAATCTGTAATACAGTCAGAAACATCTTGAACCAGATTTCACTCTTGTTTATATAGTTGCCAATTTGGATCATGATGCTCATTTCAGTTGGGTTATTTTAGTATAATCAGGAGCAGAATATAGCCCTTAGTGTTTTAAAATAACTAAATGGACTGGATACTGCAACAGTTACTGCTGCCTCACACTACAGGGAGGGAAATCCTTTACTTCATCGCATCTAAAAGTGCAAAAGGATGTTATATTTAGTATTTGTGCCACGACCAAAGAAGTGCCAGGCATCTGCAGTGGATGACTCAGACCCAGAATCATATTCACTTACAGAAAAAGTGTTTCTGGCTGAATGGTGCCTGCAACTGCTGTCATTAACTGGGGGATGAGTATTTATGGAGAACCTCTGTAGGGAGAAAATGCCAACCTTCCTCTCATGTTCTGCAATCCTAGGAATCATTTTGATTGGATTTCATTACTTACAAAGTTGAGTGAGTTTAATAGAATGTCCCACTCCTTAGATCTAGGAAGGGGCTGTTTTAAATTGCTGCTGTGTTTTCCAGCTGAAATGCTTCCACTCATCCAGTCCTTTTCAAAGTGCATTTAGAACAAGCTTTAAGTACTTATAAGAATCTGCATCTCATCAGGACGATCTGGAAACTGGGAACTCATCTTTTAAAACACTGGAACATTTTTTTGCCTTTCCTCCCCTTTTCTGTCAATCTTCAAATTTAAATGCAGTGTTTGATTTAGGATCAAAAAGAACCCTGTCTGGCTGCATCAGGTTACATGTGCAAGCAAAGCTGAGGGTCCCAGATCTTCCATCTCCCAGACCTGTGACCATCACTGATTAGAAGGGATCCTCCCACACTGCGGTTTCATTTAACTCACGTTTAAAGCTTTTACTCTACTTGTTTTCTTCCTAGACTTTGGCTGATGATCTAATAACTTATAGACCAAGGAAACTTAAGGATACAGACTAAGTTCAGTCCTCACTGTCGTCTTCATCATCATCATCATCCTTGCTGGGAGCACACCTCTGGAAGCAGTGCACCAGCGTGGCCAGGAAGAAGCTGGACAGAATGGCAGCAATGGAGACGGCGACGCCGGAGAAGATGATGATAAAAAGGTCTGTCAGTGACAAACTAAACTTGCACTCACTAAAGCTGACCTCAGATAACTCATTCAGAAAGATTCTTCTGTTCTCCATGGGCAGGGAACACTGGATTTCATGGAGACCTGCAAAGAAGAGGGGAGGGAAACAAGTCAGTGGAATATTGATGAATCCTTCTGTTGCTCTGGGTCAGAGATTGAATGGCTGAAGAAAAGTTTGAGGGTCAATTCTAGTTTGTGAATTTGTACAGTATTTAGGAAAAACTGGAGAGCAGCTGAGCCACATTCACAGCAGGTCTAAAGGAACAGTGCACAGGTGGCCACAAACAACTCTGCTTTTTCTATTTCTCACCTATTGCAAAAGAAATTCCCTACTGTCCTCACCCGCCAGCATTTGAAACACGTCTCTGCTGGAGTGGTGAGTTGGAGTATCAGATCTACACTTCCAGAGGAAGGAAGTAGAAAAAGAATATATTAAATATATTAAAAAGAAAGAGAGCAAAGAAGACTCCAAAAGAAAACTATTGTTCTAAGCAGTTCTACACACTGCAGCCCTTGCATCTAGAAACTACTATGGTAGTATTTCCCCAGGATGCCAGAGATGGAAATGAGCCCACTCATCCATTTCCAACAGCAGTTCTGCCATGGATCAAAGCTGAGCCTGTGGACTGTGAGCTCCAGTCCTGTTTCCCTGATGCTTTCACCTTACGTCACTACACAGAGAATGCAACAGAAAACACACCAAGGCACTTAGAGGGTATTTCTTATTGAGAGAGTCAGTGTACGGTGAGGATTTTGAGACTGATTATACAATAATGAGAAATAAAGAAGCTCCTCTCCATGCAGCCATGGGTACTGGAATCTAGGTCATGTTCTCAAACCAAATAGATTAAAGGGGAATTTGCTACTTGCTTTATTCTGTGACACCCCAACAGACTCGTGTGGCCTTGGTTTTTTGCAGAATTCTTGGTCTCTGAGAATAACAAGTGCCAAGGGGTGCAATGCAGGGGCCAGTGCAGAGCCCTGGCTCGCTCCCAGCTGTGGCCTCAGCCACCCCATGTGTGCCCTTCTCCTCGGGGCAGCAGGAACAAACTGCCCTTTCCTGCCCACACACGGGGAGCCTAAAACTGCGCTGGAAGCAGCCAGAGAACTGAGAGCTGGGTGGAAGCACAGCCAGTGGCTGAGGGACAGGAACACTCGTTAGTCCCTCCTGTTGGGGGAGTGTTACTCTTTGCTGAGTCGTGACACCACTGACAGACCCAGCACAGTTAACAGCAGCTTTCCTTGGGGCTCCCAAGGGAACAGGGAACAGACTGTTCCTTTGGAACAGCAGTGACACTGGCAGCTCCATCACTGGTGGCACAAGGAATTCCAAAGTTATTGCTGTGGTTGTTGCACCACAGCTTCCAACTGTTGACCTGAAAACACCATCACCTGCAGGTCACACACATCTGCTGAACATGACACACAAATAAACCATTTCCTCTGCCTCCTCCCATAGCAACACTGTAGTTGCTTTACATTATTTACCAGTAGGTTGTCCTTACACATCAGAATCCAGTGTGTGTGCAGAACTCCTGGGCTGTGCCCACCCTCCTGCACTGGTGCCCTGCAACAGACCCAGCTTTGTTCTGTCCCTGGGCAGAAAGCAATGCCAGATCATCATCATACACCCTCTGTGTGAACAATGAACCAAAGAACTGCTTCTAGAAAATGATCAGTACTCATTATGGGCTGTAGGTTTATTCCTCTGTGATTCTGTTGCCTACAGACTGGTCAATGAAGTCACCTGTCCCCCACACAACACTTCTAGAGGACAGGAGGTGCCATTTACCCTTGGTGCTCTGCTTTCACACACTTTAACTAGATTGGTATTATTTTTTATAGTGGTGGGTTTTTTGCATTTTTAATTTGTTTGTTTGTTTTAATTTTTTATTCTGTAGAACCTGCTCAATTTATTCTTTTAGAAAACCAGGCAAACCTCTTGTAAAGGGCATCTCTTGATATTTGGTGCTTGGCTGCAGCAAGGAAGCCTTTGATGACATTTATATATATCTACCTCATTGCTCCCACAACATATTCAAGGAGTTGCTTCTCCATACCAAACAAAACTGTAAATGAAATAACAAGTGTGAGTGTGCTATAAATACACAGCTCGTGTTATTTTGGTCAGGGCCATCCCATTATCTGTAATAACTCCAGCTGTCCCAAGGACAATGTCACACACTCTGTATCCCTCTGCTCTCTCATCTGAAGGAGCAGATGCATTTCACTGGCAAGCTGTAAATGCACTGATTGCTTTGAAGTCCCAGTCAAGGGACAGCTGCTGGATTCTAGACAGGCTTGGCTTGACACTGAAAAAACAAGGGTGAAAATGCAGGGCTGGACCCCGAAGAATAGATTGGCTAAGTAACATGGGAAGTGTGAAAATGCTGAAATTCCAGAACCATAATGTCAAAAGGAGAGGCTTGTTTTTAAAAAGAAAAAAGCAATACATGTGTTTGTAAAGAAGTGATGCAGAAGGGTCCCAGGTAGAGCTTGTTTCAATGAAATTCCCTCAGAGGTTTTAGAACAATATGACCTTGAGATGCCCTAAGTTAGAGCAGCATAACTCCACTAAGTGTAGCACTCAACCCTGACAATGATCCCATGCAATCATCTGGATCCTTATGAACACTGTGCTTTTGTTTCTGGCCTGTGCACAGGCCCACTCAGCTGAAATCCTTCCCCTGTAAAACTGAACTTCCTAGAAAATAGATGCAGCCCAACACCAGTCTGCATGCAAGCAATTAATAATCCCCTTGTAAATTAATGAAAAATGAGTGACAGTGCTGCAGTGCCCCAGAGCTGTAACTGCACTGAACTTCCCAACTCCAAAAAGCCCAGGAAAACCCAGATGCCACATTGCACTGGCATTCACTCTGTGCGACTCTGTGGCCATAACCCAACCATGTTCCTCACAGGGACTGTGTGACCAGGATCTCCAAACCATCAGGTGCCCTGGCATTGCCTGCTCCGGGCTGTGCCGTGGCTGTTCCCTGGAGATGGTGACTGATCCCTGTTGTACTGCTTTGGTTTCTACTCCTCCAGCTACAGACAAGCACCCAGAGGTGGCACTTGCTCTGGGTCTGTTTTGAAGGACTCCTTGTGTCCTTCCATATCTGCTCATTTCTAATCCCTGTGCTAAATACAGGTTTTACTGGAGAACTTCTGGAATTCATTACCACTTCAATGTCGTGGTCTGTCTGTTAACAGAGATTTCCCAGCTATAATTTTGGATGCTGAGTTTAAAAAAACATAATACAAAGAAGCCTCAATTCTGTTGGGTCTCTGTAGTGTTCTCAAAATGCAGGTGTCAGGAGAAAGGGTTTCCTACCACCAAGGAATGGGCAGCAGTATAAGGACAAACACTGAGATGTAAAGGAAATACAGCCAGAAAAACATCTGAAGCCATAAATGTTTCATTGAGCTTCATGCACATGTTTATTACTATAGACAGGAAATATAAGCACATTACAATAGACTTCGTGTGGGGTGTTTTTGAGTAAAATTCGTATTTGCCCTTTTGGGTGGAATTTAGCTGTTCTCTCATGTTGCTGAATGCAGTTGACACAGATTTGAAATGTTTCAATGTGGCATTTTGTTTCTTGTGTGGTATTTTGCCCCCAGCTATAGTTCGCTTTAGTCTACTTAAACTCTGTCACTAATGTATCAGATGGATTAATAAGCAGTGAGAGGCAGAGAGATGAGATTCCATTGGAAATAGCCCCAAGCAATCAGAACAGTAAGGCTTTAAAAAACTGGAAGCCTAGATTTAAGTCCCTAAATAAAACTTTTATGGCCAAGTGCCCCAGAGACTCTCAGAACCACATCAGAGGGTACTTAGCAGTTTGTCTCAAGGCCTAAATATAAGGTTTAACATGAGGTGTTCACATCTGCAAATGCTGCCCTCACATCTTCAAATCTGTGAAAGATGGAAGTACTCCAAGCAACCTCAGGATGGAAGAAACAGAGTGAAAAGTCAGGGGCAGTCAGATCATTTTATTGAAAATGACTGGGAGATCAAATTTTATATTTATATGTGAATATATATAGAAACAGATTTGATGCACTTGTTAAGGAATATAATTTCTGTTGGGATTTTCTGCTTGAACGGAGTAAAAGCTGCTGAATGTGTGAAATGTCTTAAGGCTTTTAATTCCTTCCCAAAAGCACAGATATTCTGCTCTGCTCTGTGCTGGGGATGTGCTACCATGTGCCTGATCCTGGGGGAGAAGTGGTGGCTGGGATGGACAGAACAGCCTGTCCTTTCTGGCTGAGGCTTGCTCAGGTTCTATATTAGTACATGGAGCTCAGGCAGCCCCCTCTGCACAGCAGATGAAGAGATAAGTGCTAATAAAGACTGAACAGCCAAGAGGACTTGGAAAATGCTCAGTTGTTTCTCTGGCTGTTCAAAGGTTAAACAAAACCTCTTCTCTTTTTTAATGGTGGTCCTTTGTTTTGAAGGCAATGTTTCATATTTTCAGTGAGCCCAGGGCTAGTATAAACACCTGGACCAGTAAAATAAGACATTATTTAATTTATAGAATAAGTTTAGTAATAGATTTTAGACTAGAATGAGATCATAGAAAGAGCCTAAGAAGCAAGAGATGAACACCTCATGGCCCAGTCTTTCTAAACAGCCTTGTAAAAATCATTCCATTCTTCTGGATCTGGAAAGGTCTGGAGAGTTAGTTGAGGAGAAATATTTTTATAGACCAGTTTGGGCATTTTTCTTTCAAGACATTTTTTGTTCTGTGAGTTTTTATGCCCCACCCTCCCCAGAGTAAAGCCTTCCATGAAAGTTTTCACACCTATTTTTGTACAGACAGAGATCTTACAGCAACTTTTCTATTTCCCAAAAAATTATCCAATATCCATATATCTCTTGACTGGGAAGACTTTACTAGGAATCCTTGGCCACCATGTGCCATTCAGGTGTAACAAATGCCTGTATAACCAAACATCCTTCTACAGAAAATGTTTACTAGTGTTATACTTAACCACTGTGCCCCACATTGAACATTTTGTCTCCTCTAGGAAAAAGAACTGTTCTATTTTCTCCACTTACCACTGTCCAGCTGATCTTCACAGTTCCTTTGTCTACTTTGCACTGTGCTCATTAATTTGTTTTTCATCAATTACTAATCACATCAGAGAGGAAAACCATAGTTTGTTTTCAGAGTATGATGAAAATGGTGGGTTTAATATATCTCCTTAAGGTTAAAGAATATGTTTGCTGTTTTAAAGTGCTAAGATTAATAACAAAACTTTTAGTGCAGTTACTGTAATAAATCTGCCTGCAAAAATGCCCTGGGAGAGTGTTCACCTAAAGCCAGTTAAGCTTTTATTTAACATTTAGGTTGGATGAATAAATGCTGGGATCTGTAAAATTATTCCAATCCCAGCTGTTTGTGTGAAGTGACAGTGGGCTGAGCAGAGGCAGCTCAGCTGGGCAGAGCCCTCCCAGCATTCCCAGCCAACTGGGCACTCAAGTCAGCACAAGTCAGAACTTCACCAGCTATTTCTGGTGCTGTGCCAGGAAGAAGATGGACCTGGTCCTGCAAAACGAACAAGTTGAGGGAGGGCTTTTTTTCAGATCACTGAGTCTTCCAGAGACCTTAATTTCCCAGGGAGAGCTTCAGGATCAGGTATTGAGATTTCAGTTCCCAGTGACAAATCTCCCATTTTTATATCAACTTGGTGTTTCTTTTGCAGAAGTCAAGGGCAGCTCGGGCTGCTCATTCCCCTGCAGAGCTGCAGGGAAAGGGGGAGCAGTGGCTGGGCTGAGCATAATAGTTCATAGTTACTGAGGAACTCCCCTCAGGCAGGGCACATTCAACTGTTTTAAGTGTCACTCAAGGTGAGGAACCCAAATGGAAGTCCAGCCCCTCGGTGTGTCTGCCAATGTCCTCTCCCAGCTGTGTCCAGGCCATGCAGAGCCAGCCCTGGAGCTGCTGCACAAATCCAAAGCACAGGTTTGCAGCCAAGCTCTTTGTTTGGGCCCTGAAAACGCATCCCCATCTTTTTCTCCTACTGGATTTCCACACCTAAAGCCTGCTGCCCTAGTTATCTTTGTGTGTTTGCTGCAATAATCCTGTGGCCCCAGCCCTACAGCACCATCAGGAGAGCCAGAGGCTGAATGCTGAATCTTCAGAGGGTTGCTCTTTCCTCTCCTCCCAGCAAAGGCCAGGGTGGCTTTGGATAAGTGTAACAAGACAAGTAACACTAATCTAATCAGTTCCTAATGGGTATCATGTTGTGACATCATTAAAAACTGGAAACTGGATGTACAAGGCAATCAAATCATAATTCTAATAATTTAACTCTGACTTTCCAAAAGTTGTTTTGCAGGGCACTCACCTGAGGCTGTGCATTTTCAAATGTCATTGAGACAGGCTTTCTTTTTTGGGTTAAGTTTTGCCCTCACCTTTGTGAAGAATGTTTTGGTAGTTTATTAGAGGAGACAGTCAGTGTTTCTGTGGCAGCAGCTCCCAAGAAGCCCTGAAAATGCTGACTCCACAGGTTCTTCTGCATCCATGCACATCTCTCCTGACATGGCTGGGTGCAAAGACAGGGGGACTCGCTCCAGGGAACAAATGCAAATCCTTGTGGACAGCTGTGATCAAACCAACCATTTGAATATTTGCTCCTTCCCTCCTTGTCTTCCCAAATCAAATCTTACTTAAGGTTTGGAAGATCTGGACAAACTAGTAACTTTTTAGCTACTTGGCCAAACCACAACTG
The DNA here is from genome assembly GCA_035583235.1 of Hafferia zeledoni. Classification (NCBI taxonomy): domain Eukaryota; kingdom Metazoa; phylum Chordata; class Aves; order Passeriformes; family Thamnophilidae; genus Hafferia; species Hafferia zeledoni. Next base: position 2,743,469 of record JAWWEV010000056.1, read on the forward strand.
TGGATGAGAGAAAATGCTGTGGGAAAGCATCTCTGAGCTTGGGAGACCCTGGGGGCACTGGCAGTGCTGTGGGAAAGCTCAGTCACTTGACATTTCCAGATATAAGTTCAGATACACTTTAAAACACTGACAGGGCAGCAGAAAAAGTGGTGGGACAGACTCAAACTGAACAGACTCAGTGTGGATCAAGGGGGACAACCCAGAAGTTCATTAAAAGCATGGGGAAAGTGAACTGATGTTTGAACTGTGCATTAGAGACAGGCAAATACTGGGTTCAAATCAAGCAAACTTTAGCTAAAGCCTCAGGGAAGGTGGGAAAAGAAGCCCAGGTTTGGTGTGGAAAGAATCAAGATCAAAGTTTCACAGAGGCAGAGAGGAAAATACCCAACACTTTTTCCTCAAATGACTTCTTCCTTAAAACAGCTGCTTTACAGACAAGAATATTTAGGGCAACCTAGATGAGTATGTTAAAAAAATGCTACCCAAGGTCATGAGTATGGGAAGAACCTGAATAACTGACTACAGACTGAACATGTGGTGACAGGATGCAGGGGAAAGGCATTGAACTGGCAGAGAGGAGGTTGAGACGGGGTATTAGGGAAAAATCCTGCCCTGGCAGGGTGGGCAGGCCCTGGCACAGGTGCCCAGAGAAGCTGTGGCTGCCCCAGCCCTGACAGTGCCCAAGGCCAGCTTGGCTGGGGCTTGGAGCAGCCTGGGGGCAGTGGAAAGTGTCCCCTGTACAGCCCTCCTGGTGCCTCCCTGCTCCCACCATCTGGCTCTGGGAACAGCTGGGCACTGCTCAGTGGCAGGAGTTTATGCCCTGGTACTTGTTGGGAGACATGAACTGTGAGATGATCTCCTGCTAAAGCTGGATTAAGAGAGGCTTTGGGGTCTGGTGGGACATGTGGAGCAAGACTCTGGATTCCCTAGACATGGCAGTCTTAATACTTTCATTTTTCCTCCTATGCTTTTCTAAAACCCACTGGCTCAAATACCAGAGATACATATCCTGCATTTGGGGGAGGTCCAGAACCATTTCAATTTGTTTCCAATATTGGAAGCAGTACTATTTTAATTAAAAGAGCCAAAATCCAGCTACTGGAGAGTTTCAGACACAGTATCACACCAGAGATGGTCCTGTGCAGAGCCAGGACTTGGACTTGATGATCCTTGTGGGTCCCTTCCAACTCGGCATGTTCTGTGATTCCATGAAAATACTTCCAGGAAAGGGCTGACAAATCACAGTTGCACAAAATGGGGATTTAACTCTTTTGTAGCAGCTTTATAGCTGTTCAGTAAAATGAGAGGAAAATCAGTATTCCTAAGGAGCTGGCACAGGATATTTAGCTGCTCAAAGGGCTTATTGTGGAAAATATATTTGCCAGAGAGAAAATGAAGTTGGGAAGAGCACCAGCTCTGGGCTGAATGAATTTGAAAAGGCCCTTTCACTGCCTAAGTAAGTTTAGTCTACAAGTCAAAATTATTAGGGCTTAATTTTTATGTTTTATTTCTTAACTGGGAGGAGGACCTGCTGCTGAAAGGAAGCCACCATCAGTTTAAGGGGCTGGTTTGTTGAAGGCATGCAATTACAGGCTAAGCAAACTGCAGAGTGGGGCACTGCAGGCAGCAGCCAGGGTGCCCAGGAGCCCTCTGCCCTCCCACACACACAGACACACGGACTGCACCGACAGCCCCCAGCTTTACCTTTCTGCAGCTTCGATGCGTTGTCCTGGATCCAGCTGAAGAGGTTGGCAAAGTCACAGTCACACACCCACGGGTTGCCCTCCAGGCGAATGGTCCGCAGGGAGGGCAGCGCTTCCAGGGCCGCCACGTTCAGGCTCTGCAAGTTATTGTCATTCAATTCTAACACTTGGAGCTGGTCCAGGTTCTCAAAAGCAGCCTCGTCCACATCCACCAGGTTATTGTTCCCAAGGCTCAGTTTTATCAGTTTCTCTGCTGATTTGAATATCCCAGCATCAAGCTGTGTTAAATTATTGTAGCTTAAGTCTAAATACACCAGTTTGGTAGAGCTGCTAAAAGTGCCCTCTTCTAAAGAGGTAAGGGAGTTATTCCTGAAGTCCAAATAGACTAGATCTCCATAAAATATAAAGAAATCAGCTGGGATCGCCTGGATGTTGTTATCAGCTATGAGAAGTTTCCGTACATCCAGAGGAAAGGGATTAGGAACACTCGGCAGCCCCTGATCCCGGCAGTCTATGGTGTGGTAGTCCATGCAGCTACAGACAGCAGGGCAGGGCTGAGCCCTGGGCAGCAGGAGCAGGCAGGCAAAGGCAGCGAGAGGCAGGAGGCAGGAAGGAGAGCATGGCAACATCGTCAGGGATCTGAGCGCTGGGGTGAGCACCACTGCTAGGAGAGAGACATCTTGCTCAGCTGAGCAGGAGTGCCTGGTACTTGTGTGTGTGTGTGATTGTATCCAGGAGATCACATATCATCACAGATCCGATAGCAGCAGGCTGGCAGGGGGAGGGAGAGTGGCTGGAGCAGAGAGGGAGGGAGGGAGGGAGGCAAATGTGAGGATTTACACTGTGAGAATATTATGATGCTGTGCAGGGTGAGGAGAGCGGTGATTGGGTACACGGAGGATCTTTCAAAGGACTCCCTTGCTTTTGTGAGCTAAAAAAAGCCCAGAGCCTGTTTGCACATTTGCTGTATATTCCAGCAAACGGGAAATCACACCTGATCCTGTGGCTGTGGCAGCAACAGCTTATGCTTGAAAAGCCCTTCAGGTACAAACCCCGATGAGATCAGTCACTGTGCTGCTTCTTAGCAGGAGCCTGGATGGAGGTACCCAATACCTCTGGAAGTGCAGGAGGGGCAGGCAGGATCCTGGATGCCTGCTAAGGACTGTTTGCCCCTTTCATTTGTAAAACAGGGAGCAAAGGAGCAGCAATGGGGGGCCCAAAGACAAGGAAGGGCTGGCTTTGTGCTGTTTCTGGATGCCTTCTCAGCTGTGGGA
>JAWWEV010000056.1:2746545-2801394 GCA_035583235.1 Hafferia zeledoni
AGGAGCAGCAATGGGGGGCCCAAAGACAAGGAAGGGCTGGCTTTGTGCTGTTTCTGGATGCCTTCTCAGCTGTGGGAGCAATTCACATTCTAAATATGACTCTTTTAACCAAGAAGAATAACCTACTGCAACAACAATGAATGTTGTCTCCAAAGTGAGGGTTTTTTCTTTCCTGTTTTAATGACCCAAAAAGCTGCTTTCTACTACAGCACCAGTAATGTCCGTTGGGCCACATAAAAGTGCAAATTGTGGATCAAATCTTCAGCTAGTTAAAACTGAACAGATTTTCTCCATTTCCAGGGGGCTGAAATATTTGACCGTCAATCTGCCTGTCTCCCATGGCACAGCAGAGATGATTTTGCAGCAGAGCATCTGTGTTTTCCTGACATCCCCAAACCCACATCCAGAAAGGTAAGCCCTCAGCCAGATGCACACTTGATTTTTAACTCCCTCCCTCCCTATTCTCGATGTGTAAGCAGACAAACAGGACTGGAGTGCTGGGATCACACCTATGGAAGGTTTTTCTAGAACAGATGGTATATTGGGTGTGTGTCTCAGGAGTAGAGCACAAACTCAAATACCTTTGGAAAGGTCATTCTTAGGTCAAAGAAAGGCAAATAACCTCAATTTAAGGTCATATTTCATAGCTGAATTAGAGTGTATTTCACCCCTGACAGGGTACAAACATTTCCTTTGAGACAGACTATTCTCTGAGATATCTGTACCTGATCTCAAATACTGAAAGCAGTAACATCCACCTCTCCTTCAGTACATCTGTCCAAACGCTGAACTGCTGGGAGGGACTGAAGAGGGAGCCAGGCTGTTCTCAATAGCACCACTGACAGAAAAAGAGGAGATGGGCACAGATTAAAAACCATCTGAACACAAGGAAACACTTCTCTTACTGTGGGGTTGCTCAGGTTGACCAGAAAGGTTGAATATCACCACAAAACCCAACTGGGGACAGCACTGGGCAAACCTGCTGTGACTTTGCCTGACCAGGGACTGGATGAGCTGATTTCCAACCTCAGCATTTCCCTGCACTGCTGGTAGGAAATGAACATGCCAAGAAGGTTTATACCTTTGAACACTTCTCTAATGTTTTGCAACACGTTTAGTTTCTAATTCTTAGGTCTTTTGGCCAAACCACCTTGAAGCAGCCCCTGGATCCCTCCCATAAAGACACATCCTGCTCAAGGTGTCTTTCAAACACCACCCAGAGAGAAATGGGCAGAGCTGCCTCTATAAATCACCAGGGCAAAGCCCAAGTAAATTCCTGGGAGAATTATTGAAAATATTTACCTTTAAATTACAGAGGAAGTGGAAGTTTGACAGGCTTCCTCAGATTAAAAAAACCAAACATGCAAAATAAGTCCTGTAGTCAGGATTCAATGAATCAGCATCAACAGGCAACTGCAACTGGTATTTCTCATGCAGAACTGATGCTTTCTAAACTTTAAAGGTTGTCTCTTGCAAACAATTGCTCCTGCTGTCATCTACTCTTTTTCTGCCCCTAATTCAACTAAAGCTTTAGGTCAGAGATAAAAGTGTTTCTAACACAGGAAAGCAGAACTGATTTGTTGTCTGTGGTAATTTAACTTTATATAGAGAGATGCAGCTCTTTTGTAAGAGAAGTTCTCTATACACACGACTTAAGGGTCCTTGTAGCTCCTGCTCTGCAGACCCCCATTCTTGTATCAAATGCACAGAATCAGGCTCTGACATTTCCCTTTCCACGATGCCTCAGTGTTATTATGCTGGTTCACAGATGGGAGACTGCAGACAATAAGGCACAATTTGTGAAAGATCCAAGAACATGTTAGTGGCAGGAGGAGGACTCAGCTTCCCTAAGAATTCACCAGCCCTTGCTGAAGCTCCCACTCCTTTCTGCAGGGAAAGCCCTTCCTTTGGCTCAGCTGCTCCCGAGTTCTGCAGCTGTTGCCCCTGTGAGCAGCACCCCCTCACACTCATCCTGCACCCCCTCACACTCATCCTGCACACTCCCAAGCACAGACTCTGTGGAGCTTTCCTGCCCGAGGTGCTTGTGGAGGGTTGGCAGGAGAGGAGGGGTTACTCTCAGGCTCTGGATATTTTGGGACAGGTATCCTGGAGGTCTGTCAGGCCCAGCCCTGCTCCCACAGCATCCAGGGAAGGAGTTCAGGTGCAGCTGGGCCAGCTCTGACCTGCTGGGCACAGGCCCTGCCATGCTCTGACACCCTTCTGTGCTGACTGCCATTCCACAGACTTTTTCCTGCCCCAGCTTTCTCTGTACAACATTTCCTGTTTTGTTTTTGGAGCTTTTGGAGCTTATTTCTGTACCTCAGCTGTTTCCCTCAGAGCACAGAAATTCTCTGGACTCTTTCTGAAGCTTTCTCACCTGCCAACCATTCTGTGCAGTTTGGGCTAGCAGGGAGGAGGTTCTGCACAGCTTTCTATCTAATAAGACAGTAAAGCTTTACTGTTTCAAACCTTGTGTTTGCATCAGCGGCAGAAACCTCAGGGGTGGCCCAGACGTGCTGAGGGCACAGCACCCTCTGCTGCCCCAGACACTGAGCACCACAACTGCTCTCTTCTGATGAACCATCAACGAGTCCTCCCACACCTCCGTTCATCTGCCCTCTCAGGTTCCCTTTTTCCTCTTCCTGTTAAAGAAACACCAATCACTCCACGCCAGAAAATAAAAGATACAATCCAGGTGTTCCCATGGGCCTCAACCAGCGCTGTGGTAAAACAAACAACTGCTCCAGGGAGCAGTCCCAGAAATGAAGGTGTGTTTATAATCTGTGCTTCTTCAGTGCCCCCAAGCAAAGCCCCACAGCTTCATCCCCTGTTGGCCAAAAGTACTTCCAGTAGTAAATTTTAGTCCATTCAGCTTTGGAAAAGCACAAGCTTCCCAATTAGAAGTTGATGCCAAACAAAAAATCCCAAATATTCTCTCCACAGAGAAAGGATCCCACATTGATCAAATTTTGACTGCCAGCGCATTTATCTGTGACTTCCAGGTTCCCCTAAAGGGACAGGATGGGTTTGAAAAACGTGCTTGTAAAACAGGGTAACATTCCATAGTCAAAGAACTGTGGAGGAGTTTGTGTCAAATCCTTCTGTGGAGAACAAGGAAGCAAAACCAATCTCTCTCCAGACCTCACAGTGGCAGGAGTTGGATAAACACACCAGTAGGAAGGCTTTGGACTAAAAACAATTATCTCCCTTTCCATTTCTTTCATTTTCTATTACATTTCTGTTCAGGATACTCATAGGAGAAGCCTTGACAATAAAAGGGAGTGACAAACCACACTGGTCCTGGACCTTTAGGCTACTTACAATATTATATCATACCAAACAGTAAGAAACTAAGAAAAAAAATTCACTTCTGACAGAGTTTTCATGTTTCCCTTGGAAAAATCCAGCACTCCCCTTAAAAGTGCTCAAAACTTCCCCAAATAATTTGAGTAGTGGAAGAAGAAAAGAAAGCGACTGTCGTGCAGACACACAGGAAGGATTGGGACCTCAGCCAGTAAATCCTTCCTTACAAGAGACTGAAAACTGTCCATCCTCATTCACTTTTTGTAGCAGCTGATGGAGCATATTTTTCCATGAAGGAAGTTATTATTCCAGGCTTATGCTTCGCTGAGTTAAGGCACATGTCGAGGCAGAGGCTGCAGTACCAGGTGCACACCAGACCTGCACAGGGTTTTCCTGCTCATTATCAGGCATTAGAACGTGTCATGGGCACCAGTGCTGAGCCTGAGTGAGTAACAGCGTGTTAATTGGTTCATCAAGCACTGGAGCTGGAGTTAAACAGCAGCTCTGTGCACAAGTTCCATTTTTATTCAGGTCTTTACCATTTTGGCTTTAGTACTTTTTTTTTTTTGAAAAAAAGTCTTGCCCTGCTCTAACCAGGCAGCTTTTTTGAATGCAGCCAAGGGGCACCTCTGGGCAGTTTTCCCTCTGATTTTATACCTAAAAGACTGAAAAACCAAAAGGGCAAAAGGGAAAAAGGGTCTATTCCTGTCTTATAATTTCTAGGATGACAGGAGCTGTGAACTGAGGCTTGTCTTACACCTGCCCAGTCTTTGCTGCTGCTGCTCTGCCACTAGGAGGGAAAATGCATCAAAATGAATCAGTGTGGCAGCAACAATGATTGAATCTGAAAACTTCAGACACTGCAGTTCAGCAGCCAAATGAGACCAGCCCAAACCCATCAAAAGACTTCCATCATCTGGTTTATGCAGACATGTGGTCATACCTCATTGCAAACCATTTTCAGTCACTAAAGGCAGTCACAAGAGACAAGCAATGTGAATTCTGTTTTCTTTTTCCTTCAGGAATGAGTTTGCATCCAGCCTTCTACACAGTTCATGGCCTGGGCCAGAATGACCACAGTTTTAAAGCAAATTAAAGGCAACTAAAAGTCAAAGTCCTCCTAAGCTGCTGATGGAGATCTGCTCACTCATATCCACTGCTGCTCTAATCAAGTCACAGCTGGTCTCTGGGCTCTCCTCAAACATTAATTTGCTCAGATTTATCAGTGGGTCTGCCAAGATCTGAAAAACCTCGTCGTGGAGATCAGAGATCCAAGATTTTCTAGAAGCTCAAGAGTTTCTAAATAAAAGTTATGTAACAAACCCAACACAGGTTTTGTTGAGGAAAATTTATGAAAGTCAGTGACTTTAAAGCAGCAGCTGGAGCTGAACAGCGTTTGTATCTGAGGCTTGTTTGAACCTGCACCTGAGTATCAAGCAGTGAAGCTGCAGAGAGAGGGAAGTTTGAGCAAATTCTTAATGCCCCAAGATATCACAAAACTTAATCCACCTCTGATATAAAGCTCAACAGCTTGGATTTTTCTAACCCATTATAAACATGGTCTATTTGCTTTAAAAGACAAAAAACTTTTGGGAATTTGCTTTTCTCCAAATCATGCACTCCCTGATCATTCTCTCCAGCCCTTCTGGAGAGAACAACTGCTGAGCACTTCCCAGAGCTGAACGTGCAATGTGGCTGAGCAGAGGGGAGAGCACGACAAATGGGGAATGTTCTGGGGCAAAGTGTTCCTGTAAGGAAGGAAATGCAGAAATTATTCTGAAATAGCTGCAAACCAAGTTTGTATTCTCTCAGGAGGAAGTATAATGCTTTAATTTGTTCTCTGTGCCACCTTGAACAGCCCTTGGAGAGTTCTCTTTGTTCTAAGGAACAGCAAATGGATTGACAGCAATTAAAACAGTTGACAGCTAATGGTTCTCAAAACACCACATAAACATTCCTTGAGGATAAAGCCCCTCCAGACCATTTGGTCTGCATGGTACACGGGGGAGTTTAAAAAAAAACAACACCAAAAACCAAACAACCCCCTCAACAACTAAAAGAACCCCAAACCAACCAAACAAAATACTTGAATTCATTTTATTATTAATATTGTAACAGTGATGGGCTAAATGTCTTTTCCAGACCAAAGAGGATGGTGCTCTTTTGAGGATCTCATGCAAATGAGCACCATACACCGAGTGAGAGAAGTTCCATTCACAAATGCACTGATTTAATTGGAGGTCAAGATCTCTTAGTGACTCCTGGGTCTGCTTTGATAAGGGGGTTGCACAGAGACATTCCAGTTACCTTCTGTGGATGTATTTATTTAACTTGCCTGATGTGGTACAAGCTCTTCACAACAGGAGGAACACTACCCCAAGGCAGTCATTAGTGCTTCCTTCCCTTCTCCCTCCCTGACTGCTGCTGCCCACACTCCATGGATTTAAATATGCAGAAAGTATGTTTGTGTCAGTGGGAATTCCAAGCATGAGCTGAGTGGAAGAGGTAAAGGAAATAATTATTGCACTCCTCCCTGTTGCCCTTTACCATAAAAATAATTCATGAAAATATAATTAAGTGCTAAGATCAGATTGTAATTTCAAAATAGGACTTGAAAACTGGCCTGCAAAGTGTATCTCCCATTCATTAAATTATGTGCACCATTCCCACATGTGTGCAATTCCATGTTTTAGAGCTTAGCACTGGACAACAGGATTTCTGCAAAATAATTACTGCCCAAAAATGCATCCACCTCTGCACTGGGAGCATAAAGCACTCAGGAATACAAAGGGAAAGCCATCAAAAAATTAGGATTTGAGACAAGGCAACAAAATGGTGACAGAGATCCTTGAACAAATGGGGTGAAATGGGATGGAAAATTACTTGTTTTTACCTCTGTAGTATAAAGTAAATGTTGAAAAGGCAGGTACATTCTACTGTATGCAAAAATAATGCCATCAAGATGACAAGAACTCGTTATAGTTACCAGTTTCTTGGTGTAAGGGAAGCAGCCACAGTCCTGTTCATGGGAGATGGTCCCAGACACTCACTTGTCCTCACTCTGAAGTGATTTTTTATCCTCTTACAAGTGTTTTTGGCTGTGCAGGAGTTGAGTGTCCCTCAGGGAGGGCACAGACTTTGCCTTAATTCCTTGTGACATGTCCCTGGCCCTGTGAATCAGCGGGGTGAAGGGCCAGGGGGAGTCACATCAGCCATGCCCAGATCCAGGCAGAGGGGGCAGCCCTGCAGAGCTGCCTCTGGACCTGCTTCTCACAGACATGGGCACAACCAGGGCCAGTTATCACAATGAGGAGTTTTGTAATTGCTTCAGAAATCACTGGCAGAGAACTGGGGGGACTCCTCTGGTACTCAGTGATATAAAAAACAACCTCCAGGATTTTACTACAGTCCCACTGGGCACGGTGCAAGCTGGTCTAACACAACATTTTGGAGCCTGCGTGTTGATCCCACAGCGGGACGTGGTGGTTTCAAACACCAGAACTTCAGCAGGACCCTCAGCACGGGGAGATGGAGCTGCCTGAGCCCCAGGAGCTGTCCCACACACCCACCTGCTGATCTGTGCCAGGAGGGGTAACTCACTGCCCTGTGCAGGGGCAGATCTGTCTGAGGGGGATAATTAATGTCTGGATGAACTCCTGCATATATCTGCTTCTGCTGTCTTCTAAAAGTTTGGGTCTGCCTCATTTCAAAGATATTAAACCTGAGTAACATCACCTAGAGAAGGTAAAGCACAACATTTCCTCCCTGAGGAGTGTTAGTGAAGTTAATGGACACAGTGTTGTTCTCAGGCATCACAACCTGAGATGGTTTCACATCTTCTTTTTCTTTAGTAGTACAAAAAATAGATCCATCTCACAAAAATGTCACAAGTGAAATCTCTTAAATCTCAAATTTGAAGGGAACCCAGAAGAAAAAGTATGTTTGCTTCAGGCTCTTTTAAATTTTTCAGGAAGTTAATGGCACAAAAAATGAATATGGTAAAAATATTGTCCATGTGATAGCACGTGGAATGTACTATACTCTCCACTTCCTCAGGCTGTGCTACAAGCAAAAAGATATTTTTAGGGATTATGTGATGGCCTCAGACTAAAAACAGAGAAGCCAAAAGTTAGGGTACAAATAACATTTTCAGTAAAAAAAGAAAATAAAATTGAAAATTACTTTCTGTTGTACTGCTATGCTTGGTCCCTAAAAGTGGGACCTTTCCTTTCACCAAAATGACAAAGTCCCACCTTCTCCTGAAGAGCATCTCTCCTCTGGCTGCTATTCCAGCCAGCCATGGCCAAAGGAAGAGAGGTGCAAACTGCACCACTAAGAAGTGGTTTAATGACTAGTTTTTGAGTGAGATGAATCAGTCTAGATGTACTTCTGATGGTAAAAAAAAACATTAAAAATAATCTAATAAAGGATTAGTTAATGCAAATGTTCAAGAAAACCCTAATGATTTTTAGTCCATTTCTAGACTTGTCACTTCTCAGAAAATTTGATTTACTGCAGTGTTGTCACTGATAATGTGGCCTCACTCAGCCCAGGCGATTCCAAAAGCCCTGCCTGGTCCTTTCTGTGCCTGTGGCACATCCTTTGGTACCTGGAGGGACACAGGGCCAGAGCAGGCACAGCTGCTGGAGCAAGAACAGAGCTCCACAATTCCTGCTGAGCTTTATAGAACACAAATGTTCCATACATTAATAAAGTGCAGGTCAAACTCCCTGGATACACATTCTGAGGTAAGAAAATTCATCCCAAAGCCAGAGTTTTACTGTAGTTGACACTTACATTGTAACAGTCAGGGCCTCAGTCTCCCGTTTTTAAACTGGGAAAGGGATAAAACTGCTGTAAGACTCACGGGCAATAGTAGAAGATATTTAAATCTAAATTACTTATTTCAGGAGTAATCTTGTTTGCTATGAAAGATGCTGAATTATCAATAGTGCTTTCAGGCAATTAAAATTGTTAATATTCTTTTTACTTGGTGTACAGCTGCCTACGCCTACAAATCCATGAATCACAGTCCTCTAATTCAGTTTCCTGCAGTGAAACCAAGATATTATTAACACTCCAATAAAGAAAAATCCTCTTAATTCACTACTTATATTTAATGAATTAATTTATAGAATAGAGACATAGTTGCCACTGGAGAGTCTCCAATACTTATTCCCACCCCTGATTTACTGTGTAAGCCACCAGAGTGCTCAGCACCTCAGTTTCTCCACCGTTTCATGTGGAAACAACCAGAAGCAGCAACAGGCTGGAGCTTTAAATTTAAATGATACTCACTGCAAAAGCTTTCAGCATTTCCATGTTAAAAGGCACGGGTTTTTAAATATTTATTTTTTAACAACACAATAGTGCCTTGATCTGAAGACACACGTGGGTGGCTTGGGGCTATTGAAGTGGTGAGCAGCCCTCCAGGAGAGCAGCTCTCTCCTTTTTATGTCCTAGCATTAGTTTATGCAAGACAGGTAAAGCATAAAACATTCATTCCCTAATTTAAAGCATGAATTAACTTACCCCTCAGATAGGAAAATCCTGCATTTGAACTGCCTTCCCTTGTCTTCCTGGAGCTCCTGCTGACAGGCTGCTCTCACACAGAGTGATCCCAGGCAGTGGTTTGAGGACTGCAGAGATAAGGTCTGTCTTTGTGAACTCTACTTAATCACATTCCTCCCTGCCCACCTTCTACCCTCAGACTGCCACTCCAGCTCTCTACACGCTCTCAAGGAATCATTTCATTTTAACCAGACATAAATGATTTATAGTGTAGTCCAGAGAACAATCATTCCCTGAATCTAATCGTTGTTTTAACTATGATGAAGATTCATTTGATTTTTCGGTGTCTTCAGTTGTTCTTGCTTCCCTTGCTATGATACTTATACACTTTATTTTTCAGGAAAACAATCCAATACTATAAACATTTAGCAGAAATATTTGTAAAGCCATGCTCTTAGTCTAGTGCTCTCCTAGACCCAGCACTAGCAGTGGCAGCTGAGAGCCTTTATTAAACTCCCTGGTATCGCATTTCACTTGAAGGGATTGCGGGTCGTGATTCAGTGACACGTCAGTGCAATAAAATGTGAATGAATCCAGATTTCACAAAATAGCTGAAACATCCCTGATCTCTGCCCTGACTGCAGTGCTTGCATTCATTTTGCTTTGAGGTGTGCTTTGCTCCTTAATAAAACTGTTCGGATTGTTGCTTCCAGTTGGTGTGGCTGCCAGCCCGGAGGTGAGCTGGGCTGTCCCTGGAGGTTTGTGCTGCTGAGAGATCCCCCTGCCGTGTTCCTCTCACCACAACCTTGCATTTTCATCCTCATTTGGACACGAAGCCAGGGTGGAAAGACATGCTGCTGCTTGATTGCACGGCAGAAACATTGCAGCTGCAACTCCTCCTGGTCTGGAATACATTTCTTGGCTCGAATTCCTCACTGGGATCAGCAAAGTGGTGGGATCCAGCCCTGCACTGAGTGCCCTCAAACCAACCAGGACCTGTGAACATCTTGCTCCCTCTCGTGGCCACAGGCCACTGTGGAGACGGGCTCTTTTTGGGTATATCATTTGCAGATATATCCCAGTTACAGTCAGGAAAGGCCATGGAGAACCCCACTCTGCACTCACTACTTTCCCACATGGCCAAGTCTCCATCCCCACATCAATCTGCTTTTCTGTCCCTCCCTCCCCTTTCCCATTTGAAATAACTATTCATTCCAGCAGTTTTTGTCCATCTGTGCATTTCTCCCATGAAGCTGCTTATTCTTGGGAACACACTAAGCAGACAGAAAGGGAAAGAAAGAACATTATTTTATACATGATTCCTCCCTAAAATCAGAGTTGAGACGGGAGTTTGCCATGAAACTTCATGGGGGTAGCATTCCTCATTTATTCACCCATGTGCATTTCATTTCTTCTCAAAGACACACAAGTTTATTCACAGAGACAATTAGTCATTCACAGAAGAACTGGCTGTGCCCATGTGCTGTGTGTTCCTCAGTCCCCCCCAGTAAACCCAGGCAGGTCCTGCCCCACCTTGAAGATGCCCAGACAGCTCCTGGCTACTGTTGGGACACAGCAGGGCTTCAAACAGTCCTGGGTTCTGCTCAAATTCCAAGCAGGTGTGATCTCAGTCACCTTGTCAGGATTACAACATTTCTTCCTGAATTCTGGCACACCAAAACAAAGTGTGTTTAAAAAAATTAGGACATGTAAATTCTTACAGGCATTTGCTTTATCTTTATAAATTCACAATGAAAGCAGTGGAAGCCTTTGAAAGTATTAAGACAAACCTCTAGAACCATTCTGCAATAAGTGAGACTGAGCACACAGTATGTGTATTTCCTTCCTCTGGCCCCATTGCTGTGTTGCTTTACTTATGCAAGTGGTCTAGTTAAAAACCACTCCTGACCTAAGAAAACCTACGTCAACCTTATAATTTTTTGTTAAATACATGGTGGTCAGTCACAGGTTTAAAAGTAGCACAGAGTGGGCATTCCATATTTAACTCTGAGTCACTCCATTGTGTCACGTAGAGACAACTGCTGGAGACCTTGGGCTGAGTTTGTGTGGCTCAAGCACGGCCTGACAGAAGCCCCAACCCAGGGTGCCCTCAGGAGGGTGCCCACCCAAATCCAGGGTGCCCACCCCACTCCAAGGTGCCCTCAGGAGGGTGCCCACTCCACTCCAAGGTGCCCTCAGGAGTGTGCCCACGCCCACTCCCACTCCCACAAGCAGTTCTTACACCCTATGCAGCCTGTGGCATTCCATGAAACTTGTGCTTGCAGGACTGAGTCCCTGGAGGATGGCTCTGTCCCTGGAGAAAGCAGCTACTGAGGAAGCAACTGAGAAGTTCTGCTCCAGGGCCTTCACAGTGACCCAGCACTCACACCCCTCTCGAGAAGGCACTACAGATCAACTACCAAATGTTTCCTACTCCCTTCACATCAGTATTTCACTTCAGGTAGGCAGTGGTGCTACTCTTAAGTAAAAAATAAATTCAGGCTTTTGTGTTAAATGGCCCAAATCCATCTGCATCTAATGAAGAACATTAAAATATGAACAAAATCAATTTCAGCTTTGAAACTTTAACTCCAAACGACAGACTTTGAAGGATCATAGAGAAATCTTGACATTTCACATAGACCAACTCACTGTTATGTAAAACTCTTGTGCAGCCCTCAGTGCCCTTTCCTGTCCCAGCACATCTTAATCACCTCTTTCCATCACTGACTCAAATGGCATCGTGGGGAAAAGCAACTTGTACAATAAACTTGCCCATAAATCTCAAATGAAACTACTTTAACTGTAGTTTCTTCTTTCCTCTTGAATACATCTATTTTGAGAGTCTTACTGATTTTGGTGAAACTCTTCAGTTATACCAGCTGAAAATCCAGCCCCATCTAAACCTGACTGACAAATATCATTACTATTGTAGCTTAAGAACTCCAAGTATTGTTGTAATTTTCTCATTCATAATCTCTCTTCCTCACATCTGACAGCTTGGGCTGCTCACAGCTCTGTGTGTATTATACTGGCAGAAGCACAGATGGTCAAGGAACAGGATTTGATTCTTAAAAAAGCTGCATAATATGAATATTTGAGTTTGTCAATACTCAGACCAATCTCTTACTATAGGCAGCTAAGCCCACAGTGACTCAAACCCAAAAGCTCCAACGAAGTGACACCTGTTTGAGGCCAGTGCAAATCAATGACAAGATATGATAGATTTGCACTCAAACAACTTGGGGTTAAGGGAAGGTAAAAGACATTCCTGAGGGCAAGGATCTGTATTTCTGCAAAAGCCTTCTGCAATTCCACACAATCTGCTGGAATGTTACTTCACAGTAAACCAAAAGCTAAGTTGTTTTGTGGAAAGCAAATAATAAAAATTGCAGTTATCTTTTGGGGTCTCCTTCTCTGTCAAGTAATTGAATTTTTCCTCAGACTGAATCATGTGTTTTTGTGTTTTGGTACCTGCCAAAAAGGGTGGGTTTGGCTGCAAAGGGAAAACAGGAAATGGCTTCAAAATTAATAAAGCTTGCAGAAAACAGCTTTTATGCTTCTGACCAAATATTGCAGGGCCCACAGTTGCCCCCAGGGGACAAAAACAGGAAATCTGGCAACAGAAAGAGACAGTATCATTTGAGTTACAGAAGATCTGCAAAGGATGTCATCAAATGGAATACCTAATTTTCACTTTTTGAGCCTTTTTAGTGAAACAGTAGCAAGGGGAAATATGGGTTTACTTTGTATGGACTGGAGATGTTGTAAGCTAACTGGACATGATGTACTGGAGAGGATGGATGAGCTGTTTCTGTGGAAAGAGAAATTTCAGCAGCACATGGAGCTGAACTTTCATGAAAAATGCTGTAGTGAGCCAGGCAGAAGCTGGAACATTCCAATGTGTCCCCATGCTACAACCTCTGACAACTTTGTAGAGGGGTAATTTGGATATTCCTCTATCAAAGAGCCATTGGTGTGGCCCTTCTAGATGTGAGCATAGAGAGTCAGCCCTGTAGGCACATACACTGCTCTGTCTATATGTTCCCATTTTACGGGTTATTTACTTGAAGCCAAAGCCCATTTGTGACCATGAGGAACCTTTGATTGCCTTCAGTGCCCTGAGCTCATGACTGACCCAGGGGGAACATCGTCCCACACATCTCAGCCCCTGAGGCAGAACAGCTTGCAGGATACAATCACCACTGCTCTGCTCCCCCAGCCCTGGCTCATTCCTTGCTGCCACTGAACCAGAGACAGCCTCGGCCTCTCACAAGGCTCTGCAAACCACTGACGGGACGAGACGGAAAGAACCGATTGTGAAATGAAACCAGAAGGGCTGTGTACACTCGAGCCCCTGTCCACGTCCTCCCCACAACCACTGGGATTGAAAACACAGACCTGCCTGGCAAAAAAAGAGAGTGACCCATGCACTCATATCCTGGCAATTTGTGGGAATTGTCATAACACACACAGACCAAATGACACCATCTCTGTGTGGATGGAACAGTCATTTCATGACAGCACACGGGTGACATCCACTGCCAGGCAGCACAGACACACACACAGGTGTGTGCTCACCTCCTGCTCTGAGACAAGCAGGCTCAGAATTAAGGCTGCTTTAATTGTAGATTAATTGTTAAATCAGGACCTCCACATAACTCCTTTGTTGTCACAAAACCTGTTGGTTTAACAGAATTACAAACCAGTGAACTATAGTTTCATTAACCCCCCTGAATTTGGCACAGTTCAAAGGAAAACTGCCCCCTCATGGCCCTGGCTCCATCCCCTCTCCCAGGGCTATGTTGGCTCTTCTGAAAGAATTCTGTTGATGTGTTAGATCAGAGGGCTCAGCAGTGTCTCCCAGTCCTTCATGTCCTTACACAGCAACATGCTGTCTGCACTAGAAGGCAAGTTCCTGTCACAGTTGTCCTTCAGGAATAATTTCATCCCGAGGTGACAGTCAGGAAGACATTCCTAGCTTTCTCACTAACTTGTTTTGCTTCTCTAGGCACATTTCTTGCCTTTTGTTGCACTTTGATATCATGATAGAAGCCAATGTCTTTACATTCTTCACAGCTCAGTAAATTTGGCCAAGGAGTTTTCCTTTGAGGAACAGGCTGGAACAGGAGGAACAGACTGGTACAGGAAAAACTATTCCTAACTGGGATGAATAATAAAAGCACTAAAAAGTGTTGGAGTAGCCACTGGAACTGGGAAATCTGCAATTCCTGAAACTCAAGAACCCCAGCTCTACATCCAGAAGACAGTACAGTTCAAAGGAAGAATTTATTTAATTCAGTAAATAGCTTCTCCCTATAGAAAAGCTTGTTCCTAAATCTGAGATAAGGATTAACATAAATCATTGCTCCCCAAGTTCAGCCCCAGTTCCTCTCTGACAACCATTATTGGTGAGCAAAGGCCTCTCTCACAGATGTTGGTGTTATCCAACCTTGCACCCTGCCCTGCAGGGCTGATGCCCAGGAACAGGGACAAGCAAGAACAGTCTTGCACAGACCATTGTAGGACTGTGCTACTGCTACAACTAACACACATTAAAAGGAAAAATCCTCTCTCTGAAAGGTGCTATCAGCACTTTGAGACCAGCAAGCCTCTGGGCAGAGAGAAACGGTTGAGCACAGCCAGGATGTCACTTGAGGACACAAGCTGAGAGACTCAGACAGGAAAAATTCAGCCACTATTTACTGCGGAATTAAACAGCCTTTCCTAAAACTATTTCAGTATCCCTAAATGCACATTCAGTATGACACTTGGTTAGACAAACATGGGGTCGCTCTTTGAAATGAAAAGACCATCAGTTCACTGCTGGAAATAACAAGAAAAATGTCCTTAGTGTTGTTCCTCAAGTACTTTTTAAAGACAGTTTGCAGAAGGGAGGGAACACCTCGCTCTGCCTAAATTCCCTTTCCCCCTTTGCTAAATAAAAGACTTCCGAAAGCCACAACAGCTCCTGTAACTTTAAACCTGAGCTGAGATCATGATTTTGGTCCTGACCAAACAGCGTGCAGAGGGCGGGCCTGGCTGCTCGTCGAGGACCACCTTGGGCTGCTCCCACCCCTTGGCCAAAGCAAATAACTCCAACTCCACTCAGTTTTCTCTAACTGCATAGTTATCATCTGGGAAAGCCTTCCCCCTTTATGCTGCAGCAGAGAAGGGAATACTTGGAATACCAGAGTACTTTTTTGCAGTGATTTCTTTTTGTGATCTCACTTCTCCACTGCCCATAAAGAAATTAATCCCAGTTTGGATCTATCTGGTCTCAGGATTGGAAGGCGACTCAGTAAGCAGATCCAATATGCTCATTAAAGTTCCATTCTTCATCCTCGTCCTCGGGACTGTGCCCTTCGTAGCACTTGCTGAGGAAGGTAAGGACAAACTTTGGCTAAAATGATTTCCAATCATTTCCTGTGCTGTAACAGTGTCTGTGCTCACTCAGAGGTTAGACAGTCGCTCTGTCCTGCTTGTAAAACTTTCTTTGGAATTCTTAAGCAACTGCTGGGCATCAACTACAGCTGTAATCTGGAAAGAAACACAGCAGCAGTTTTGGGCTGGGCTGAGTCGGGCTCTATCAGGAAAGAGCTTTCTGTGTGTGTGCAAGGGAGGGAGAAGGTCCAAGCAGGAGGGAAAGCATTCCAAGCCTGCCCTGGGAAATGGCCTCAGTCTCCCTGACACTCACACAGTGCAGAATGCAGGCAATGGTTTAGTTTCATTGACTTATAGGTGCTGTAACTCTTCCAGAGTAACTTCTAAATATTTCCATTTGGGAGTTTAACTTATGAGCTTAAAGACGTTCCAGCTGCTCTGGATTTGAGCCTTGCACAGGGCTCTGCTGAGCCCAGCTCAGCCACAAGCAACACAGACAAGAGAGGGAAACTGAAACTGGGAGAATTACTGCCTAAAAGAGAGTCAAATGTGTTATTATGTACCTACTCAGAAAATATTAATTTGGCAAGTTATTTCTTTTGAATTGTATAAGAAAGATACGCTTTTAGGTAAAAGAGACATTTAAGTATTTTTACAGCTAAAGGAGAAGAGTCTGATTTATTAACAGTAAATCAGAATTACCCTGACCAGTACTACATTCCAGGATTATCCCTTTGAAATTCAGTCTTTCTTTGTAGCATTTGACTCCTGATGAATGAATGGACCATCAGGCAACAAGAAATATCTCTGCCATTGCCATGGAACATGTTCGCAGTGCCAGTGCTTGAAATACAGTGACCTGAAACTCAGCCCACCAGTCTCCCAAAGCATAACTGTACTTGTCAGATTCGGAGCTGGGGACTCAAACTGAAAAATGACCTGATTTTAGCCTGATAACAGTCAGTGTCATTCTGCTGAAAGAACGAGCTATATCAATATACAGTGTGTGTGTGTTGACTTAAAATTTCCAATGGTGTTCTCGGTGTCAGAATATGAGGCTGAAATTTTGGAGCTATGCTTCAAAATTTCACTCAAAAAATAAAAACAATAGATATTAGGCAAGTCACAAAATTTGTTTCCTAGGCTCACACAGCTACCTTATCCTTAAAAACATCAATATTAAATGTACCAAAGTTTAAAGCCATTAGAAATGGAGCAAATTTTTATATTTTATATTAAGAATTACCTTAACAAGTTTCTAAAATACCAGAATTACAGGTAAAAAAGTTGTTTTGTCTTCAAGCCCTTGGGGAATTTTTAAGCATATTTTCTCTCAACCCTGAGAGAAGGAATCCAGCAATCATGAGGCTGAAGGCCTATGAGCCAGAAACAAAAATAAACTGGAGTATTTCCTGCTTGCAAGGTCCCACCTCTGCTTTCTAACCTGCTTTAAACTCCACAGCTGCATTTAGAACATGTTTTTCAGTATTTAAGACTTTCTGTGTGTTTAGGCTCTATGACTTTCTCTTCCCATGCAGGCAGTCATTGAGGGTAACTTCCAAAGGGTACACCTGGAAAAAAGATTCCCAATATAAATTAGGCAAGTCTCAAGGATTTCATGTGTGTCACTGCTGGTTACTGACAACCATCAGCAATTCCATGTTAGAACAGACCTGAGCTGACAATGCCACTTCAGCAATCTGTGGTGGCTGACAGGGAAAGGGAGAACTTCTGACTTGGTGCAGTGGGTTTATCCAGATGTCTGAAGTTCTGGGGTGACTGTGTTGCCTGAGAATTTTAGAGGAAAAAGTCTCCTCATCAGATTCCAGTGTTTCTTAACCCCAGTGAGGCCAGAAAGAAATCTGCAACCACCCTTTTCTTATAACGGGCACTCAGGTTATAGATTGAGACTGACTCAACAAAAGTAGCTTGGTTTGGATCAAGAAGCATATTTCAAGTTTCCAAAAGGATTATTATTATTATTGAATGATTAGCAGATACATTTTTGCCCTTCTGTGATCCCGTTGACCATATAAAAACTTGGGCAAGTTGCTGGATCAGACCAAATAAGTTGAAATGGAAGTTGGTCTGTCCCAGCATCCAAACCAGTGTTTGCAGAGCATTTCCTGATTCCAAGCATTTCCATGGTGCAAGGATCACTGCAGACATGGAGATTACTCCAGTGGCTGTCACATAACATGAACAAAAATGGCCATGATTGTCAACAAGATCCCACATGTCCCTCGAGCTGCATCAGCTGCCCCTGTGCCCAGTCTCACCTAGAGGCAAACACTGGATTATATCTCCTTATGCAAGCCAGGTCTATCCCAGGTCATGTTACATTTGCTTTGGGCTGAAAGTAAGCACATTGACAGGATAATTCAGGTAGCAAGTGTTTATGTGATATGAAAGGAAACTGAAGTTTACAGTCAGCCATGAAAGATGAGGAAGTTTTCTATGTTTTTCAAAATCATAAAAAACAGAATTGACAAAATCACAGGAAAAGTTTTTCCAAAAGTGTCTTGATTTCCCCAGA
This sequence comes from Hafferia zeledoni, assembly GCA_035583235.1. NCBI lineage: Eukaryota > Metazoa > Chordata > Aves > Passeriformes > Thamnophilidae > Hafferia > Hafferia zeledoni. The sequence continues at coordinate 2,764,280 of JAWWEV010000056.1, forward strand.
CTGTTGCTATTTCAGTGGCAAAACTATAATAGAGGCAGGCAACTCTAAACTTTCCTTAAAATCAAGCTCTGTAACTGCTGGTTGTAAACAAAATGTACAACCAAGAGGAACAGCCACATTTGACTCAAAAGGGAGACAGTTTTCTACTAAATAAGCACCACAAACCCCTTTATCCTGCATCCTGAATGATGAGTGCTTTTGCCTGTGTCCCATATAGGCCTCTTCATGACTTAACTCTAAGCCTACATGTCCAATACCCAAAATAATTATCACAAAAAGGAGAAAATAATCTTGCTGAATCTCAATTAATATGTCTGCAATTAGTGAATTTGTAATTTGCAGTGTCTTTGAGAAAGACCAGCAGAGAACAGATAAAATTTCTTTTCTCCTCTTTGCTGGGCAAGCAGAGGTTTGCCCATCTGTATCCCAACAGTTAATTTTTGAATCTGTAACCTAACAAACAAGGCAAATAGTCATATTTAAAGATTCACAAGTGGACCTTTCATTAACTCAGGCAGAGTGAAAATTGGGAACAGAGAGGGCAGATTCCCAGCTCCTGTAATTCCACAGTTTCCACTAAATCCATGCATTTACCCCAGATCTAGGACTGTAAATCATCTGAAAAAAAAAAAAAAGGCAGTTGAAAACCTGGAGAGCATTTTACCAGATAAAAAAGGCAGTGAAGGAAGGCAGCTGGGTTCCCCCAGACGCATGCAGTGTTTGTTTCTCCATGTGTCACCTAAGGCAAGCCACACGTGGCCACAGACACGCCTGGTCCCTGCTGGCCCAGCTCGGGCACAAGGGCTGGCTCAGGGACACGCTGGTTTGGTGGTTTGTTTGCTTTTTGTCTGGATGTGGTCAGGGACTGCAGGATGGAACCCAAGTGCTGCCAGTCCTCGCCCTGCCTGCATCCAGAGCCCTGCTCAGCCCCTCAAAGGGCCCCTGTACTGGGGGTGCCCCCTCCGTGGGCATTAATGCCCAGCAGAGCCCAGAGCTGGGCAGGGCACAAGCTGCTGTTCAGCACTGGCAGAGCAACGTTAGGGTTGGATAAAGGTGTGCTGGGATGTTCTAAAGAGAAACAAAGGAAGAAATACAAGAGACAAAAGCACTATTGATTTCCAGTTCCCTGTCTCAAGCTTGGCCAAAGGCTCTCCAAGGACATAGAAGCTGATGCTGAACACATTCTCATGTTGCTTTATGACTTCCTCATGTTTTTTCCACCTTTGTTGGTTACAAACACTACAACATCCAGCACAAATTGCATCAAAATAATCCTCTGTGAAGGCACAATTCGGCTGTGGCACCATTTTCAGGCAAACATATACTCTCTTAGGAGGGCTTGAGCAGTACAGGAGACACTGCTCACTCTATAATGCATACTAAAATGGTTTATAACTGTGAAACCCATCCAAATACTTGCTAGTACATTATTACTGTAGGATAAAAATCAGACTAAACATATTTGAATGGATCTTGCTTGCTGCATGGCAATAAAAGGAGGTAGCCAAAAAAATCACTCTTTGAACAAAATTAACACCTAACAGTCTCCAGTTCAGTGTCTGGTGGGAGTATTTCAAACAAATGAGTTAAGGAACATGCAAAGGGTTCTGCTGGCAGGTAAAAGGGGTTAGTAACCTTCAACAAGGCAGTTATGAAAGGGCATATGGCTGTAGCCTCAGAGTTCTGGGGAGGAAGTGATTCAGGGAAAAGATTAGTTTATTATTGTATTAGAGGTAATCTCTAAATTCCTCCTGTCTGCATTTACATATCCCAGTATTTGTACACAGATGTTTGCTTTCTGCTGCACATCTGGAAGGTGTGCTGCTCCCTGGCACAAAGGATTGTTCCTTCCTCCTGTCTTGGCTGCCACTCTCCTTGTCAGCCATGCAGGGACAGTCCTGTCCTCTGCCACTCACAGAAAGGTACAGGAGATGCTCACCCCTTGACCACAACTCCGTCTCATTGTCCCAATCAAACCCGCAGAGAAAACAATTAGACTTTGAGTAAAACTGCAAACAGGAGCACAGGGCAGCAAATATCAATAACCAAGTGGGTTTATCCCACAATCCTGGGATAGCAAGTCTGAGGTCAGTGCACTTAGAGACAAGAAAGCAGAGGCTGACACAGCAACATTATTAGAACAATAAATTTGGAATATTCATCTCTTGTCCTGCAGGGAACACTTTAAAGGAATATCCCACACAGGGGTTAGTCCCTCCCAATGCCCACAGCTCTATGGCTGATTTTACCTTGCCTAAGGCAAAGCTTACTGAGTTTCAGCTTTTCCTCTGGTGGCTGTTTCCCAGCTTTGGTTGGGGGTCATTACACACGGCGAGCCCTTGAAGAGCAGTCAGGTCTCTGTATCTGCCCGGCTCAGGCCTGTTTTGCTTTGCTTTGCTGCCAGTGGAACACTGTAACACTCAGAAGGCATGTGACTTACTTGAGGAGCAGCCCAGTGGTCCTTTGCCACTTGGCCCCGGGTGTTTGAACTCTGGCTTTGTTCCTTTGGCTACGGCAGCCCCAGCAATAAACCCCATCTGTGGCAGGGTGTGGTGACCAAAGGAAATGTCTCTTACAGTTCAGCAAAGCATTGTCATCACAGGGAATACCTGAGCAGAGTCAGTCATACTCTAAATAAGGCTGAGCTAAATCCCTCTTTGTGCCTCAGGACCATTTTTCAACTGGCAGTCACTTTCCAAAATTCCTGGGAATTGTCGTCCAGCTCTTCCTTTGTTATATAAAGCAAACTGTCAGTCTTTGTACAAGGAAACTGCAGAAAGCACTTCAGGATTTAGACAATTCATACTTTCTCCTGAACAACAGAGTCTAGACACTTAAATACACCCAGGGGATTTCTTATGGGATGAGACATTGCTCCAGCTTCCAGAAAAAAAATTAACAGAGAAAGAAAATGCCCCAAACAGTCCAAGGACACAAAGCTCTGTGGTTGCTGCAGATACAATTTTGCTGGATACGAATGAGGTACAAATAAGAATTTGAATTCTCATTAACAAACTTCCCTGCCTTTCTGAAGTCTGAAAATTTTAACTGTCCATAGGCTCCAACTTAAAAGACAAACCCCAGAATATATTGTATTCTTCAAAACCTCATACTTTTAAAGTCAAAAAAATTTTGTAGCCTGGATTTGGTGATGTTGAACAATTTCACAAGAAAAGAGAAACCTGTGTGCTTTTTTTAAAACACCCCAAAATAGAAAAACAATGGAAAATTACTTTCAGACAAAATTAAACTGATGACATAGATTTTGGACATGACTCTGGAATACACTTAAATTGAGGATGAAGAAGCCAAATAACAGACAAAATTGTATTGGAAAATTACAGAGCTGCTGTATTTAAAAGGCAGATCCCTTGCACATTTTGTTATACCTCCACCACCAGGAATAAAAGTTTTCTAATATCTAATTTCAATAATAACACATAGACTAAGACTCAGTTTACTCAATCAAATTAAGGTCTCTGAGTGAAAATGCTTCCTCAGAAAGGGAATTCCTGTATCTGGACATGACTGCTGAGTAAAACACAGCCAAAACAGGATGGATAACTCACAAATCCATACACAACCCTTCAAACAACACCACTTGGGCTGTAACAATTCCGGAAGCAGATCCTGAAAACCATCAGTCAGCTCCAGATGTTTGCTCAGTTCATCTCCAACAGAAAAGTGATACCTCCCAAGTGACTCATCCCACAAAATTCTTTCCCTCGCTCTTCTAGAGCAGCATCTCCCAAAGTATCTCTTTAGCACAGCTGGATGGGATAAAATATGATATTGATACAACATAGATAAAAATAAACTTGAATATTAAGATCACAGCTTTTGTTTGACAGAGAGCAATGAGAAAAAGATTATTTCAGTTCTTGCTAGAGGGAATCCTTTAAGGTTTGCCATTTTTATCTTCTGGTCTCTTACCAGAGATGGAAACTCATTTTATTTCGAGGGCTTCCTATTTCAAGGACCAAACTAAACTACAGGCTTACAACTGCCTTTACCCACTAGTGTTTGGGTTCATTCAGGTTTATGCCAGGAGAGAAACAAAATCCTAAACCATTTTTCATCTTCAGAAGTATCTTTGTTGGTTTTGGAGATACCTGAAAGAAATGCTAATGAACAACAGTTTTACAACTCCCTCTCCTTCCCAGCACAACTTCCATGCTCTGAAAGCAGCCCTAGGAGGTTTCTGTAGTGAACTGTCACTCCAGGCACGTCAGCAGTGAGCTCATCTTCCCCGAAGTGGGTCATGGGGTGCTTAAGCACAGGAGGGGTCCAAAGCAGCATTAAACTTTTAAAGACATCCAATTTTCTCCTCGTGTGCAGCCTGAGAGCAGCTGGGGCGTTTGAACTGAAAGGCTCCAAGCCGGAACCGTGGCAGGAAGGGGTGCAGGGATTCATTCCCATCTGCAGCAACCCGTGGCTGCACCCAGGGGAGCCCTGGTGCTCCTGGACACCAGCCTGGCACTGGAGGACATGTTTTATTTACAGTCCCCTCCAGGATAATATCAGGAACACAGGCAGGAGCCCCACTGACCCTGACTCCTGCTGCAGGAGGGGATCCAAGAGATGTCCAAGAGACCAAGAAATGGCAGGAGCACCCCCTGACATCCACTGACAGTCCCTTTGATGTCAGTCCTGCAGAGCTGGGAATGGGGACAGGGAAACAAGCTTTAATTCCAACAGCTCCTCTCAATTTTGTCTATATATTTAACTGCTTCATGACTTTCTCTGACAAAGCTGTCTAATATCTGACATTCCCTCCTACACACACAGTACACTGATAACAAATTGCCCCGACCTTTCTTTGGGTCTGTAGTGTCTGTTTAACCACCACTGTCTGCCCAGAATGAACCTGGAAACAGAGCCCAGGGACTGTTCTCCAGCAAATACAGGACCCCAGCTGGAACACAGTGTGATCCTGATGGGACAGGACCGGGGTGAGACCTTCAGAATGGCAGAAATCAGTTCAGCCTGAGCTTGGGCAGCTCACAGGAGCCACATTCCAGCCTCCCTTTCCAGCTAAGGAAAGGCAGCACAGCCAAGGATGACCCAAATCTCAGCTGGGCTGAATTACCTTCTAGAAGTATTTATCTCTCCCTACAGACTATGAAAGCAGATAAGGGCAAGCAGACACTTTATTTAGGTGCCTTTATTAAGAACCTAAAATTAGGCAAGATTAATCTGGGCCACCTCGTTTTGTCAGTCATGGAGAGGGCAAAGGCACTGAAATAGATTTTCTACATGTCATTCATGGCCAAGGATCTGAAACAAGTACCACACAAAGAAGGATTATTTTGTGTCTTTGTGACAGCCACTCATTTTGTGCCCCTTTGCTGTGTGACACTGTTCCTCTCCTGCCTTCACCACCAGCCAGTTTTTCAGGGCTCAAAGCTGTGCCAGGAGTATAAGCAGCTTCTCCCAACAAGCTGCTTGTTGTTAACATACAAAATTTGTGAATAAAAGATGTGTTTTTTCAGTTCTGACAGGGATTACAAGGTAATGATCCATGCACAATTCACATTGTTGAGTTCCACTGCTATTTTTCCCTGAAACTGAACATTTACATGGCCAATATTGTATATCCCAATACTGCACTCCAAAGACATTACTTTATAAGCAAAAAAATAAGTATTATAAGTAGTGCTGTATCTTAAATCACGCTGATATTTAGAAAGTGTCTAAATATACAACAAAAAGTCAAGCCCCCTTTATTCCTTCTCAACAATACCTGGGGTATTTAAATCAAAAATGACCAAATAATTATTTTACAATCTGCCTGAGACCTCGGGTTTACCCTGGGCTGTTCTGGTCTGTCTGTGGGTTTCTGGGACACAGACTGGCTTAATTAGCCACTCCATCAGGCCTCATGTTGGCATAACCTGAATATACTTTCTTCATCTGCTACTGCCCAAAGTACTCCCTGCACAGCCCTTTGGCTCTTAAATAAAAAGGGTATCTGTAGTCAGGCTTATAAAGGTACAAAAATATAAAATTCTATTTACTTGAGTAAACATGGAATTAGCAATCTAAGTTTAGTTCAGTGTTTGGTCTCTTGGCAATGGGACAAAGCTCTCAGTCTTACATTGGTGGAGATGCACAAAAGATTTTATAGTTTGGTTCAGAAAAGTTTTGGGAGCAAAGGAAAAATATTTGCAAGTTTCCAGTAGAATTCCAATGAGAGTTTGGGGCAAAACCAGATGTTTTTTCCTCAATCCCAACTCATTCATCCTTTAAGCTGCCAGTGCATTTTTTTACTGATTTCAAAATAAATGTTGGCTTTTTTATTTGAAATAACATTTTCATTTTAAAAGAGGCAGTTACAAAGGAACAAAAGCTAAATAGAACTCACAATTAATGAACAATAATTTTGAAGTGGCATCTGCACAGCTGATCCAAAGTGATTCTACCCTTTTTTTAGTTTTGACTGATATCAAGCAAAAACGCCCATTCTTTCTAATTTCAGTCACTGAACAAAAGCTGTTTACTTGCCTTTCTATCATATACAACACAAGTAGGGTGCATTTAGGAGCAGTAAACTCCTCCATAAGAATATTTGGAATCAGTCTAACAATTTAGAAATAGTCTAACTCCATGTGCAGAAGAGATGAGAATGTTCTTAGCTCATGAAATAAAAAGTGAAATTAGTAGAAACAGTGTCACAATTTAATAGAAAACGCAAATGAACTCCTGTGAATAGGTGTCCTCCTTTTGATCTGATTGCTGACATAAATAGAAGTTAGATGCAAAATCTGAATGAGGGAAAGAATTTTTCACAAGTTTTAAGCTTTTTTGCCCAAGTTATTATTAGCTCTTTGCTTAGATTTCAGCCCTGGGGTGTGGAATCAGCAGAACCCCCAGGCAGGACAAGCAGCCTCACCTGCCTTTGGAATCACAAACTCCCAAGAGATCTCACACCACATTAACATCCTTCTCTGCACAGTCACTGCTTTAGGAATCAGCAAGAAACCTCATCAAATCTTACTTGTGTTTTCAACATATTCTTGATGCTGCCAGTTATCTTCACATGGCCACATTTTCCATGTTCTACCTTGTTCCAGCTTATTTTCCTTATGGATGAAGTCTGGTTGAATTTGTAAACAAACAGCATTATGTGGTCAAAACATAAATGTCCGTTACCCCAAAGAGCACAGATGACACAGAGGTCTAGAATAAAAAGGAAGACCTTGCATTGTTACCTAAAAAAAAAAAAATCAAATTATGGCAGCTCAGCATTTGCAATTTTAGAAAAACCTCAGGACAGATTTGTGTAGGAATATTTTCAAACTCTAGCTACACCCATAAACATTCATGACAGCTCTAAAAATAAAGGTTGCAGCTGGGCCTGAGCTGAAAGATGGGAGAAAGCTCTTACTGTTTTAGAAAATGGAAGATGCTTGAAGTAATTTATCCCAAAGTATAAGCTAATGCTTAGTTGGAAATCTGGAGGCATCACATCCACTCTGGGGAAGGGGGAATCTTTTCTTAAAAAAAAAAGAAAACTTTTTTTGGACAAAATATTAGTAAGCAATATGTTTGAAGGTTGGGCCAAGGTTAACTGGTGGTATTTAAGCTCTTTGTCCTACTGCTTTGGACAAGACAATAGCAGAATTCAAATTTAATCCGAATAATTTTGCAAACCAAAGTGCAGAGGGGCAGGGAGACAGAACACTGCACAGAGCTCACATTTAACAAAGTTACATGGCAAAGTATCCAGAACATGTGACTAAACAGTAACATCCTGACTCCTTTTCTAAAATTTTATTCAGCAAGCTCAGTTCTAGAAGGAGAAGAAAGTGCAACGATTGATTTCCGAGACAGAAATGACACGGACTTTGAAGCATTGCCAACACTGGTGAGTGCCACCCAAAGGTTCCCCTGTGCCACCTGCCCCTTCGCTCCTCTGCCAGCTCAGGATCCCTCCCTCACTGCAGTGAACCCAAACTGACACACCAGGGTCAGAAACCTGCCCGAAGGGGCAGGGCTGCCACACTGCAGTGCTCGCTGCAGCCCCACCTGCACAGGAGCCTCCCCTTCCCTGGGCAGACACGGCTCTGGCTGGGTTTGCTCTCTGCAGCCCCACCTGGGCACACACAGCCCTGGCTGGGTTGGGTTTGCTCTCTGCAGCCCCACCTGGGCACACACAGCCCTGGCTGGGTTGGGTTTGCTTTGGTCACCACACACAGGGCAGAGTTGACAGGACACAGCTAAAAATGCATCCACACCTTGGGGGTGACCAAGAAATTTAAATACTACTTCATACATGCAGCCTGAGCATACTGAGGTTTCCTTTTCCATCTTTTCCCCCCAATTCTTGTGGTTGCCCACAAGGCTACACAGTGTAACCAATCTCTTGCAGTTTGGACACCTGATGACCACAGAGAGCGTGTTTGTCCCGGAGGGAGACAGCGACAATTCTACTGCTTATGGAGTTCACACAGAGAGCACTGATGGTAAAAATCTTTTAATTTCTGTTTTGATATATTGAAGTTCTACTGCCATCTCCTAAAATACCAAGTTTAAGGTGTTCTCTTTATAAATAGACACAGAATAGTTCAGCAAATACTCTCAGAGAAAGGCAAAATTTTATCAGCTGATGTCGGTCTCAGACAATGAAAATCCAATTTCTGACCTAATTATAAATATTTTATATCAGGTATATCCTTATTGATCTTAATGTGATCACACTTAAGTTGCATTACTATATATATGTTAGATCAATCAGTCCCTTAGGTTTTAAACTCTATTATTTTGGAGCTCTTTTTACTCATTCTCTCAAGCTTTTCATTTGCTTCCTTCCTATCAAAAGGATACCCTAAACCATTCTGGTGTAGTTGATGGAAGTTTTCCTGGGATACAACATTACTAATAGGATTGCAAAAGGCTACAAAGCAGAGCGAGTAATTATTCTCTTTCTGGCTTTACAGGTGAACTGAGTGGAGAACCAGAGAAAACTGAAAAAGGTATTAACCAGGAGATTTGCTTATAAAGTCAAATGGGAACATAATTGCCAGGGAATCCCCTTGCAGCAGCCACTGGCTGTGCCCGTGCCATCCTTAAGGGAAAGTGCTGGGAGGAGCCACAGCCTGCTCCCTGAACTGCCTCCCCTGGCTCACCTGGCACTGTCTGTCTCCACAGCCACATCCTATGGAGGCCCCCAACCCAAAGGCTCATGTTCAGGCTGCTGAGCTTCCCAACCCTCAGCCCAAAGGAACATGTTCAGGCTGCTGAGCTTCCAAAATGACTTCAGAATTCACAAGACAGAAAGAAATTTCCCCAAGCAGTGGGATGCAAAAGAACAGCATCAGTTCTATCAGTAGCCTCTTACCAACAGTGTCCATGAGAAACATGCTAACATTCCCAATTTCTTCTTTCAGGTGGTCTGGCAACAATTGCGCTGGTTGGAATCATTATTGGAATTGTAGTTGCGGTTGGAATCCTTGCAGGAGTAATAATTGCTGTTGTAAGGAAGATGTCAGGCAGGTACTCGTAAGTAAATTGCTAATCAGGCTTCTCCAACAAGCATCATCCTTCCTCTGAGCAGGGTCACAGGAATCACGTGGGAAATGCCTGGTATTCTTGTTTTGACTGAAAAACCTCTTTTCATTAGACAGTGCATCAGACTCTGCAAGAGCTGCACCACAATGTGATGTGGGGGATCTAAAACCACAGAAAAATCAGGAAACAAACGTCCTATACTATTATAATATCAGGTGCACAGGTTTGGAATTACTTTCCTGCACAGAGGTAAAATTCTCTAGGGAGTATTATGGGACCAGGTCCTAGAAATACCAGAAAGCAGGAGAACATTGGGAATGATCTGTACTTTATTCTTTGGTGCCATGCAAATCTAAAGTGCTTTACAAACTCCAGAGCAGTAAGGAAAGCCCAGGATATTTAAGAGCTCCTGTGCACCAGCATTAGGAGAAAACAAAATAGGAACCAGGAAAAGAAATGAAGTGGTTATAGGAAAGATAGAGGAGGGAGGAAAAAAGATCAAGTAACTAACATTTGGGTGTTTGCTTTTTGTTTTCCAGGCCCTGAAAACAGTTGAAACAAGAAACCATTCCATGCCAGAAAATTCAAGTAGTTCTTATTCCATAAGAACTAAAGACTATTCCTGCATTTGTGTGAGAAGATGATCCATGGAAAACAGAGTCAAAAGAATTCCAGATCTATGGGGATTGCACACAACTCTAAGGACCACCCCCACTGCCCCTGATTCCAGAGTATGGAACATTTCATAGGTTTGTACTAACCAGGATTTCACTGGAAGGAAAAGATTTTGCAGTAAGAAAAAACCCTGCAGCAAAGAGATGCACATCTGAAATGTGATTTGCAGGTAATACATGCTTGGGGTTTAAATGCTTCCAAGATTATTTCAAATTACGTTTTATGCATTTCTTTAAAAAAAAAACCCAAACATATCCAGAATCTTTTAAATATTTCTGGCTGGTTAAGTGCTTGTGTCATGTTCATCTACCACAAGATGTATCAAAAAGGAGGAATTAACTTCAGAGAGAACCAGTTATTTACAAATGAAGAAAATACTGGATATTGGAAGCTAAAATCTTTCCACTATTGATACTGATTTTCTGCTCGTGATACTTACGTTATTCTGAGGCAAAATAGGGTAGGCCTGGCTGGAACTGACCTACCAACTGAAAGCTTGCTCTTCTGACTAGTGCATCAGGAATTTCCTGTCTTCTCTTGTTGCAGAGACATGCAGGGATTGAAATACACATCCTGAATTAAGGGGTGCTTGGAAAATACCCACTTTTGAAGGGTCACTTTAACCAGTTACTCAGTATGCTTTAGAGCTGGCATACAGAACTTTTGAACTAGTGTATACAATTTTTTTAAGTGTCTCATTTTCTAACTGTGCAGTTGGTTTGTTTGACAACAGGAGCAACGCCAGGTGAGAATGTGGCACTGAGGAATAAAGCAGCTTTTCTGTGGCAGAGTTAGTGCAGCAGAACCTGAATGCACAGAGCTCAGAGCAAAGGCTTTGCATGGCAAGTGGCTGGAGTGCATCAGGTTTCCTAAATGTTATACTCCTTCAGTGTCTGGTGTAAAAATCATGATAATCATATGGTCAATAATTGCTAAACATGTCAGCTTCTCTGTATTTGCTTTTCTGTTTCTTTCATGTGCCATGACCTATATATATCAACCCAAGCTTTGGAAATAAAAATCATAATATAATTTTGTTATTTTAAGTAATTGTTCTTTGTTTTCTTTAAAAAAATTAAGTATTTTAAACTTCCTTCCATTTTCTTGACTTATTTTGCTACTTGTCTTATCAGTGCAATGTCTGCAACCAATTCATTTGCCATTGATAAATGAAATTATAATTCAAAACTAAATGTGAGAAAAAAAAAAATTCTGAAGTCTTTAGTTAGTTTTGAGTTGATGTAGTGAGGCACTCAGTCTGTGACCATGAGTAATAAGCTTTGTCTTCATGTGTAGTCACATGGAATGATTAAAGTTTCCTGTGGCAAAAGAATAGTAATTTCTGTTAGTGTAGATTCAACAATTTCTTGCCTGTCCTGCAAACTGCCCCACAATGTGCATTAATGGCATATGGAATTATGAATTATTCACCCACTGTAGGGAATAGCATGGATGTCACCAGTTCCTTCTGCAGCAGCTCAGTCACTGCTCACTTGCAAATGCCACAAAATGAGAAAAAGAGTCTTATTCCAGCTCTGAATGTTGGTTAAGCCAGAAGTAACAAGACCCTCGTTTGAGAAATGCTTAGCATGGAGCAGAGAACCTTTCTGGGCAGTTCTGAGATCTCCTGGATCATGGACAGAACACCAGTTGAACAGCCAGAACTCTGCTCAAGGACACTTTGCTTTGCTCCTACGCCAGAATCTCTCACTAAGAGCCATTTTAACTTCCTATACCAATTACCTAAATTTTCTGGTCTTAACTGTGCCTTTACAGTTCACCCTCTAGTCTAAAGGAAGGTTTTTTTCTCATATTAAGCTAAAATCAACCCCTAACCAAAGAGCCCATGCTCCTCTGAAACATCAGTTGTGGGTTTCCAGCACTGGAGACTCAGAGTTAAATATTGTGCTGCACTAAATTGGAACCCGCAGAGACGTGAAGACAATTTCCCTGGGATTATCAGCTGGAGTACAGGACACTCAAATATGGCTAAAGAAAGCAAGGGCTTTGAAAAAACAGAGGACATCTACTGTTCTGAAAACTTGAAGAAACATCAACTGCTGCTGCACTGATACATTTAATATTCTGATTATTCATACCCCTTGCTGCTTGGAAATCTCACGTGCAGAACATTCCAGTCTGCTTCAACCAAACCTCAAGAAACAATGCCTTGTTCATGAAAATGTTGCTCATATTTGTTATATATATCTGTGTGTTACTGAATTCCTAATTTAATTAATCTGTTATTTCATAATACAAATGTCCTAGAAATGCAGACTAAAAATCTACACAGAGCTGTGGATTTCATCTGAAACTCCCCAGTGTTCTGTGGCTGAGCTTCATTGCCTTGTATTGTCCAGCTTCCATTACCAGCTTAGCACTTCAGATACAGATGGAACAAAACTTAGGTAGGTTTTGGTGGAATTTCTGTGGAAGATGGGATCTTTTCTGCTTTGTGAGAAGTCAAACAGCACATTGTCCCAGGGCAAATCCTTCTGAGAGCTGAAATGAATGATCAGTTGCAGAACCAAGGCCCAAGGTCAGGAGATTTCCTATGCACGAGAGCACATGAGGAAACAGCAGCTCCAGGCTTTCAGCAGCTGGCCAAGTCTGACTTTTATTCACAGGGAACAACACTCAATAAATCAACACTTGCTTTTAACTTAAAGTCCTTACTCCTGATCACATTCATTCCTTTATAGTTGCTAACAATAACGTTCCCTTTTGCATCTTGGCTTTGAGTCATGAATGTGGCTCTCCTGAACAGACAAGCAGGCACCAGGCTTCCTGTGAGAATGCCAGATGTCACTAAAAACTATCATAAACAGAGCTGTCCCCTTGCCTCTGTGTCTGTGGGGAAGATACACAGCAGTAGGAACTATGAAAGCAGGCGATGCATTAATATTTATAGCAGTTCTGGACATCAGCACAGCAATTCTTACAAGGGCTCATTTGAGGCATGTTTTTACTGCTGGAACAGAAAATGTCAGAAGAATGAATTCAATAAAACCAGCAATAATTAGGCGTGCACCAGAAGAATTATGGAGATCATCTAACTCCTACAATTCGAGAAGTGTTCACTTAGACACCAATTAAAACATGCAGCAATTGCTCAGTCTCAGGAGCACTGCAGTGCAAGTATCTTAACCACACCTTATTTCATTAAGAAGCAAGTACAACCTGCACATTAACACCTCTGTAAAAGTTTCAAACTCAAATGCGCTGAAGTATCACTCACATGAGAATGGCAAGTACTGCCCTGACACACAGATTAAGAAACTTGCCAACCTTTGTGGCACAGGTAAGGGAAAAGCCAGCAATCCAGGATCTTTAAACATCAAAACATTAGTCCTGTCAGAGCTTCATAGCAGTTCAAATGATGTCCCAGTATATTTTATGGTAAGATCATCCTTAACATTCTTTAGTATAAGATAGGAACAAAGAATACAGAGCAAAAAAGCAACTTCCTGAATGTGCAAGGCCCCTCAGGTCACAAGTGTGCTCAGGTTGCTTTTGATGAAGAACCATTCCAGATAAAAATTATTTCTGCTCCACCAGCTGAAGTTCTGCAGGGTAGAGGCTACTGAACCACTGCAATTTAAAACTTCATCATAACTGGCCCATACCACATCTGAAGACATTGTTATATGTATTTATACTCACCTACTTCACCAGATGAAGTATCACATAAGCCATACCCATCCTTTTGCAGCATTTTTAAGATGAAGGATTAATCCCACTGGATTTGCCAGCATTTTGTTTCGTGTGACAACTCCTGATGGATGCAGAAGTTAACAGGGGACCTGTAACTGGACACCAGGTGCCAAAATGAGAAGGCTGAATTAATGCTTTGTGCATTTTTCACAGCTGCAGTGAGGAGGCATTTAGGTATAAATAAACAGAGCATCACACTGGCCATGTGTCTTTGTCCAGGCCTTGTGGATTTAGGCTTCAGACCAAACCCACAGCTCCTCCTGCACTGCAACAAACAGTTGCACTCCAGCACAAAGATCCCCATTCAATCATGGAGCTTGTGCAGCCCTTCCAGGTCAGAGAAGTCAGATTTTCAGCCTCTGGTAAATGCCAAACTGGGAAATATCTCAGCAGGCAAGGAGTGCTGTACATTCCATGCATTTTCAAAGTTGTGTTCTGTTTCCAGAAAGCAGTTGGCAAGGATGATTGTTTCCTGAGAGTTCAAAACCCAACAGTGCCATCCAGAAAAAAAAAGAAAATAAAGAAGGGAAAGTAGAGAACTGCACCATATTGTCTTCACTAAAATTTAATGTTCATTCACATTTCCAGACTGAGCTAAAATTGGACAATGGACACATCAGTGTTCAGATAAACTTGTGCCTGGGGAAAAAACTCTTACAAATGTTACAACCTTATCTTCCAATACAAAAGGTAGAAAGAATATACTGATGCAACATTGCAACAATTCCAGTAACACCCAGGTAAAAATAGAGGATTCCTCTGTTTTCTGAGGGGGGAAATGGTAGAAAGAATCAGTTCTATTCTTTGGAGAACCCTTCTTGCTTCTTTATCCTCTGCAGAACATGGAGATTTTGATGCTTTAAGAATATGGATTTTTCTGTTCTACATAAGACCTTTAACGATTTTTCCTGCTGGGAGTAACTTCAAGGCAATACTAACCAGCAAAAATGATCGGCAACTGAGTTAAGTCATTGACTTAATTAAAACACTCCCTCCTTCCCTCCAGAATGACTGAACATTTTCTAAGAAGGCAATTTTAAATGTAGTGGTGTTTGTCTTAGGAAATTAGTACAGCATGTCTCATTTGAGCTGGGAAGCAACTCCATTTCCTGCTTTTATGAGCCATGTTATACTCAAATAACACATTCCTTTGAGTCCTGTGGATATTCTGCCTCATGACATTTGATTCATCCTATGCAGGAAACAGGAGCAGGTTCAGCAGGTGTGCTCAAGGAAACAGAGGCAGGAATGTCAGCTCTTCCTCATTTCCTACCTACCAGAGGAAGAAATCCCAGAGGAGCTGAGTAAGCAGCAATAACTGAGCATAGTGTAGTAAATAGCAGCTTCCTCCTTGAAGCAACATCCCCTCCTGTCCCAGCCACTGAGGCAATTTGCTGAGGAACTGTCAGCCAGAACTGCCAGTGTTTCCCTGCCTACACCCCTACAAACTGTTAGCCACGGAGAATTGAGGGAAGTCCACTTCTCAACACTTAGAGCTTTAGAAATCAGTGGTACAAGAGATTTTGACCTAAAATTCAGCCTTTAAAGGCAAGTTGTATATAAAAAAACAAAACAGCTCACTTTTTTAACGCAGCAAGAGCAGGCTGTTACAAAGTAGTGAAAGAATTTATTTGGTGTAAGTTGCTGCACAAGGTTCCCTCTGTGATCCAGACCTGGACTTACCCTGAGAAAACTATTCCTGGCACTAAGATCTGTTTCTTTGCAAGAGACAAAATATTAATGAGATTATGAAAGCATACATTACTATTAATCACCTCTCACAGGGAGGCAAACTCTGCCATCTGCTCATTTAAACCTGGAAATGCTGAAGGTAAGAAATGTTTAACTCATAATTATGAAGTTACTCCTTGAAAACAATTTTCCTGATGAGTTCGTTCATGTAGCTCATTTTGTCATGATTAATAATTAGCTCACTAACACAATAAACGTGATTGACTGGAAAGCAGCAATAGAGTAACTGAGAAGGTGAGGCATGTCTGCATTTCATGGAGAAAACAGAGCAAGAGCCACAAGAATGACTTGAGATCTCACACACCTGGCAAGAAGCTACATAAAGAAATGTGCAAGCAGAATATTAAAATGAAGGACTCCTCACTGCAGGCAGATGCAGTGACTGCTCTCTCAGTGAGCTGTGCCTGAGCCCCAGCTAGTGGTGGGAATTACTGATGGCATTTTTACAGGAAAAATGAACATGTTCATAACAGAAAAGCTTCATCTTGCCTTGTGCAATCAAGCCTGATTTTATTTTTAAAGCTCTTCCAACAAAACCAAAGGTACATATCAGTTACTCACCCTGTGCCTGCACCACCCATTCAGCAGCTCAGTGTTTGATGGAAGCAGCAGCAGCACAGGCACGAGATGCTTCCTCCATTCCCAGTGGTATTTCACCCTCTGAGCCAGACTGTTGCTACACAAGCAGCAGATAACTAAACCAAGAGCTGAGCACTGTTCTTACCTGCTTTTCCTCCCACAGAGTACTGCCAAACATCTCTCAATGTAAATATTTCTTGTTAAGTAAGTTTAAGTGACAAATCGAGCTAAGAAACTCATGGTCATCAGTTTCCTGGCCCCAACCCTGTAGTGTTTGAGTCACTTTAGACAGTCCCAAAACATCAGCCACAGTTTGTAATGGAGACTGACCAATGTCACTGACAAATTTAAATTTAGATGGACCTTGTCTTTATCCCTTTCTCACTGTTGGTGTCATTGGAACAGATGACCTTTAGTGCAATTAGTACTCAGGTAATGGCTACTAAGACTAGTTTAGTACTGCCCCATCCCTGGCAGTGTCCAAGGCCAGGCTGGACAGGGCTTGGAGCAGCCTGGACTGGTGAAAGGTGTCCCTGCCCATGGCAGGAGGTGGAATGAACTGAGCTTTAAGGTCCCTTCCAACCCCAACCCTTCTATGATTCTATGAAGTCCTACAAACTCACCTGCTGCACTGCAGACTCAGCAAGGGTCACCTTCTGGAGAGGGCAATGTTTGGTCTTGGACAGGAGTCATCTGTTCTGTAAAATGAAGCAGATAAAGCTCCAGGTTCCACAACCTGTGATCAAGAGGCAGCGAATTGACTTCACTGACTTAACACCACTGCCCTGCCCCATCAGACATTCTGGGCACCCTTTGCCAAAGGTGGGCACGTGGGAGCTGGGGAAAGCCCCTCAGAGCATGACAGGGAAGGAAAATGTCTAAGACTGACTAGGGATTCCCTGTGATCAGTTCGATCAAGTGACCTGAAAAGGGACCTCTCCATAGAAGTAAGAAAAGCAGCACTTGTGGGTCAGCAGATGAGGAACTTTTGTACAATAGAACAGGTGAGCAACCAACACAGACAAGAGTGACAAGAAAACCCTGAGACATCTGTGTAGTGTAAGAGCTTGAACGTTGCTTTAAGATGTGAAAAATAAGATTTTTGTAACAAAACCTGCTACTGGTGCAAAGATGACCCAGACTGTAGAAAGCAGAAATAAAAATAAGGACTGTGAAGGACCTTGAGGTTAGAAGGGCTCACCTAAACCAGCAGGAAAGGAGGAGGAACACTTAATAATTGAGTTTTAAGAGTCTCATTCCCCAGGGCATTTCAAGTGCAACCTCCTGAAATATCTTAGCAGTTCAGTCAATTCATTTACCAAAAATACACTTACAGAAAAAGATGGTGATATTACTTAAACACAGAACTATTAATAACCAGTAACACAAGCAGTTCAACTGTATCATCTTTCCCAGAGACATCATTAGTGAGAGCCACAGCACGCAGCACATCATCCCCTGTGTTTGAAAGGACCAACCAGAACATCACAGCAAGTTATGATAAAAGAGATCTTGTCCCAGTTATCAAGAGAGGAACTGGCTATACTGGGATCACTGGAGTCCACCCAGTGTCATGGCTACTTTAGACCCTCTGATAAGAAAAATTTTTCTGTTTTTTCCTGCCATGACTCATTAAGACTCTCACACACAAGGAATTCCTTTTCTCTAACCACGAGTCACCTTTTCAGCCACCCTGAATACATTAATTCAGACATCCAAGATGTACAAAAGAGCTCTTGCCAGTATTTGTTTCTCCTGTGTGCCAGTATCATGTCCCTGTGTGCTTACACACAGCCAGCTAATTCATCATTTTAGAGAGGAAAATAGCAGCAATACTGGTACTTTCAGAATACAAAAAATTAACTGTTCAAAACTTTACTCAAGTATTTGTAGGCTTCTGTGACCACCAGAAAGTGTAAATTGAAAGTGCAAGTCCCCTGCAGCACCACCAGATGGTGGATATTCTCAATGTAAATGAAGGGAAAATAAAGGTGAGTTGTATACACAAGTAGAGAAAAGTTACAGTTTCTGTTATTTGAGATACTTTGGGGAAACCTTGTATTTAATCTTGAAGGTAAAAAGGTTCATACTCTAGTTAATAGGGCATGTTGTTTGGTTTGTTTTCAGTTTCTCTGTTATTCAGGTAGAACATGGAAAATGGGAGCCTTGATTTTTCTTAAAATAAGCCCAAAACTTACATGGGCATGACTAGTTTAGTTTAATTATAAACTTAAATATTAAAACACTTAAATTAGAATTCATTTAATCTAATAAATTAAAGTAGTTTACACATATTTAAGGTTTTCTTACTATGAAAATTACAGGTTTCAAAACTGATTATGATGTATCTAAACCAACACTTTATAATATAAATGCATCCTGAGTATTCCAGGTGGAAACATCACCATGTCCTGTTATTTCTCAGTCTGCTGTTGCTTGCCAAGCTCGAGCATCACTACAGAGACAGAGGTGTTTAAATTCACTGAATTAATGTTTTCCATCTTCTACAGGTTTAAGCCAGAGTGTTTTCCTAGGGGGAAAATGGCAAATTCTTAACAATTCCAGGCAAATTATAGCCCTACCCTGGGAAGATTTCATCTTTGACTGCATTATGAATAGAATATGCAGGTGAGATAGAAATTAAGGGAAGCAACACTGTTATGCCCTGGAATACAAATACAGACATTTCCCAGGACGTGATTATGGATTTTTTTTTTCCTCTCAGGTTCTTGTTCAGCAATTAGTGAGGAAAATTTGGTTTAGAAGGGACAAGACAATGTATGTGGAGCCCAAGGGAGCCCCAGCCCGGGCCCCTCAGGGGTGTGAGGGTCGGGCCCCACATCGCTTCAGTGACTCCCCCAAACCACCTTGGGTTTGCCTTTTTTCTTGTTTTGTTTGGGGTTTTTTGTTTGTTTTCCATTACAGGCAAGACAACCACCGAGCTGCTTGACTACAAAAAGTCAACAAACAGACTAAAAAAAAATTGAAAACAAAAGCAATAGAGAAAGAGAACCTGCTCTCCTCAGAGCTCCTGGGCTGGGTGAGGGTGGCGGGCGGGGGCAGCGGGGCCAAGCTCGGGAGTGCAGGGGGCGAAGGGGGAGAAAAAGAGATGGAGGGGACGAAGAGATGAGGGAGTGAAGGAGGTGTTATGGATGAAGGAGGCGAAGGGGATACAGGGGGTGCTGGGGGTTAAGGGGATGAAGGGGGAGAAGGGGATGAAGAGGAGGATGTTGGGGATGAAGGGGGTTTGGGGGGCACGGAGAGGGTTCAGGAGCCACAGAGGGGGCTCAAGGAGCACGGAGGGGTTGGGGGGCCGGAGGGTCGCGGCGGGTGATGCCGGACCGGGCGCTGCGGGCGCTCAGCGGGGCCGGGAGGGGCTGTGAGGGGCAGCCCGGGGGGGGGGACCGTGAGGGGCTGCAGGAGGGACTGGGCTGTCCGGCGAGGCCGTGAGGGGCTGTCCGGGGGGCTGCAGGAGGGACTGTCCAGGGGTCCCGTGAGGGGCGGCTGGTGGGGCTGAGCTGGCCGGGGGTCCCGTGACGGGCTGCCCGGGGGGGACCATGAGGGGCTCTCTGAGGGGCTCTCTGAGGGGCTCTCTGAGGGGCTCTCTGAGGGGCTCTCTGAGGGGCTGCCGGGGGTCCCCCGGCCGGGCCTGCCCGCGGCCTCCCCCGACGTCACTTCCGAGGCTGCAGACAAAATGGCGCGCGGACGGAGCCGGCGCTGAGGCCGCGCCCGGCGGGGCCGCAGGTGAGGGCGGGGCGGGGCGGGGCGGGCGGCACCGGGACCGGGATCAGCACCGGGATCAGCACCGGGACCCGCCGCGATGGGCCGGGCCGGGGGCGGGCAGCGCCGGGGGGAGCCTCCTGCCCGCCCCGGGGCCCGCGGGAGGCGGCGGCGGCCGCAGGTGCGGGAGCGGTGCGGGAGCGGTGCCCGGCGGGACAGCCCGGGCAGGGACACGGGGCCGCGGGATGGGCGGAGAAGCCGCTGTCCATGCCCTGGGCGGCTTTTTCAGTGTTTTTACCCTGCAAACGCTGCCCCGGAGGTGCCGCTCCACGCGATGCTGGGGAGCTGTGCTACTCCACAGTTCTAACACTCCTCTCCCGAAGTTCCGGCTCTTCGCAGCCCCCGAGGCTCCCGCAGGGGCAAGTTTTGCCAAACCGAGTGAGCAGAGCTTGGAGAAATTAACTCCAGCATTGGTTTCCTCACTGGAAAGTTTCTTCCGTTAATTCTCCGAAATCGGAGAATAATTCATGATGGTGCAGTGGTGCCCTGGGGAAAAGCGCTTGGGGTAAGGATGTTCAGGTGAGACGTGTGGGGCAGCCCTGGAGATGGATCCACAAGCACATTTTTTATCTGCAGCCAGAGCAGCATGTGCAGATCGCTGATAACCATCGCAGGGCGGGTAGCTGGAGTCTCAGGGAAGTTTCCAGTGGTTTCAAATTCATATGAAGCTGCAGAATTTCCATTTCGAAGCACTAAAGAAAACTTTTATGTTGTTGAAGAAGGCAGGGAAGGTGGCGTGGCTGCACCTGCTAAATTTCTGGCAAAAGCAGCGTTTTCCTGATGCTACAGCTGCAGTGGGACATCGTTGTCCGGCTCATGGGAAGAGCTCGGGCCCTTCTCGTGCTGCCCCAGCTCTTTGGGCCAGTCTGTGCTCTGCACTTTGGACACCTTGTTGGGATGCAAAGGCCTTTTCACCTTATTCAGACATACTGAGTAGATTAAGGTAACTGGAAATGTACAGCAGTGTGCTGTGTAATTACTGTGTTGTTTTCTGACACTTGCCAGGTTTCAGTAAAAAGGATGGGCATGCCAAGAATTCAGGGCTGCTTTCCTTGGTGTGGACACCAGGATCTCCAGCTGTTCCAGCTGTGGAAAAGCCTGGTGGTGAATCACTGAGAGCACTGGCACTTCTCAGACAGAGACCTGCATCGCTGATGGGTAGGGGAGTGACTTTTAGAAAACAAAAGAACTCTTGGGCTTGCACAGACAGCAGTGAGAACCATGTAGAAATACCTATTGGTTTTCAAGTGTGGAGCAACCAGGATTTTCTGGGACTGAAATGCCTCAGCAGGCCATGGCACAGATCATGAAAATAAATTTTACTTACAGTGAAGCCCTGGTTATGTCAAATAAAAGGCAAATTATGACTTTGGATAAAATGTCTTAGGTAGAACTGCCATGCTAAGCGTGGTGCTTGGAGATTCCTGAGTTGGTGTCTGTTGAGTGTAGTTGCAGCCTTCCTTCTGGAGCAGCCTGGAAGGTGGGGGAGGATGTTGGAATACTTCTCTCCATTTGTATAAACCTTTTTTTTTCTTTTTATATTGAATATTTGCTTGAGAATGGAAGGGAATAAAGTCGAAAGTAATTTTCTGTAAAAGCTGACACAGCCCTGCAAGTCCATCCTGCAGTGCAGGGATGTTCCCAGTTCCTGTTACACACAAAAGCCTTGACACTTGAGGGGAAACAAGTAATAATAGTGTATAAAGGAGATCTCAGTATTGCTGCTCCCAGTCGAAATCAGAAGGTGGGAGAGATTTGGAGATGGCCAGTAATGTATTCCTGCCTTGCCACACCTTTAATTTAAAGCACTGCAATGTATTTGCTGTTGTATTTGCCCTTTCCGTGCTAACAAGTCCAGTCCTGATGATTAACGATTCCCCCTCAATGAAATAATTTATCAATGTGGTTTTTCTCCAGTTGTATTCTTAGCTGAAAAATAGTTCTCTGCCTCTGTATAGGATGTGTGTGTAGGCAAAACTGGGAGGCTGAGCCCTGTGTTGTAAAAAGAAATGACTGAAATGGGCTTTTTCACACAGTAGTACATCAGCAATGTACTTGTCTGAGAAAATTTTCATTAGATTTTGCTTTATTTGCAAGTAGAATTAAAGTGCACTTAGATCTGAAGATTGGAATGGTGCTTCTGTGTATTTGCACTTGTTAGAGACCTGTTACTGTCTGCTGATTTCTCTTGACTAGTTGCTGTTTAATTAATGAACTCTGGGGTTGTGTCGTGTTGGTGATTTCTTGGCTTGTTTTCCTGGTTACCTGCATAAACCTTTCTAAGTTATAACAGTTTATTTGCTCGCGTGGCAGCAAGCAAAGGCTTTTATCCTCCTGCACAACAGGGAAGAGATTTCAGTGCTGAGAAAAACATTGTTTGCCCATTTTTTTCTCTGTTCTTATTCAAGCAGCCTTGAGGAGCTGAAAATGTCTTTGCAATAAAGTGCTTGTATGTAGAAGCCACAGATGCATTATC
Source organism: Hafferia zeledoni (assembly GCA_035583235.1). Lineage (NCBI taxonomy): Eukaryota > Metazoa > Chordata > Aves > Passeriformes > Thamnophilidae > Hafferia > Hafferia zeledoni. Next base: position 2,786,766 of record JAWWEV010000056.1, read on the forward strand.
AAATACATATTTTAATCTTAATATGAACCTAATTTTTTTAATTGATAGACTCTGTTTCACCTAATAGATGGGAAATTTGTGGTGTAAATCTTGCACTGAAGGAATGTCAATGCCCAGTGTTTACAAAGGGCTCACGTGCTGCAGCAGAAGGGAAAGCCGAGCAGGGAGCAGAGTCCCAGCCTGAGCCCTGGGCATGGAACGAGGCTGTGCAGACCTGCAAGTTGTTCCTGCTTCTCTAAGGAACGTGGGTTTGCTGGAGCAGTGACGTAATGCATGTCCCATTTTCAGCTTTCAAAACAGGATTTGATACTCTCTTGCCTGGCTTTTCCTTTCTCTGAACTGAAAGCAGCATCCTCTTTCAAATTGCTTTTTGATTCTGGGATTTAAGAAAACCCAACCAACCAACCAACCAACAAAAACACATAGAGAAATTATAAATATGGCTTATAAAATCAAAAGATTTTAGATATTTAGTAAAACCTAGAAGTACAGATTTAGTTTGAAAGAGATAATCTGCAGTGCTGGTTTCGTATAAAATTGCTTGCTTTTGTTTACAAACTTTATTCCCAGCAAGTTACATGTTTTTCTAAGGGAATGTTTAAAACTCTTAGGTGTAGATTCAGAAATAAGGTCAAAATACTTTTTGTTTCAAGCATTTTGTTTTAGAGTGACCACAGTGTTTCCTTAAATATAAAAGCATTGTAAATTCTTACCTGAATAAATAAATTTGTTGCCTAAACCTGAGCCTTTGTGAATACACTTTTCTGAAACACTGAGGTTGGATGATGCAGGAGATCTTCCTCTTCGTTTGTGCCTCAGATGCTTTGCTGTCTGTAGTAGGTGTGCAGTGTTTCTGCTCTCAGGGGGTGCAACAGGAGGATTTCAAATCAGTGTGACTGGGCAAGGCTCCTGGGAATTAATTTTTCAAATTCGGGTTGCTGGTTCCTGGGCTTCGTTTTAGCATGGGACCTGCATTGTTCTTTTCTTAGGGACTGCAGTGGGTTGGCAGAGTTCCTGTGGTAGGTTTTACTGACAATATCCAGGCCTTTGGTGGGCACAGCTTTGTGGTGCTGTTGAGTTTGGAGGAAGGGCTGAGTGGAGGGAGTTGTGCTTTGGTGGAGCTGCTGAGTGAGGCCTCCCAGGTCCTGATGCAGCTGTGGAGTCACTGACTGTGCAGCTGATCTGACGTGCCCAGCACTGTGTGTCTGAGCTCAGTGGGCCCCACAGTCCCCTGAGGACACGGCAGAGCCCTGGGGGTTCCTCTGGGGCTTCCCTGGGCAGTGTTGCCTCAGCCCTGGTGGTGTGTCCGAGATCAGCAGAGTGTGCAGGGAGAGCTTGTTCTGTTCCTGCTTGCAGTGAAGACCTTGGTGGTACTCGGGAATTAATATTTGTGCTCCAGTTAGACAGTTTGTTTCGTATTTTCTTGGGTTTGTTGAGTTTGTTAATTTTGAATTAGCATATGAAATACAAGAAAAGTGCATTTTTACTGCTCAGATGAAGCAGAGTTGAAAGGTTTTGTTCTGTTTCCCAAAATTTGGCTGATTTATTTAATAGCTGGGGTAAGAAAGCTCAGCTACTCAAAGTATTTCCTTTATAAATTGACACGTGGGCATGGTCCCAGTGAACAGTGAACGAGGGCACTGGGTTTTATTCTGATAGAGAGACCTCAGCTCTAGTACAGGCGTTTATTCTGACTGCAATGCTGAAGGAAGTCAGGAACTGTAACAGTGAATTCCAGCAGGAATGCTTTGCTTCGGATGTGTGTGAAGAGCTCACACCGAGCTCCTCATCCCATCACTGGCCTTGCTGGCAACTTGAAATCCCACAGAACCAGTTCCAAACTGGGCCTGAAATACAGATGTTTGAGCTCTTTGCCTGAATGCCCACATAGTGTGGAAATGCCAGGACAAAAGGGGCTAATCCAGGAAGAGCTGAACACCACAGAAATATTCTTTTCATGGACATTTTTCCTTTTCTTATGGATATCTTAAGCAATTCCACATTTGAATCATGCTTGGCACATGATGGTGTCACACAGCATTAGGAATTCTTTCAGTGTAAGATGGGAGGGATTATGTGAAATTTATTTGGAGTATAGTTTGCTAGAATGTATTTTAAATGTTATTACTGAATACAGAGTACTTAGTCAAAAAATTCAGTTAATCATTGTTACAATAAATAAAGACAGAGGAGCAATAGCAGTACTTGAATGAAGTGCTTTAAGTGAAGAGGAATCAGTTAACTTGCAAAGAAGGGGGTTATTAATTGGTTGGAAATTCTGCGTGCCAGTGGGTGGGAAGGAAAGGGATTCCAGCCTGACTGGCAGGAAAGCTTTTCTGAGTGCCTTAAAAAATAGAAAGGGAGTGAGTGGATGTACAAGAACCTTAAGAAATGGCATTGTTCTGGTTGGTTTTATTCTCAAGTCCTGAGTTTCCAAATTTGATGCCTACTTTTTTGTTGGAAACCTTTTGAAATCTCAGGCTTGTATTAAACGAGAAGGTAAAATGCATTAGTGTAATAAAACACCTTAATAAAGTGCTCGATTTTAAGGAATATTTTCCTGTTTCTAACATGAGAGAGTTGAAGCTTGATACCTGCATTTTCTTAATTTGAAAAGCACAAAGGCCTTTCATAATGCTTTGACTCCTGAAGTTCTTAAAAGTACTCAGTCTTGAGCAAGCCAACTCACATTAAACAACCAGTGGAACAATCTTACCTTGGCACATTTCTGCAACATCATCAATTAATGTGGGAGAAAGTAATGCCAGAAACCCATCCTGAGGTTACTCAGACACATTGGAGCTATAGTAACAAAACTGTGGCTTGGAGCAGATTTTTTCTAAAGAAATATACTCCTTTTTGACTGGTAATTTGGGAAGAGGAACTGCAGGTCTGTGTGTACTTCCAGTTCAGTGTAAATTTGTAGGTAGGTGCATGTTACAATTTCTGTTTTGCTTTTTAGGGCTCATGTAATCCAGGGAGTTTCTTTGTTGGCTGTATCTTTTCAGAACACAACGGGAATTCAAAATGAATCAGGTGAGTATGAATGTAAGACTTTATCAAAATCCTGAGAACAGTTAATTATTAATAAGTATCCACTAAAAGGGAAATGTTCTTTAAAATCTTCAGTCTCATTAAATTTCCTAATCATACTTTCTACGACATGTGTGTTTCTGAGATTTATTTTATTTCATGGATTCCAGTTTTTTGTGTGAATTCCCTTTAGCAGTGTGGAAGTTATTACTCCTGGCACCTCTTAAACACCTCTCCAGAAAAATCTATTTCCTCCTCAAGCTGGAGGTAGGAATTCAGCTCCTTACAAAAGTGGCTTGAAAACGGAAGGTTTCCATTTTTAAAAACCTGGCTTTTAATCACTTTCCAATTTCAAATGTGCAGTAAATAATTACCACAGGAACTGACTGATGGGAAGTGTCACACTTTTCAGAAATCTGAAGTGTTTCCACTGGAGTCAAGTGGGAAGACTGGGAACCCACAGTTCCTTGTGGTGCAGTGCTTTGCTCTCTGGATTCACAGCTGAGGGTGGTGCTTTAATCAGTGCCAAGTGTACAGCATTTTATTCTGCATTTGTTTGTCCAAGTAGGAATTGTACCTCAGTTTGTCTATCACACACGAATGTATTACTTAAAGATACAGAAAAAGGACATGTTGCCTTAACTTTTCGTCCCAAGTCCTTTCTCTGGCTGATCTTCCCAAGCCTCTTTGGCGTGGGAATGTGACTGCAGGAATGTGACTTTTGCTTTGCTAAAAAAGTCAGCCATGAACAGAAGCTCTGTGAGTCAGAAGAGCACGGTACCCAGTTGTGTAAAATGCTTTTTATACTTTTTATTGATGCCTTTAGTTCATGTGTGCTTTTATTGCCCTTTCTACCCTTATTGGATCAGCAGCAGCTCTGAATACAGTTACCACTTTGCTGAAATTGTAGAAGTAGATTCTTAAGTAATTACAGTGTAAAATGGGTTGGTGGAATGTTTCTTGTTGCTTTTTTACTCTGATTTAAAATAAAAAGTCTTTGACATATGTGTTCATAGTAAAATGTTGAAAAATAAAGTTTCTGTCAGTCTTGAAATATGTTCTAAGAATACATGTCTGTCTTGTATCTGCAGACAAACATAAATGATGTCTCTAACAGAACTGATGTTTGCATTAGCACATGTTGAAGCATTAGGAGTCTGTTTGGGGTAGCAGGATTGACTATTCCTTCACAATTGCTATTGAGGCTTGACAGTTTTTCACCTGTAGGATTTGTTTTGGAGGCTGAGTGGCCCAAAGGGAGCAGCCTATTGCTCTGTCAGCTTGAGGAATTATCCGGCCTTATTAGTGATTCTCATAAGCTTTGGATTCTGCTGAAACTCTGAAAGCTGCAGGTGCTCATCTGTAATTGTTACCATTGACTGTTTCCTTCCCATTTGTGTGGCCGTGTCCCCTGGTGTCCTGTCTGGCACTGTGTTCCCCCACCCCTGCTCTGTTTCTAGAATTAAATAAGATTTTTAGTTGCTGTATCACAAGTCCTCATCTTTCCCACAGGGACTGCTGGTGGTGTTTGTGTAGCTCTGGGGTGGGACATCTTGCTGTTTCTGCCTCTCACATTCAGTGTCCAAAGCTCGTATGGCTGTTTGTTGTTTTATGACCATTCCTATTAAGTGTTTATTTAGCATCAACCCTGTGGTGTTTTTTTCTTGCAGTGCCCTTGTCATTTCACTCACTGTTGACAAGTTGTAGTGCCAGGTCTGTATGAGAAATGTTTTTGCCTGATGCCAAACATCTTCCGAGTGTTCTGTTCTCACACTTCTTTCCTTCTGCTTGTCTCTGCTTTTGGTGTGACTTCAGTGACCCTGAAACTAATTGGGCTGGTGTTAATTTGGTTTGTGGAAAACCTGCCAGTTTTGTGGTTTATCTTGTAGAAAAATAGTGAAGGAAAACCTTTTCATAAATACTTTGATATGTTGTGAGGAGAAGAAGGACTGAAAGATAAAAAAGCAGCTGTTGCTGGAATTAGTATTTTGGGGTTTCTTGGAAGATTGCTGTCTCAGGATGGGCAGTGTGCATCCTCTGTTTTAAAAGGAGCTCTGCCTTTAATATGAAAACTAGTTCATCAGAATATGCCAAATAATTAATTTTCAACCCCACCCAAATCCGAGGTTTGACTGGGAGCAGTTGCTGCACCTCAGGATGCAGCCAGGCAGAGGAGCAGTTTGGATGCTGCCTGGCAAACAGTGTGTGCTGAGGCACTGGGAACAAACACCTGCACATGGACTGAAACTCCCACCCCCTGCTCCTCCTGGAGTTTTCAACGATTATTTCAGAGACTTGTGATATGTTTAATTTGGAAGCACACAAAGTGAAATTGTGGCAAAGAGGGGTAGCCAGGCAGGGTGCCAGGACAAGGAGAGGCCTCTCTGCTTTCCCCTTCCCTTTCCTGTGCTCCCTGGCACAATGCCCTTTCCTCAGCTCCCTCTTTAACCTCTCTGCCACCCTCCTCTCCTCTCTCCATCCTTTCCTTCATCTCTTCCCTGACCCCAATCCTGTTTCCACCCGAGCCCACACTCCCTGAATGGCTCTGAGTCCTCACACTGTTCTCGGGGGGTTTGTCTTCTTGGCTCTAATCTCTGACCATCTCTAAACATCTTGTTGCAGCTGCCTTTTCTACTCTGCTTCAATACTGGTTTTAACATTATGGACTAGTTTGTGGTTGGTCCATAGGTACAATTGTATTGAAGGTGGTGAGGAAGGTTGTTCACTGTGTTGAAGGGACCTGTCAGAGTGACTGGACTCTGGATTCGATGGTTTCACTTAAGGCACCTCGTCAGCCCTCAGATGATTCTTTGGCTTTGTTTTAAAGTCACTTCATACTGGATAATTTGAATGCTAGAAATGTAATTTTCTGATGAACTTCAGATAAAGAAGCTTAAAAGTTAAATAATCTTCAGGGGCTTTTGTATTGAAAATTTCAGTCTTGGAGAGAGTAAAAAATACCATATTAAGGTTTCAGTTAAATGCAAAAGATGTCTGTAGGACACACACAAGTGCACTACCCTTATCAAGAGGTGAGCTTTGTAAACAGAAAAATAAATGTAAATGTGATTGTTAAATGTTGGTAGAAAAGCAATTGAAATGCAGTATTTCTTTTGGTAAGACAGATGTTTCTTGGGGACAAGTTGTGATCTGGAAAATGTTTCAAGTAGCTACTTTAAATTGCATGGATTTGGCTGAACTAAATTGTTTATTTTACTGTTTTGAATTTGGTTACTTGTTACCATTCCTTTGAGGTGTGACATGTGTTGTTGGGTATAAGGCCATATCCAGTTTTTTAGTGCTGTGAAATCCATTAATGTGACAAGTATTGGATGGGTGTGAGTACTGTATATTCTGGATGTCCTGCTGTTCTTTGATTTAGGTAGGTAGATGCACAGTAAAGTTCTGATTATTTATTACTCCATACAAAGACACTTCTTAAATGGTAGAAGTTCAGGGGTATTTATTGCTACAAGGAGTCATGACTATTAAGGAATATGCCAGGAAAATCAAAGATATAACACAGTGCTGGACTCTTCTGTCTGAATCTGTTGAGTCTGCTTTAAGTTTTGATAGGTTAAAGTTTATTTTCAGGCTTGAGATTTTTAACTATTCATGTGGCAGTTGAGATTTGCAACTGCTCATCTAAAAACCCAAACTGAAAATAAAACCCCCCAAAGAAACCAAACCCCAAAGTGAAACCCAACAACCCCCCCCGCCCCATTTTTAGCTTGAAACTGGAAGTGCCTTGTTCTGAGAGCTGTCAGACAGGCACCCCCATCTGTGCCTGGATATCATTTGTTAGAAACCACGGGCAAAACCAAGCTTGGTTCTCCCCTGCTGAAATCCTGGGGAAATGTACTGGAGAGATGTTTTGGTTTCTTTGATATGCTGAGAAGAGCGTGTTGCTTTTTCATCTCGGACACAGCTTCTTGCATATCAGTTCAAGGCTAACAGATGTCTGAAAATCAGGCTTCTTTCATCAGTATTTTTCCTTTTGGGTTGTTGGAAGAGCAAAATAGACTTCAGCTATTAGAACTCGTGAATAAGTATTTCTCCCCCTCCCCAGTTTCTTCACTCTCTTGGATGGGAAGGGATTTCTGGCCTTCTCCTCCTTCCATGGTTTCCACTTTGGGGGTCTCTCTTTTCTACAAATAGCTCTCTGGCAGCTCTCTTTGCAGCTGTTAGGGCTTACTAATGCAGCACCAGAATAACCTTGCTCTCACTCCAGTTTGATCATTTTTCTCATTGTGGCAGTTAAAACTGGCAGAAGATTTGTTCTTATAACTTAACTCATTTTTTGAGATGAAGTGAATCATTGCCATAGCAGCACCCTCACAAAGAGTGGGTGCGGAGGAGCAAAGGCTGAGAAGATTTATCTCTTGCTTTAGATACAAACCCCTGAAATTTGATGCATGTTGAGGTGCATTTTAAAATATGTTTCCAGTGGCCTTTCAGCATATTTTGTAAGTGTGCACTGGACAATGCCCTGGGCATTACTCAGTGTATGAACAGTGTATGGTTATAGGTAAAAGCAAGAATCCTTTCCAGCAGGTCCATTGTTTTTCTCTGATAATGGTGGTTGGTTTTTGCCTTGCAGAGCCCGGCAGAGCCTCCTGTGGCTGTGGAGACCCTGGAGGATGTCCCTGAGCACGTGCTCCGGGGCCTGCCCGAGGACGTCAGGCTCTTCCCCTCCGCCGTGGACAAGACTCGGCTGGGTGAGTGCTGGGCTGGGAGTGCAGCAGGAGGGTTTAACCAGCTCCCAGCAAGCAGAGGTGCCTCCTGTGCTGGGCACAGGGCATGGCAGTGCATTCATCTCAAGTGGTTTGAGTTGGGAACAGTGGACAGCTCACCAGGACGAGAAATACAAGCTTTGAGTAGGAGATTTGCTTGAAATAACTTAGATTAGTTTTATATGTGTCTCTTCAGGTGTTTGGGCAACAAAATCAATTTTAAAAGGCAAGAAGTTTGGACCATTTGTTGGTGACAAGAAAAAAAGATCTCAAGTCAAGAGCAATGTATACATGTGGGAGGTAAGAAATGGCTTGTAATTGGAAAAGGGTGTCTGCCACTGGATCAATACTTTGTATTTAGCCTTTACTTTTTCCAGAGGTTTTACAAATAGACTTGATGTAATTGCCATCTATTGCTAACAGTTATTTATAGACACTTGGGTCGAGCAACCATTCAGAGTTAGAAAGCTTTAAACTATTGACATTGCTTGGAATTGGTGGATTACTTTTTTATATGCTGTGTGTAGATCACACCTCCCCTGAGGAGTCTGTTGCTGGTGGAGCTTTGCTTGCTTGGCTTGAACCATGAGTGCTCTCCCTCTGCAGCTGAGGGCTGTCAGCTGCTTCTGGAGTCAGGGAAATGAGGAGGATATGGAACCTCTTAAGGAAGCCCCCGCACTCCTCCTCACTGAGTTGTTTGAAAACCAGCTTTGTTATGAGAATGGGTTTTGCTTCTGGAGTTTTTATAGGAGTTCTGAACTGTTGCAGTATTTCTTGTGCTACCTCGTTTGGGCTTGCCTTGAAGCAAGTGCTGTCTGGACACTGAATAGCTCCCCTGATAGTCATGAGACTTTGGGAATTATGTGCATTTCAAAATGTAGGTGTTTTAATCTGGAGTTGAATCCTCTCCACAGTGTGTTTAAGGCAGTTCATAACCAGTTCCAATGACTTCTTCATTCATTCTGAAGACAAATGCAGCACATGGTTTTAGCCAAGGGGATAGTCAAGGAGGGGAGGGATGTGGCAGAGCATGTTCTGGAACACAGTTTGCAAGTTTACAGATTTTTAGGCTAAAGGCACTGATAATAGTCCTCCATCCTTCTGGCCCCTGGGCTGCAAAAATTGAACATGCAAAACTCCATGTTAACCTCTATCAGAAGATTTGATCTAGGACATTTCCCCATAAATGCAAATTCACACTTGGAAAAGTAATCAAATATTCAAGTAGAACGTTCATTGCATTCAGCTACTGCTGTCACACTCACTGCAGAAGGTATCTCCAATTTGATCTGGTGCAAGAACATTTGGTGCAATGGAATCACTCAAGTAAGTTACTGACCTTGCAGTTGTTTCTCTCAGTGCTGGGTTTTGAATGTTCTTTGTGGATGTTCTCAATTAGTGTTGAGAAATGATAGTTGCAAACAAGCTGTTACAGAGTTTCCTAGTTGGCAAAGCAAGTGATAATGGCATTGTGTAATTGTGTGTTGCTTTAACACTGATTTTGGTGTTGGGGAAAAAAGCAGCTAAAATGAGCCCACAGCAGTTGGCCCCATATGCTGACCCCTGAAACCAGTCCAGAATCTGGACTGTTGGCAAACATGGTTTGTGGAAGGATGGAGGTGTGTGGGAGCAGTCTGGGATATGGACCCCCAGCTGGGGGAACAACCTTTCCACCAGCATCCCATTTGCTTCCTTAATCAAATTAATCTGAATAAAAAGACCTCTAAAAGTGGCATCTCAGTCAGTGTTCATGATTCTGAACTGTCATGGTAGAGGATCATTGTGCAAAAGATGAGGTGTATGTGTCAGTGTGTGCTTGCTGTGTCTGAGGAGAAGAGCCACAGGCAGGAGAACGAGACCCGGTGTCTGCAAACTGGGGGCAGCGTGTTTGCAGGTGGGGACTGACTGGCAGGGCTGGAGGGGCTCGTCACTCACAGTCCTGATGGGAGAGAGAGGAGTTAGAGCCATTTTCTTGCTCACAGTCCACAAGGCCTTTAATAAATATTCCGTAAATTAGAAGCTTTATTTGAAAAGTAATAAAGCATTTTGTGAGAAAACCATAATAAAGTAATATAAAACATATTAAAGTTTTGTATATATATATATATAAAAAGTAATTAATAATTACATTTTCACATACATTCCATATCTGCTTAACTCTTCCACAGCATTGTTTGGCTCTTTTCTTCCATTTTACCCAAAAGAATTGCTTTTGCAGTCTTATCTGTGATGCTGTTTATGCTTTCATAGTGCAAGGGCTGGGTGTGTTGGGGAACATTCCTTCAGAAGTCAGCTGATGAAATCCATGCTGGAATAGTTTAAGTAAGGGAGATGTTTTCTATTTGCTTGGAAAGAAACTAAGATGACTGTGGTATATTTATTAAAACTTTATCTTTATTGATAAAACTCTGTCTTATTAAATCAACAGTATATCATGATAAAATAGATTTATTAAATAGATGTTGTAGAACTGTATTTGAAAATGTAAAATGGTTTGAAAAGCCTTAGAATTACTTGTAAAGTATCAAAACCAGTAAAAAGCTACATTTTAGATATTTAGAAATACAAAAAAGGACAAATACCACTGATAGCTCTTCTTAAAGGCATCTAACTTGGATTATAAGAAGAGTGGGAGATGCATAACAGCTCTGGAAAGAGAAGCAGAGCTGCCTGTCCCCAGAAAATGCAGCAGAGATGTCAGTCCCCTTCATGCTCTATTGCATCCTGTCTGGAAATGTAAACCAGGAGTAGGTGTTACAATTTTCTTCAAGAACAGAAACCAAAGAATTTACATCTTAGAACATGCAGAAGTTTATTGACATGGTCAGTTTTTTAAGGTGATCACAAGGTTTATGAAAGTTTTAAGGTGTTCTTTTATACTTCAAAAAAAGATAAAATATAAATTATGCTTTCCCATGTTGTTCCAAATAAAGCAGATCCTCCTGACTTCTATATCGTTATTTTTTCCAATTCATCAGATAGTAACAATAAATCTCTGTACCTTCATATCCTAAAACCAGTCCATTTGACTAAAGGTCAGTGCCATCTCTGCCCCTCCCTCAGGTGTATTACCCCAACCTGGGCTGGATGTGTGTGGATGCCACGGACCCCGAGAAGGGCAACTGGCTCCGGTACATCAACTGGGCACGCTCGGGCAAGGAGCAGAACCTGTTCCCTCTGGAGATCAACAGGACCATCTACTACAAGAGCCTGAAGGTAGCAGTGCCTGGGAGGCACTTCTGCTTTATCCCACTTTATATCATACCTTTTATTCACCTTTATTATCATACCTTTTATTCACCTTGATGATATTTTTTTCACTATTTGTATTAAGCAGACTTTGAAGCATTTTGTGGAATGTATTAGAAGTTTGCAACTGCTATATTTCATTGATAGAAATTCTTCTCTGCCAATACAGTTGACATTAAGATCTACTGTAAAAAAATACAGGATATGTTTCTACACCAAGTCTGTCTTATTGGTCAGTCATTTGCAGTAGCACCAAATTTGATACAAACGAGAATGAAGAACTAGAGCAGACTATATAAAATAAATGTTCTTCTATTTTGGTAGATACCAAGATAGTTTCTACTGAGGATTTTTTTGCAGCAATCAGTTTTCTGGTCTGTGCATCGTGTGACAAACATTGGCTGTCAAGACATTTTTATAGGTGGCTCCATGAAACAGTTTTTCATGGTTTTATTCCATTGCAGTTTTGTTCAGGGAGTGAGGGGAAGGCAGGGCTGTAATTCCTGAAACATTTTATCTCCCAAACCAAGAGAAAAAAAATGGTTTAACTATAATGGTGGAGCATGTTGAGGTTAAAATATGGTGCCCAGAAAGTATCACTGCAATCTCTGGGCAAGGACCTACTGGCAGTGGGTGTAGCTTGACTTTGGTTTTACTTAAAATGCTTTTGGGGGGGTTGGGCATAGACAGCCTTGTTCTTGCACTATTGCTGTTCTTTCCATTGCCTTGTGAGGCCAACAACATCTACAAATTACTGATCTTTGCTTAATACAAAAGTGAGTTCATACCGTGCAGTCTTGACGTTTATAGGGCAGTGCAGTGGTGGGTGAGACTGTTACATTTTCGGTCACTCAAGTTACAGTGTTAAAAACAAGGTTCTGAACACTTTCTTCCCTTGCTAATGGCTTTGTGGCAGCATTCAGGTAGATTCAGTGTTGCCAGCCACGCTGCAGTGTGTTTGTTCCCTGAGGACGAGGCTCCCAACATGAATCCAGAGCCAGCCTTATCTTGGATTTCCTCTGCCTTGCCCACAGTCCCACCAACTCACTGATGGAAGTGTCATTTTGGAGTCACTCTGGCATTTTGTAGTTCTCTCTCATTTAATCTTTCCTGCAAAGGTTTTAGTCCTGATAATTCAGGCATTCACATATTCCAAATTTGGTTTTTTGATGGATAATATTGCACTTTGGAAAATAACTGTGCTGGTGAGATGCTGAGCACTGCTAAGAGAATAACAAGTGTCTTGTCTCAGCACTGAAATCTCCTTTTGTTCCTTTGACTGTTGTCTCGCAGCCTGATGAATTTTATGCCAGTCACACCTTGCTGTTAACTGAGACTAAAGAAGGCATGCAATAAATAACATCTTAAACATCCTTCTCTTTCTGCATATAATGTGTTAGTCTGGTTTCAAACCTGCTGTAAATTTACCAGCCCATGTGGTTCCTTCCTGATCTTTATCAGAATTCATAAATTAGGAGAACTGCACTTGCTGATAAATAAACAGCACAGGTTTTATTTACCCCCAAAGGAGAATTCAAATGACTTGGATGTAATTTTGTTCTGCTTTACCTTGAAGTATTTAAAATACTGTCATGGCTGGTTTTTTCCCAAGGTTTCCTTCAGCTTTTTGTGGGTTTCTCATTTGCAAGTTAAACAGGCTGATTTCCAAGATTTCCAAACCTCCTTGCTAAGATAAGCAAAGCCCAAATTTTCTTGGTGTAGAAGAACATCAAACCTTCTCACAGAGCTTTAACTTCTCTGTTCTCTGCTGTGAATGAATAGTTATAGAATGGAATTTTAAGTGAGCACAAGCAAATATTTTTCTTTTCCAGCTTCTCTTCACCTTCACTGAGGGGCTGAGGATATTTGTAGGTTGCTTTGCATCTGCTTTCCCCAGGGTGCATCTGAGAGCTGGGACACTTCAGTGGAACAGCTTGAACTCCTCGTGGGTTTCAGGAGCTCCTCCTGCCCCTGCTCATGGAAGGAGCACGTTGGGCAGTTGCTCTGCACACAGGGCTGGGCTTTCATTCTAGAAGAAACAAAATTGCAGGGCAAATTCAGTTTCAAAAAGTCTCCTAAAGAAGCTTGGCTGTGACACTGTCCTTGATTAAACTGAACTGAGTTTGTTTCTGGAAGAATGTTTGTCAGCCAGGCTGGTACTGCCCGAGCTCCTGGTTACACAGGAGGGCACAGGGCAGGGTTGGGCTCAGAACCACACAGGGTGTCCCAGTGAAGTGCAGTGTCTGTGTGGCAAATACACACTGAGAGGGGCAGGCAGGAAATGCCTCTGTGCAAGACACTTTGCAGTGCTTGTACAGGACAAACAAGGGAATTTTAGGCAATCTGGGCTAGAACTTCTCAGGATGGAACTTGGTAGGATACTATTCTGGAAAAGAACAAATTTGAAATTACTTTAAACTTTCTGAACAGAAAATACTCAGGTTAAGGACAGTTAAATGTTGTAGTTAAAAGATAAAGCTCAGAAAAGCACGTGGGAGTTGATAACCTGAGGAGCCTTTCCAACATTCATCCTTGTTTACCCAAACTGTCCCAGCCTGGCACTGCCCCAGCATGGACCTGTAGGGGACAGTTTGGGTTGGGCTTTGCATCTCCTCACCTTGCTGGGCCTTTGGCATCTCTCCATCTCTGCACCAGTTTGGGCACTTTCATGTCACCTTTTGCATCGTTTCATTTCTGCATCATCATTTCATCATCAGATTTTTGCAGGTTGTTTCTTTGCCTCTCTCCATCTCCTCACTGTTTCACCATCCCTTCCTTGTGCACCATTTCTGAGCTGGTGGAGAGGGAGGGGTTGGCACAGGGAGTTCTTTGAGGGCCATTCCAACCCCTCGACATTCTGAGATTCCTGTCGTGGCTTTTCTTGGGGGGGTTTTGGGGTGATTTTTTTTGGTGTGTGGATTTTTCTGTGTGTGTGTTCTGTCTGTTTTTCTGTGCTTTCTTCGACCTCATTAATTCTTGGAGTGCTCTGTGATGGATTGATGAATTCATTAATTAATTCTGGGGTGGCAGTTGGGGTGCTCTGTAATTGATGACATTCATTAATTAATTCTCAGGAGAAGGGTTTGGGGTGCTCTGTGATGGATTGATCAATCCATTAATTAATTCCCCAGGGTGGAGTTTGGGGTGTTCTGTGATTGATTAATTAATTCATTCATTAATTTGGGACGGGGTTCAGGGTGCTCTGTAATTGATGAGTTCATTAGTTAATTTGGGGTGGGTTTTGGGTTGTCTGTAATTGATGAGTTCATGAGTTTATTTGGGGGCAGAGTTTGGGGGTGTCTGTAATTGCTGAGTCATTATTTGGGGGTGGGGCTTGGGGTGTCTGTGATTGATGAGCTCATTAATTAATCAGGGCGGGGCTCAGGGTGTCTGTAATTGCTGAGTCATTAATTGTGGGCGGGGCTCAGAGTGTCTGATTGATGAGCTCATTAATTGTGGGTGGGGCTCGGGGTGGCTGTGATTGATGAGCTCATTAATTAATTAAGGCGGGGCTCAGGTGTCTATAATTGCTGAGTCATTAATTGTGGGCGGGGCTCGGGGTGGCTGTGATTGATGAGCTCATTAATTAATTGTGGGCGGGGCTCGGGGTGGCT
>JAWWEV010000056.1:2807897-2818824 GCA_035583235.1 Hafferia zeledoni
GGCCCTGCCTGTGCCAGCAGAACCCCAGGACAAGGGTTTGGTGGTCAGGGCTGCCCTGCAGGGCTCAGTGCTGTCCCCAGGGCATTAATAAAACAAGTACCACAACCACTTTGCACACTGTTCCTTTATCTCTATGGGCTTTGTGTCTTTAACCTGAAATAACCATGATTGCCGTGGTGTGTTTCTGGCTGCTTTGCCCTGCTCAGAGCAGATGTCTGCAGTTGGCCAACAGGAAAAAGATTGCTTGGATTATTTGGTAATTCAGATTCTGAAGCATTCCATGTTGTTCTTTGTACTCTTGCTTTTTTAGCCACACTCCTTTCGATTGCTTTTCTCAAGTTAAAAAAAATCCAGTGTATTTACACCACGGCAGGGCCATTTCCCAGCAAATTGGGTGATGCTGTCCTGGGTTACACAACACACAGTGGGACTGAAATCAGGCACCAGGCAGCTTTCTAGTGTTAATCAATTCTGTTCCTGCTGATCAGGGGTAGCTTTGAAGGAGGGACTGGGAAAAAAAGCAGCTTGGTATTTCACTGCTGGTTTTTGTAATTAATCCAGTGTGTTTGGAAATTATGCTCCTTTCTTAGGAAAATGCTGTTTTAATTTTCCTGAAAATAAATTTACTGAGTTTCTATTGAAATACTAGTTTACTTGTGGCAATAGTTTACTGTATTAGAATTTACCAAAACTTTCTCAGGCTGTTCTGAGCATTTAAACAGTTCTTTGTAGAAAATGTGGAAGAAATTTGGTAATTGCTGTTCAAGGGAAGAGCTTTGAGATAGATTTGGAGAATTTGTTCCAAAATAGAAAGGAGATGAATTCCTGCAGAGTGGGAGAATAGACAGTGTTTTCCAGAGAGAAACAATTACTTTTATTCCTTTAAGTATTTTGTAATTTAGACCTGTCCTTTTATAGAATACAAGAGAGCAAACTCAGTGAGCTGCTTGCTGTCTTCCATCTCCCTTAAATCTGAGGGACTTCCATTCTCATGAATAATCCCTTTTTAATTCCTTTGCATTACCTCACGTTAAGTCAAGGCTTTACCAGACACTGTTGCTCTTTCTGTGGTTTCCTGACCCTCCTGTGCAATCTCCCACTTCAGTGTCTGGGGTTTGTAGTGGATACCAGGTACAGTCAGTTATTTTATTTGCCTCCTGCTGGAACCATCTCTTAATTTAGGGAAGGCTCCAAGTTCTCCTTGTAATGAGAAGTTTCTGTACTTCTTAATCAATTTTACTGCTTTTCTGTAGAGGTTTTCTTTTTATACTTAATCTTTTCAAGACCATTTGAACAGAATTAATAAGAATAATATTGTATCATTAACGGTGCTAAACTCTTTTAGTGCCTTTTTTATTACAACTTGCCAGAGTTTTGCACTGACCATTTATTTTACTTGAATTGTTTACAGGCAGTGCCTTGCACTGAGGGCTGACATGCAGATGCCCCATGTCCTTTGCTGTGCAGTGATGAAAAGCACATTTAACCTGTGTGTGCACTCAGGGGGTTGATAGCTGGTTTATTCATACAAACTCCAGTTGAGTGTGTGGCTGAGAACTCTTTAATTGAAATGCCCTTTGTCAGGTACTTTGTCACATCTCTAAAGATTCTCATGTCATTGCAATACAAAATGCAAAATATCAAAGAAATTTTATATTTCACTTACTAACTATTTAGTGCGTTTTTCAAATGAACAAAAAGTAAAACCAGACCAGAGTGTGTGTAATGTTTTCAGTCTGTCAGTCCTCCCAGTTTATTTTGTCCTTCCTGCCAAGAGCCTTAAACAGATGGACAGGAATGACTTTGTTCTGCAGAATTCTCACTGGCCTACACTTGCTGAGTTCCTCAAGAAAATGTTACAGCAGACTAAGTTTCTTCTTGAAACAAGACTTGGTATTTCAACATTTGTAGCTAAGAGATTAAATAATGTCTGACTATTCTCTAGGAAGTATTTACTTACCTTTATACACCAGAGTTGCTGTTAAGAGTTAATTTTGTTGTCACACTTTGTTATCAGAGTTCTGCAACAGCATTTGATTGACTGTGGTTAATGCTGTAGAACTGCAGAGGAGTGCTGGTATTAATGTGCTGATTGACATGAAGTTACTCTAGTGAGAGTATTGTAATAGCTGCAAATCCATCATCTTGATTATTATTGCTGCAAAATGCCTTGGAAATGAGTAGTCAGCTATACATTATTGTAAGTGGTGTTGAGAGCCTCACTCCAGCCTGTCAGACATGGATCTCCTTTTATTTGGCAGCCCATCAGAAGCAACGTGACTGTTGAGTGGGAAGGGCCCGGAGCTCCTGGAAGGGACCTGATTCATAGAAATTTGGGTGGATTTTCTCATGCACCACCATTACTCAGGGCCAGGTGCAGTGTACCATGTGTTTGCAGGCTGAGTGTGTGGCTGCTCAGCTGTGGTGCAGAGCAGCTCTCAAGGCAAGGAGAGCTGACCTCATAGTAGGGATTGGGATCAGAATGTTCAAACCCCCTCCTTTGCCAGAGCCAAGGAGTAGGTCACACCAAGTTTCAGTGAGTTCAATAAAAAATCGCCTTGGCTGCAAAGTTGCTGGTAAAGAGCAGAGTCCAGCATTTCCAGTCTTACAGACCCTTGTCAGGGATTGCAAAAGCAGAATGGACTTTGTGCTGAAACTCAGCCATAGCCACCAAATCCCAACCTGGGTCACCTTTTGCTCTCTCCACTCCTGTGCCAGAGCTGGGGTTCTCTTTTGGTTCCTTACCTGCAATTTAAAATGTCCAAGTTACTCTACAGAGACTTGTTCAAAAAGCCTGTACAGCTTTAAAGTCTGATTTGATCTTGACTGCAGCAGTTGATTGGGCAGAAGACAAATATACTTGCGCTCTGACTGGGGTTTATTTTCACTCTGAAAAATGGAGGAAGTTGCCATTCCCTGTAGTGGCTTTGTGAGCCTGTTGTCCTTTGTTGATGTCACAAATAGAGCAGGTGCAGTTTGGGACATACTATAAATTCAGAACTTCTCTTGTTGGTTCTGTTCACATGAGCACCAACTGTTGCTGCTGTCCTGCAACTCAGTCCTGTGCTGCCTTCTGAGAAACGCACGGATTGGGCAACTGGGGGATTACAGTTCCTTTGGAAATGTAATTCAGTGTATTTTATGTTATCAGAGAGGCTGACAAGTGTTTCTCTAACAAAGTATCAATGGGCTGCAGCTGAAAGGAATGAAATGCTTTGTTTCACAGGGGAAGCTAAAGCAAATCTCACACAATTTCTCAGCAGATAAGAACGATTTGGTGACTGTATTGTATGTTAAAATAATGAGTTTGCATGATATTTATCCTCTTCCTTTATGTACTCCTACAAATTAGAAAGGACCTGCAGTGATGCCATGTGACCTTGGGATTGTCACTGAAGCTGGAAGGAGATGAGTCTTCCCAAACTTAACAGATGCAGAGAAGCAAAGTTTTCATGATGCAAAAATGTTGTGACAGGAGCTGTTTATTAACAATTAATGTTCCTTATTAGGTTGGAGAGCCTATTGAGAAGATGCTGTAATGTTTTTAATGGGGACTGATGGAAAAATACTACTTACTGTAGTAGGTAGTTGACTCTACTGAAGAAAAATAAGAGAATAAAGAGGTTAAAGGAAAGAAATCTGGAATGGATGTCAAGGAGGGGGATGAAATTCATTGCAGAAGAAAAGTGGGTGATTTTACTGGGAATACCTTGTTTTATTGGAGAATAATTTCTGATAAACGACATGTAGATATGGTCAACCAAAGGATTAGTTGGGGTAAACATGAATAACAAGGCAAAGCTGAGTGAATCTGAAGAAAATGTTGAGTGTGCTCTTGTAGCAGTTCTGAGGGGTTTAGTTTTCTCCCTGGGGGTTTGCTGTGGTGGCAGCACTGCCCACACTGTGCATCTGTGGGGGGCCTGGCCGTGTTTGCCCAGCCCCGGGGACTGTTCAGTAATCCCAGGGCACAAAGCAGGGCCTGTTCTGGGGATTGCAGCCCCTGCCAGCTGTTCTTCAGGCAGAGCCAGAGCCCGTGTCTGCACATCGTTTGGGGTTGGGTTTCCAGGCAGGGGCAGCTTTTCACTCACCTCTGAGTTCTGTTTGACGTGGGGGAGCAAAGTTGCTCTGCGGGGCCGGGGACCCCCTCGCTCGGCTCTGCAGGGCCGGGGACCCCCTCGCTCGGCTCTGCAGGGCCGGGGACCCCCTCGCTCGGCTCTGCAGGGCCAGGGACCCCCTCGCTCGGCTCTGCAGGGCCAGGGACCCCCTCGCTCGGCTCTGTGGGAAAGGCTTTGGGGGCTGCACCTGAGCCAAAGGCCTTTTTTTATCCTTTTTAAAAAGCATCACTTACTGGTGTGACCAGTGCTGAACTGGGACTACCTGCTTTGTCAAACAGCAGAACAAAGGGGAGGGAAAGGCCCAAGGAGTCAGTTTTAAAGACAACTTAGCTAAACCCCCAGATATTTTTGATCTAAACCTCTCAAATGTTCAGTGATCCAAATGGGGCCATGATAGATCTTTGGGTTGTTTATTACAGATAAAGGCAAACAGTTCTACAGTGATAATTTTAAACTTTGTGATCCAAGTAGTCATGAAAGTCATCTCTCATTTGCATTATCTTGTAAATTATGCTGCCAAAATACCTGTTATTTCAATTATCTGTGTGTAGCTTCACTTCAGAGTCAGACAAACATTTTGGAGAGAACTTTAAAGAATGTAGAACTAATGCTTTCTGCACTTAGAATCTGTTGGTAAAGAGGAGATTTAAATTTACACTAATTCTCTGTATTTACACAATTTGGGTGCTCTATTTTTAACTGGTTTGTACATAAAAACTGGCTAAATATAGAGAGCAGCAGTTATTTCTGGAAAATGTCTCTGCCAGCTGACATTTCTCTTGCTGCTGCTTTTGTTTTAATACTTAGTAAAACAAAAGCTCATGGAATAGAAGTGCGGAGAAGAATGTTCATATTTTCTGTCCTGGGCTGGCTGTGTTCATGTGGCAACTGTTGAATACCTTGCAAGGAATTTGAGGTCAGTGGGGTTGCTGGTTATTGGGGGGGTGGGAAGGAGGAATACACAAGGAGCTAAAGTGATTGAGAAAGTCTAGAGCAAGTTGGGCTGCATATTTTTGTCCTCTTTTTACTGTTTTAGAAATACTGGTGTGGGGGCAGAAATAACAATGTGGAGGCACCTGTAGAATGTGGATGTCTCATAACCAGTAGAATCTCTCCATGTGTGTGAGGGGAACTGCTGACCAATGGTGTGCTGGCATGTTGGATACAGGAGTAGATAAAAGTGAAGGTGTTAGTCCAAATGAAGTCCTTTTGTCTTGGGTGAGCCTTCTGATCCCACTGCAGCCTGAGCTGTCTCTGCCTCCTCTGACCACTGCAAAGCTGATCTACCTTACCCTGACAAAGGGTGACCCCAAACGCCGGGCTGTGGTTCCGAGCTGTGGTTCTAGGATGAGGTTCTAGGCTGTCTGGATCTCTTAAGGTCTGAGGTGACTGATGATGCATCCTTAAGGACCAGAGAGCCCCCCGTATAATGACATTTTTAAATCTAGCCAAGATGAAAGCTCTACGTGTGATTATTTACACTGAATTGTTTCATCACAGCTCATAGGTGTGTTAAAATCTCAGGGAATTAACCCCTTGTTTGCCAGGCTTTGTAACTGTTAGATGACATTCTGTCCTGCTCGGAGTCATTAAGGATGAGTCAGTCCTGTGGTCTACAAATGTCCCACTTCCTGGGGTGCACTGGGGTTAGTCAGGAGTCCCAGCGTGCTGGGGACTTGAATGCCAGGCTGCACAGGCAGATGGCATCCTGCTGCAGGCAGGTGAGAGCAGTGCCTTTGCCCCTCTTCTGGTAGAGAGTTATGGTAGGTAGTTCAATTTACAGAATGTACACTGGATGAAGAAGATGGAGACAGCTCTTATTTCAGTGTGTAGGGATTGGTGTAATGCCACACATTTTAACACAGGCTCCCCACTCATAATTTTTCAACCTGAACTATTTTTTCATCTGTTTATCTGAATTTCGTGAATAGCTTTGGCCTTCTGGGCTCATGAAGAACTCCATATAATGGCAATATATGCCCTTTTGCCTCTTGCATCCTTTCTTTCTGTTGGCATGGCACACTTTATTGTAGCTGGAATATCTTAAAGATTCTCACAGAGCTGAAGCAGGAGCTTGGATTGCTCAGAAATTCACTTTCTGCAAGCAATCTTGCTACACTTTATGCCATCCTGCCATTTCTTGTACTGATTATTAGATAATTTCAGAAGTTTGTGGTGAAATACAGTAACATCATCTTCAGTGCTATCATCAAAGTGGAGCCTTTGCCAAACATTTGCAGAAATTGGTGTTTTAAATAGCCCAGGTCAGAATTTTCTTAGGCTTTCCATGGCAACAAGTTTCTCTGCTATGCAAATGTCACAGTAACAGTCTGTGTCAGTGCTGGGCTCTGTGTCTCCTCTGCAAGGAGGGTATTTGTGCCTGGCACAAACACCCCCATACCCCCCCCCAGGTAGGTGTGTGTGCCTCTGCCTCTGAAACACCTTCCCAGGGTGCCTTTTTCTTGCCCCCTGTTCACTCTGGTGGAGAATGCAGTGCTGGCAGAGCTGCTGTGAGTGCAGGGATGGATCCTGGGCAGCAATGGATTGTACAACAGGCAGTTTGGGATTCATAGAACTGCGGGAACTTTGCCTTCCTCTTTTCCCTGCTCCTACTCTGTAAGCTGGGAAGTGTCTTTCTAAGGAAGAGGAGATGCAAGTTCTACTGGAGAAGGTTACAGAGGAACCTTTGCTTACTGCCTTTGCCCTTGTTCTGTAGATAATTCACAAGGTTCTTGTATTTTTCCCCAAATATACAGCTATGTGTGTTCTGCCTCTCCACCTTTAAAATCATTTGATGCATTAAGTTGGGGCAGAATGACTGCACAGAACTGAGATCTTCTGTAGCTCTAAGTTGTTCTCCTGGTTCTCAGGAGTTGAGGTTAAAATTCTCTTGTGATGATTTTTGTTCACTATCAAACAGCTCATGTCAATGAGAGTGTTTCATTTGCTTAACAATATTTAAGTTATGGCTACAAGAACTGGTTGCATCTGATAAATTTATACTGGTATTGCAAGAAAAATGCCCCATCAATTCCTCATAATGGCAGATAAGGAAAACAAGGTAAAAAAGCCATTTACATTTTGCCTTTTTACTGCAGGTTTTCATACCTACTTGACAGCATTGTTACAATAGGCCTCTTAATGACACTGTGAGGAGAGCCTTTCAGGTTTAATTGACATCCCCTTTAATGAGATGTTTGTTTCAAAAATTGATCTGTGGCTTGAATTTTGCCCTTAGAATTGCTGGAATATGAATAAAAATGTGCTGATTTTGCCTCCTTTTTCTGCCTTTTTTTTTTTTTAATATGATGGGGAAAAAGTAATAGTTAATTTGTAGAGTAGTAGCAGATACTGCATGGGATTGATTCAGACTTTAATCTGAACCAGTTCTGAAGGGATTTAAGCAGCGAGTTGATGTTACTGCACTGTGATTCGCATCATGAGGCTGTGGGGTGTTCTCCAAGTGTAACATGGCAGTTTATCTTTCCCCTTCAGCCACATCCTTTCCAAGTGCCACCCCATCTGTGCTCTGAGTCCTTTGTAGGGAGGCTGAGGGAGCTCCTGACCTGGATTGCAGGAGGATGAGCTTTGGGCAGTGCCTGTGGCCCAGCACGGGGGGTGTGACTGGGCTGCAGTTCCCTGTTGGTGCAGATCTCAGACAAACACCAGTGATTTCAGTGTGTATCAGTTACTCTTTTCCCTTTCTAACCCAGGGGTTTGGGGAGGCAAATGTCCACTCTCTGTGTTCTTGTAAGTGATGGAGCCACTGTTTGAGCTCAGATGTGAGTGTCCTTCTTGCTTTATGATCTTAACTGGGAACATGGTTTGTGCTGCACTTAAGGTTATTAAAGATAATAGCATCTTGTGCAATTGGGCAATATTTAATTACAGAGTTCAGCTCCAAGTGTATGGAAGGACTGTGTTTAACATCTTCCCTCCTGGCATCTGAGTGTGCTCATCCCATCCCATCCCACCAGAAATAACTCAGTGTTTAACTGTTTCATTAGTATTTTGCTTAAGAAAAAAATCTGAGCACAGGTAACTGTAGGTTGTTTAGAGATGTCTTAGATTTGTTGAGGTGTGGGCAAATAAAGATCATTTTTCTCTTATTTTGTTACTCTGTTGCCATCTGAACTCTGGAAAATTAGTGGGAGTACTGATTATCTGGACATTGCAACAGGCACAGCAGATCTCATTCTACTGCTACTGTTACACAGGTGTTGTAAAGATGGATAATGCTTGTGCTGACCTATCTTAGAACATCAGTGAAGGAGAGGGGAGGAAAAGGAACCCTGTTGGAAGACAAGTTGATGCAATCCTCTTTTGATCTTCCTCCCTGTAGACAAGAACCTACTTTCCATCTTATTTCTTTCTTTCATTTTCCTTGTATCTTTCTTCTACAATTCTTCTAATGCACATACACATATATTAAGTTCTTCCCTTCATTTATTCTTTTGTCACTGTTTCCATTTCACTTTCCCTGTGCTTCATTCCTGTGTCTTTCTTGTTTAGACCAAGTGGAGGACCCAGGGCCGTAACAGCCATGTAGGAGCCTTCAGGGACCTGATGGTAAGTGCACGTGTGTACTTAACTCAGGCTTCCAGCAGGTTCTGTGTGCTCAGGCATTTCCCATCTCCTGAAGTTTTCTGTTAGTTCCTGACCTCTGAAACAGTGAGAAAACTAAGGGACAGATTTGGGCTACTCAGTGATATCCAGTATATCAGAGAAGTACGTTGTGTTTCTCGTGAAAATCTGCAGGAAGAAAATGACACAACTCTTTCAAGTTTACATGAAGTAAAAATTACTTCAGGAACTTGGAGGGAAAGTCTCAACAACTGTTAAGTATCTTCAGAAGTTGCTGAACTCCAGATACATAAAAGCCAGGACAGCATATCAGAGCAGTATCACTTTACCCTTACTCTGTGCTTAAACTCTCTTCCTGTGCATCTACTTTGGAACATTCAGGGCCATGAAGTGATGCATCTGGGACAGTCCTTGCTGTGCTTGAAAGAGTTCCTGCCTAGAACAAACTCAGTCTGGTAAAGGAAAATGCCACCAATGGCTCGGTGTGTCTGGTTACTGTGTCACAAGTTGGGGTGCCACGTGCTGTGCATGCACAAACAGTTCTGCTCTCTGTCCAGAGACAGGTTTGGCACTTGGGAAATCTTCTCTTCGAGTACATCGATGTGTGAAGGGCCAAGAACTCTGAACTTCTCCAGCTGTACCACAGAGCAGGGGGCATCTTTTGAGTGTGGCAGCAGAACTTGCAAATGGTCTTCTTTTCATTAGTATGTGACACAGGTAGCTCAGTTGTGCATGCAAATCCTGCTATTGTACTGGTTTCCCAGATTGGAATTGGGATACTGCAAATGGTATATTCTCTAAATGGACAACACTTTGAAACACTTGTGCACTCTTTAGCACTTGGAATTTATGGTCTTTACATACTTTAGCTTACACTTGAAATATATTTCCCATATTGTTAGAAGAAAGAACTAATGTGGTCTTGGTTTGAAGACTGACCGTAACCTGCTGTTGTGCTGAAATTCAGCACTGCTGTGGAATTGGGTGTTGGGCTGTCCAGTGAGTTCATCTGCAGTGCCATCATGTGTGTGGTACAACAGTGGCTGGTGAGAGGGGCCTGTACACCCATCTTTGCCTCCTTGTTTCCAGTCTCACCTGTAGAGACACAAATAAATTCCGAAGTTTGTTGTTTAAGTCCAGATACTGATACTGGTCTTCAGATGATAAGTGGTCTACAAAAAACTTGACAGCTCTTAGGACTCTAACAATGAAATGTGACTTGTTAAATCTCTCATAAGGTGTGTTGTGCTTCATGTTTGATTCCTTAGGAATGTTTTGAAATCTTTCATTTACACCTTTTCCAGAGAAATGGAACTGTTTGACTGTGGTTTTGTGCATTTCCAGAGCAATTGCAGGTGGTGACTTGGCAGATATTTCTGGAAGCATATTTGAAATCCTTCCTACTCAAATCATGCTACTACTGGTTCTAATTAATGAGCTTTAGAGGTGCTGATAATAAATAAATAATGTTCAAGTTGGACATTCAGCAGCCTTTCAGGTAAAGATGCACTTAAAGTCCTTGTGCCTGTGTGAACACTCAAACATATGCCAAATCTTGTGAAAATTGCAGGTGTTTGGTATAAAATCAAAGTTCAGTATTGCATTGTCCAAATAATCCTGTGTTGGTTCATTCTGGCAGGTCAGACATGGGTATTGTTACAATATTTGAGGGTATTCAGAGGTAACTGTCAGTTCACTTCAGGAAAGTGTGTGTGTGTTTCAAAGGTGACAAAAATTCATTCTGCGTGACTGGTGTCAGTTTGAGACTAAAAACTGTTAAATGGGACTAAGAAAATAATAAAAATGTCTTATTACACACATGAAAGCGAAACACACTGGAATTTGGGGATGTCCTGTGAAACCTGAGCTCCTTTAGCAGAAATGCAGATAATTATTTAGATAGAATGAAATGTTCAAACCAAAACAAGTTTCCTTTTAAAGCTGCTCTGTTGGGAGGTTGTACTTGGAGCTTCTCAGTTTGAATAGAGGAATATGTTTTTTAAAAGGCATTTCATTTTCTTGGCTCAAGATGTGAACAACATTTTCGAGGAGTAAAAAGGAGGAGCTTGTTGACAGGATTGTGACTTGGAAGCTTGTGCTTCTGAATAGGGAGTAGATGTAGGGCTGTGATGGACACTTGGGATCAGAGGGAAGGGGCAGTGCATTATAAAGTACCATTTTGTGTTAGAGGGGACAAAGGAGGAATTGGGATTGCTGTTTCTGGAAAG
>JAWWEV010000056.1:2818924-2917735 GCA_035583235.1 Hafferia zeledoni
AAGGGGCAGTGCATTATAAAGTACCATTTTGTGTTAGAGGGGACAAAGGAGGAATTGGGATTGCTGTTTCTGGAAAGTTTTCATTCCCAAGAGTTGGTGTGTAGAAATGGGGGGGTTCAGAGGAGACAGAGTTCTCTGCATTCTGTGTGGTCTGTGCACTGAATTCAGTTGGAAGGCCATAAAGTTCCCTTTATTATTACACACTTGTTATCATAATTGCTATCTATTGTAAGACTAATAGAAAAATTCAGCAGTACTTTGTAGTGCAGCAGAAAGTGAAGTTTTCGCTGTGTTTCCTTCTTCCACCACTGGTCAGCTCTTCACATAATGCCCTTTTGTGTTCATCATCCTCGGCAGCCACAACTTGTTGCTGCTTCATGTTGCTAACAGAAAGTGTCAGCAAACTTGTGTGTGTCAGTGGACACAACAAAATACCTTTATATTTTGCTGTTACCCAGTTCCATCTAATTTAGTTTACTGCCTTGGCCTTCTTGGTCACACAGTGCTTTTAGTCTTCTCTTGATGTTATTGCTTTGTGGCTTTTATTACAACTCTCTTCATTATTCAGAATGCTTATACAACTACAAGGACTTCTGTGGGCTTCTATTTTGTAAACTTTCCAATTAATACTAAGGAATAATATGAAGAAATTTTCCATTTTCCATGTATTTCTATGAGAGACAAGAATTTAATGGTTGTAACAAGGTATTGGGTAACTTCATGTGAGCTGGTTATCCCAGACAGGACATTTCTCCTACAGTTTGTTCTTGCTTTGAAAGTGTGGAAAATATTTTGGTCTGAGGTTTTTAGAAACTCATTGTTACCTTTGATTATAATTTCTTCTGGGCTCTAGAGGCTGCTTTACCTGAATGCTGTCTGTTTTAATGATCTTGTCTTTTGTATTCCTCAGGAAAGCAGGGTCTCTATGGGAAGTGTGTTACACTCTAAAACTGGGGGTTTAACTCAAAGATGATACGTAAGAATTATTTAACAGGAATAATAAGTGTTGGGGTTTTTTCCTCCCCAGGAAAGAAGAAGACTCTGGAAGGTAAAAACAAGGGAAGGAAAGCAGCAGATACAAAAGAGAAAAAGACTGATTTGGATTCTACTTCTGCAGATATGAGGGATTCTAAAGAGGGTGAGTGCTCAAGTATCATATTTTTTTCCTTCTAACTATCATTTTGAATCAAAGAACACTTTGGCATATTTAGATGACAGGAAAAACTAATTTTCTGCAAAATTTAGACATAACCCAAACTCCTTAGAACAGAAGAGGTGAGCAAAGTGCTTATTCTAAAATACTGTCTTTGGACCTTAGTGACACTGTCATTGTTTAGTGCTAGTCAGCAAAGTCAGTTTAAGGGGGAACAAATACAGTGTTAATTCTTTTGACCCATAACTCTTCCATGCCTTCCCTCTGTGGTCCCTTCTGCTTGCACAACGTGTGCACCACTGTGGTGCTTTAGCAAAAGGGAGAAGAAAGTGTTTGGTAAAATGATCTCATGCTTTGCTTGTCTTTCAGGTCATAAAGAGGAAGATGAAGCACCTTCTGTTTCTGCTGTGCTGTCCTTGGAACAAACAGCTGTGATTCAGGAAATGGTAAACCAAGATGTGCTTCCAAAATTGATGATCCCCAGTCCGACCAGCGAACCACAAGTGGTGACTGAAGACAAACAGGGAGAAGCCATAAACTGTGCATCAGATGATCTAGATGACGAGGAGGAGGAGGAGGAGGATGAAGAAGAGGAAGATGAAGAGGAGATAGAAGATACCACTATGCCTAAAGAAAACGCTGACATGCCTTTGATATGTGAGGAAAAGTTGGACTCTCTGGAAGAGCAAAAGAGCACATCAGAGGAATCTCCAGAAAACTCTCCAAAGAAAAAGCTTGTGGTGAAAATTCCTAAAGCAAGAGGTGACTCCAACGGTGATGTTCAGGAAACATTCATGTTTCCCTGTCAGCATTGTGAGAGGAAGTTCACAACCAAGCAAGGGCTGGAGCGCCACATGCACATCCACATCTCCACCCTCAGCCACGCCTTCAAGTGCCGGTACTGCGGGAAGGCCTTCGGCACCCAAATCAACCGGCGGCGGCACGAGCGGCGCCACGAGGCCGGGCCCAAACGGAAACCCTTCCTGACGCTGACGTCGGCACAGCACTCGGATAACGTTGCCGATAACCAGGTGATTGTGGATGACGGTCTTAAAGATGACCTGAATGTTTCTGGCCTCGTGCAAGACTCTGTTGTCTTGGATTCTGAGAAGGTTTCCCAAGAAACATCAAACTCCGCATTTGCTGAGGAAAACAAGGAGCCCAAAGAATTGCACCCGTGCAAATACTGCAAGAAAGTGTTTGGAACTCACACCAACATGCGGAGGCACCAGCGCAGGGTTCACGAGCGGCATCTCATTCCCAAAGGGGTGAGGAGAAAAGGGTTCCTGGCCGAGGAGCCCCCGCTGCTGACGGAGCCAACCCCGCCGGTGCAGAGTGTGTACATAGCCAGCACAGAAATAG
Organism: Hafferia zeledoni; assembly: GCA_035583235.1. Classification (NCBI taxonomy): domain Eukaryota; kingdom Metazoa; phylum Chordata; class Aves; order Passeriformes; family Thamnophilidae; genus Hafferia; species Hafferia zeledoni. Next base: position 2,821,440 of record JAWWEV010000056.1, read on the forward strand.
AGGAGGAGGGGGAAGTGGATGATGTCTACATTATGGATATTTCCAGCAATATCTCTGAGAATTTAAATTATTACATTGATGGTAAGATTCAGTCCAACAGCAGCACTAGCAATTGTGATGTGATTCAGATGGAGTCCAACTCTGCAGACTTGTATGGATTGAATTGTATAATCAGTCCGGTCACAGTGGAAATTTCCTCAAATATAAAGGTTACACAAACACATGTGAGTGAACCTCCTAAGGAGTCCTCTAGCAGTGGGAGCAATGAATCCAAAAAGAGAAGAACTGCCAGCCCTCCTCTTATACCAAAAATAAAGACTGAAATAGACCCAGAACCTGTAACTCCTACAAGTTCTTTAAATCTTCCTCTTAGCATTTCAACAGAAAGCTTATCTTTTCATAAAGAAAAAGGGGTTTATTTGTCATCAAAATTAAAGCAGCTTCTTCAGACACAGGACAATAAGAAGATAACTCCATCAAGTGAAATCCCTAAACTAGGACCTTCTGTTACATCATCACCTATTTTGCCTCCAGTATCCAGTAGATTTAAAAGAAGGACCAGCTCTCCTCCCAGTTCTCCACAGCACAGTCCAGTGCTTCGAGACTTTGTCAAATCAGGGGAGGGGAAAACTGTGTGGAATGATAATATTCGAAGCTCGAAAATGCCAAAGTTAGAAAGCCACAGCAACTCACCTGCTTGGAGTTTGACTGGAAGGGAGGACAAAGAGACTTTGAGCCCTCTTTGCTTTGAAGAATATAAAATATCAAAAGACTGGACAGCAGCTCCAACTTTTGGCAACGTGTGCAACCAGCAGCCACTGGATTTATCCAGTGGTGTGAAACAAAGGTCAGACGTCAAAAGTAAGACTCAGGTTCCCTGGGAATCTGTTCTAGACTTGAGTGTGCATAAGAAGCCTTGCAGCGATGCTGACATTCGGGAATACAAAGAGAATTCCATACAGCCAACGTGCAGTGGTGTTAAAAAGAAGAAGCCAACCACGTGCATGTTGCAGAAGGTTCTGCTGAACGAGTACAATGGTGTGGACACGGCCCCGGACGCCGCGCTCGGGGCCAACAGCGGCACCAGCCCCAGCACAGCCCCGGAGCCTCAGGCAGAGCCCGCCGTGCAGGCCGGGCTCTCGGCAGCGTCTGCCTCTGACACGCAGCCCCTCGGTCCCCCCACCTCCCCTGTGCCACAGGCACCCGCTGCCCCCTCTGTGTGCCAGCTGCCCCCCCTGCTGACCCCCACCAACCCCCCCTCCCCGCCGCCCTGCCCGCCCATGTTAACCGTCGCTACGTCGCCGCCTCCCCTGCTCCCAACTGTGCCCTTACCTGTTCCAGATGTCCCTGCCAGTGCCACTAACGCTTCCTCCTGTCCATCACCACTCTCCAACACTACTACCCAGTCCCCACTACCGGTTCTTTCCCCTACGGTTTCTCCTTCTCCATCCCCTGCTCCTTCTGTTGAACCTCTTATTTCTGCTGCCTCACCTGGCCCTCCTACACTCTCTTCTTCATCTTCTTCCTCGTCTTCCTCCTCTTTCTCCTCCTCCTCATCTTCATCATCTCCATCTCCACCTCCTCTTTCAGTAGTTTCTTCTGTTGTTTCCTCTGCTGATAACATTGAAAGTTCTCTCCCAATAATAAAACAGGAAGAAGCTGAAAACGAGCAGCAGAAAGCAACAGAAGATCCTCACACCTCAGGTGAAGCAGGAGTGGTGCAGGAAACATTCAATAAGAGCTTTGTGTGCAATGTCTGCGAGTCACCTTTCCTTTCCATTAAAGACCTAACGAAGCATTTGTCTGTTCATGCCGAAGAGTGGCCCTTCAAATGTGAATTCTGTGTGCAGCTTTTTAGGGATAAGACAGACTTGTCGGAACATCGCTTTCTGCTTCATGGAGTAGGGAATATCTTTGTTTGCTCCGTCTGTAAAAAGGAATTTGCTTTTTTGTGCAATTTGCAACAGCATCAGCGGGATCTCCATCCAGACAAAGAGTGCACACACCATGAGTTTGAAAGTGGGACTTTGAGACCCCAGAATTTTACTGACCCCAGTAAGGCGAACGTGGAGCACATGCAGAGCCTGCCAGAGGATTCTTTGGAACCTTCTAAAGAGGAGGAAGATGAAGATCTAAATGATTCCTCTGAAGAGCTTTATACTACTATAAAAATAATGGCTTCTGGAGTGAAATCTAAAGATCCAGATGTTCGTATGGGCCTCAATCAACACTACCCGAGCTTTAAACCACCTCCCTTCCAATATCATCATCGCAATCCTATGGGCATTGGAGTTACTGCAACAAACTTCACTACCCACAATATTCCTCAGACTTTTACTACTGCCATTCGATGCACAAAATGTGGAAAAAGTGTTGATAACATGCCTGAGTTACACAAACACATACTGGCCTGTGCATCTGCCAGTGATAAAAAGAGATACACACCTAAAAAAAATCCAGTCCCCCTCAAACAGACAGTGCAGCCTAAGAATGGCGTGGTGGTTCTGGCTGGGCCTGGGAAGAGCGCCTTCAGGCGAATGGGTCAGCCTAAAAGACTCAATTTCAATGTTGAGATTAGCAAAATGTCCTCCAATAAACTCAAAATAAGTGCATTGAAAAAGAAAAACCAGCTTGTCCAGAAAGCTATCCTGCAAAAAAAGAAGTCTGCCCAGCAGAAGGCGGAGTTGAAAAACAGTCCGTCCGAGTCGGACTCGCACATCTGCCCCTACTGTAACAGAGAGTTCACCTACATTGGGAGTTTGAACAAACATGCCTCATACAGCTGTCCCAAAAAACCCATCTCTCCCTCCTCTAAAAAGAATTCTTCCAAAAAAAGTGCAAGTTCTTCCCCTGCTCCCAGTGAGAAAGGCAGCAGCCAGCGGAGGCGAACGGCGGATGCAGAGATCAAGATGCAGAGCACTCAGCCCCACCTGGGCAAGACCAGGGCACGAACCTCAGGGCCTGCACAGCTCCAGCTCCCCTCTGCCTCCTTCAAGTCCAAACAGAGCATGAAATTTGTACCTTCCATGCGCTCTAAAAAGCCAAATTCATCTTCGTCCCTGAGGAACTCTAGTCCTGTGAGAGTGTCTAAAATGTCCCACGTTGATGGGAAAAAAACTAAGGTGGTCACTAAGAACAATCCCTCTGCAATGTCCAGCAAAGCGTCCCGGAAACTGCATGTCAGAATACAGAGGAATAATAAAGCTGTTCTGCCAAGTAAATCTGCTGTGGCAAGTAAGAAAAAGGCAGACAGGTTCACTGTAAAGTCTAGAGAGAGGATTGGGGGGCCCATCACACGGAGCCTGCAGCAGGCAGCAAATGCAGAGGCAGCAGAAAGCAAAAGAGATGAGAGCAGTACAAAGCAAGAGCTAAAAGATTTCAGGTAAGCATTTCATTTGAAGTTGAAACAACCCAGGGACATGTTGCTTGCTGGTTTGCCAATTTTTTTGGTCTTTTTTTTCCCCCCCCCGCCTCTTTTTGAGTTTCTCATGCTTAAATAAAAAAGTTGCATTTCCTAAACCATGGTTGAGCAGCTCTCTGATGTTTGAGGTCTGATGTACATACTTGATGCATTTTATCCTGTCCTGAAAGAATACACGGTTTGTATAGAGAATGTCTTTAATTATAAACTGAATTGAAAGCTCTGAAAAAAAAGATGTCAATACCTGAGAGCAAATCAACTCAGTGTCTCCAGTAACATTGAGTTTAATGACATTGACCTTGTATTTGGTATCTAAGGTGGCCCAGAATCATTCTAGATTTATTTATGGTGGTTCACTAAGCTGAAAATCATGACTGCATTCTTACTCACTGAAGTAACTTGCTTTGGTTTGTAATAAAAAGCATTCTCTGCATATATATATATATATATATACACATATATATATATAAAAGAAACAAACCATGACCAAATACTTCAGAAATGTATGTGCATACGGATTAAATCAGATCATTACTTAATATAAGGGAAACAGATATGTAAGAAAAGTTACATGAACATGTAAATTTGTTAGAAATATCATGCTTTTATGTTTCACTATAAAATTTTATAATTAAAGTTCTATTTCTTGTTGAGAAGAAGCATTTTAATCACAAAAAAGGGTAATACTTCAATAAATAAATAAAATCTTAATCTACGTGCCTGAGTCCCGACTTACGTCTTCATGTGGTCTCTCAGATCAACGGTGTATTTTGCACAGTGTTTATAACCTCTGTTACTTTGCTCCTGCCCTGTTATTCTTGGGAACAGGTGTCTGATTTGCCAAGGAACTTTCCCAAAGCTCACTGGTAATTAAGAGTTCTTTTGGGGTTGGTGATTGAAGCGCTGGCTGCGATTAACACCCGATTTAGGGCTGAGGGGAGGATGTTTTATCCAAGGCCCTGCTGGGCACTGGCAGCCTTTGTCAGATCGAGTGTCCCTGAGCAGGATCTGGGGAGTGTCAAAATCCAGACTGTTCACAGCTTGTGTGTCTTCAGGTGGAGACTCTGAGGTGGAAAGTGTGAGGAAATGCTCTGTAAAGTAAAGGTTCATACAGCAGAATTATTGCCAAGGGCTAGAGGGGAATTTGACTTTAAATAGTCCATAACTGAATTAGGATGGGTGGAAGGAAAAAAAAGTCAGTGGAATTTGGACACTAATGGTATAAAAAATGCCTTTTAGGAACAAGAAATGTCTCCAAGGCCTGTTCTCTTGGGACACAAACATCTTCATGTTAATTCTCATCAGCTGCTCTCTTAGTGTTACGTGTGAAACTGTAATTAAATGATGCCAGAACAGAATGAGAAGCCAAAACTTGGAAATCAGTATATATGGGAATTGTTCAGGAGGATCTGGGGGAAATAACAGTTGACCTGGGGTAAGATTTCCTTGGCTGGCTCAAATACCATTACTTTACTTTGCAGTCTTTATTGGTTTAATGAGTCATTACACTACGAAATTCTTTTTGATTCTGAAATAACTCATAACTCTAGATTGTCTAGTCAACTTTTTTTTTAATAGCAAGTATGAAGAATTTTTTTGCCTTCATACACTGTCAGCACAGTTTAACTTCGACTCTATGTAGGCACTGTTGGGTTTTGTTTTCTTTACCCTGAAATCTTAATATTTTTCCAAGACTTGCTTCATGTAATATTTGTCTCCCAATTTGTTTTTCACCTGTCAGTTTTTCTGTGTAAACATCCTCCATTCACAGATTATTTTGTCATTTATCTTCAGGGGGGGGTTTTATTTATTTTATTTTTATTTTCTAGGAACCTCCTGTAAAAACAAACCAAGCCACCAAAGTCCCTTAGTGCCATGGTGGAGCTGTTGCTCCTCCTAGGATGGGAAATGCAAGCCTGTGAACCCCCAGGAGCTGAGTCCCAATGTCAGAGATCCCTGCAGGCCTCTTGCTAATGCTCAGGGCCAGGCCCAGATTTCCTTAGTCGTGCCTGGCACGCACAGGATGATTCAGCTTAGAGGAGGACACTGCTCAAAACAATTAACCCCCCAGGAATGATCAAGAGGAATAGTGGCATTAACTAAGCCAGTTCTCTGACTCAGGTTTGCTCAGCTCCTGGTTTTGTGCAAACCCTGGTGGAGTTCATGGTCTGTTTGGCCAAGCAGGTTCTTTCAGTGTGTCCAGAGCTCCGTGTGCATTCAGGGACAACAATTGCTGCACTCAGAGTAGTTCTGTCTTGTATTAAGTCTCTTAAAGTCTTTTGTCTGTATCAGTAAAGTCCTCCCAGCACAGCAGAATTCCCTTTTCTTCCTACCTTCTCCTCCCTTTCTGACTCTTTTAGATGTCCAGAATACAATGGGAAAAAAGCCTGAATTGGATGTTTTATGAATTTTCTGAGTTCTTGTTTGCACATGCAAATAAGACTTTATATAGCAGTGATGAGTTTCTAAACACCAGATACTTAATGGATGCAGTGGATCATTTTATAGATCAGGCCAGAGCAGGGCTAGAGACCTGCACATTTGGAAAGTTAAATATGTAATTACTCTGAAAGGTCGTTCACCTCTAATAAGTTGAGGCAGCAGATTGGCCTGTTGTTCATAACAGCTTTTTATGGAAATACTGTTTGTCACGTGTTCATAGAGCTTTCAAATTAATGACAGAATGGATGGAAAGTGACTTAGTTTCTTTATACAGCCACCCCTTTTATTTTTGTTCTTGACTTAAAAAGTAATCTACCTCTTAAAAATTTGTAGTTTAATACCTGTTTGGTGAATTTGTGCCACTTTTCACTTTCACTATCATTCCCATTTTGTTACATTTCTGTTATGATGACTTTATGTTGAAATATTGTATAAAGCATTTGTAGCAAGTTTAAAAAAAATAAAATATTTAAAATTATTTAAATTGTTTTGGACACTTCAATTGTACTATATGTGATTTGCATTTTTCATTCATTTCATTTTGGTTTCATTTTGGTTTGTTAATCTTGGAGCATGTTCCTGTATTAAAGTTTGCTGTTAGTTACATGTTTCTTCTGTTGGAAAGTGATATAAAGACTATTTGAATGAAAACATTAAACTGACAATTTGCCATCCCAGTGGGGTTGTCCTTGCTTTGAGCACTCTGGCCTTGTTGCAGGGGCTGTAAATGCAGGTAAGCAACTGCTGAGGGATTTTCCTCCTCCCTCTGTCCATCCTGGAAGTTCCAGCTGTAGCTCCAGGTCTGGTGTTGCAAGCACTTAATGACCAACTAGATGGAACTACCATGACACTTTTTCTATAACCAATAAATTTTTAAAAAACTTCCAGGAAACTTGCCTTTTGTGTGGAAAGCAGGAAAAATGAAGCTGTGTACATCTAGGAGGATTTAAGTGTTCTTGTATCCTTCAGCTGTCTGTGCCCAGTTCACTGAAAGGAAATTACACCAATTTACCACTTCTTACTTAGCCTTAGGTTTTTGCTTTTTAATTGTGGACACAGTTAATAAATTAAACTATTTAAATGGAAATTGCACGCAGCATTTCAACTTCAGATATTACAGTGTTTTTCAGATACTACAGTGTTCTATTTTTATATGCTTTAAACTTGTGAAATATTTTAATAAAAAAATACCTGTAAAGACTTTCTGGCTCTGAGAATTTTGGAATGTTGTATTCCACCACTGAGGTAAGTGTTGTGCCTCCTGCAGTGGAGCTGAAAGTCTCTGTGTCCCATGTTAGTGTGGGATGGAATAATGTGACATTGGTGAGACTGAGAGTGTTCCAGCACCCAATTCCTTCACACAGTCACTTCTAATCCAATAGTAAGTGGTTGTCTATTTCAATTAATGCTTCTCTTTCAGTGAGAGTCTTTGGTAAGAGCTCCCAGTTTATTCTCCCCTGTGCTGTATTACTCCCTGAACGTGTTCTCTCGACAGGAGGGTTTTTCCATGAGCTGTAGCTGATGGGAGGATCTGGTACAGCAATGCCGAGGGTCCAGCACTGCTCCTGGAGGGGTTTGGCACCCACACGGCCCCCCAGGAGCTGCACCAGGAGCGAGGAGGCCAATCCTTGGGCAGCAGCAGCAGTTCATCAATGGTAGGGAGCCACAGGGAAACTTTAGTCTTGATCAGGTTTTACCACATTCACCCAATTCAAAACATGGGTTTGCATACCCATATTTGTATTTTCTAAGAATTGAGAAACATGAAAAAAAGTGAAAACCTTGGTGGTTTTGAGATTACTGAGGGCAGGAGATAAACTTGACTAGTTGTTCACACCTGTTTCTGACAAATGAAATGCACGTTGCTGTTTGGTCTTTGCAGTCTCTATTTCAGTCACCTTGTAAGGATTTATTAGCCACGTTTAGCAGTGAACTGGTCATAAATAAACCAGTCTCATTCCCTGATGTTATGGCAGAAATGCTGTTGCCATTGTTTCTGTTTCTCTGCTGTGGTCTGAAATTCGTTGTGTCCCAGGATTGTGCCACACTGAGATGTTCCCCTGCATTTGCTCCCAGCACTCCCCCAGTGAGGGGCTGTGGGGTGGAAATCTCAGCCCCACCCTGACAGCAGATCCTCAGGGAGGTTCATTCCTCAATAGGTGACTCATGGCAGGTAGAAATGTCCAGCTTTCATAGTTACTGTTGTGTCTCATCTGCATAATTGAATTTCCCTGGATTTTATAGCTGCCTCTTCATGATCTGAAGCAACAATAAAGCTGTGATGTTGCCCACAAAGTGCTGACATGACTTGAAAGGCATCCAAACAGCAATGAAAACAATTAAACTTGTCCTGTTTACAGAGACAGCTGCCACACTGGGCAAGATCAAATGAGTGTCAGTTTAATAAATCAAGTGATGCTGCAGTTGGTGTGGAGACAGGAGAGCTGTTGTGTTTCCTGGGGTTGTTTTCCAGCAGCCAGTTTGCTCACAGGTGCTGGGACCAGGACTGGCTGAGCTGGGCTCATCCCTGTGTCCCAGGGCAGAGCTCTGGCTCTGCAGACTCCTCATTCCCTGGGAGCTGCCCCAGCTGATTCAGGCTGGGGTGTTGCTGGTTCTCTGGTTTGTCAGCATTTTGTATTGCAAGACTTTTTTTCAAATCCTGGTTTAGTTCCTGATGATTTTCTTTAGGGAGATGTCATAGAGTTTGATGTCTAAATGTTCCATTTTAAATGCAAGTAGGAATGGCACTTGCTTCATTTACTGTGGTTTGTGACTTCATTTCCAGAATTACCCTATTCCAGCTTTTACTGGAGTCACGTTCAGCCAAGAAGCTGAATTGCAACAGCCAACCTGTGACAGACCAACAGCTTGTGAATGACCTTAAAAAGAGAACTTAGAAGACCTTACATACTAATTTGGGCTTTTGTTTACTGAGTGTGGGATCTGTGTCAGTCACATGATGTTGGACTTGTGTTCATGATGAAAAGGAACTGAAGAGTAGTTTTTGAACAAGAGGTTCCTGCTGGTTTGGATCCGAGCTTGTGTGGTAAGTGAATGATGAGACAGAGGTGAACTTTCATATCTGTTTAATTCAAGTGGTACAGAATAGCAGCTCTGATGGAAGAGGGGATATGTAGGACCTTCAAGTGTTTTTTGAAAGAGTGGGATGGTGAGGAAAATAAATTAATTTCAGAGCAAGATGCAAATAAAGCACTAAGAAAGGCATGATACATTAAGTGTACAGTTAATGGTCCATTGTACACACCAAAGGAGAGAGTGGAAAATTAATGCTATTAAAGAGGGATCTTCTATTCCATATGTATGAAAGAATTACTGTTATTTCCTAAGCTTTGTTTGGGATCTTTACAATTCATGGAATGTCTTATAGGTGTTTTTTGAGTGAAATGGATACCAAGGTAACCCTCTGACTGTAGCAGAAGTTGATGCTGTGTTGGGCCCATCACAGTCAGACAAGGGTCCCTGCTCAAGAGGTTTAAAATGCAAATAGGTGGTTGGAGTGGGAACGAGTGTAAAGTGCCCAATGTCTAACATGAGCTCACTGACAGAACAAGGAACAGGGACCTGGACTCCTCTGCTGCCTCTGGACCAGCCACTGCCTGCTGCCGACCCTCCTCCCTGGCTCAGAGGAAGCCTGACTGCGACTGCATCACCTCCGAGTGCTGCTTCCCATCACACTCCAGCGCTTTCCATTCTCCTCATTCTGCTGATCCTGCACCTTTAGTTCTCTCGGTAAGCCTTCAGCAACGCTGCTGGTACTTGCAGAGCATGCACTGGAAAGGGGGCATTGAAATACTGCTTGCTTTTTTTTCAGATACCAAGCAGTAAAATGGAAACCCAAAGGGAAGCTTGAGCAGGCATCAAATTGGAGGGAGGTTTTTTCTTAAGAGATAGGCAGCTGCTTCATTTTCCTAATTTATTCAAAGCTCCAGTGGTTTGTGGAACAGTGTAGCAATCAGCAACATGCACTTTGTGTATGTATGACTTGAATTTTTTAAGACTTCCATGTTTCACAAGGCAAACAGGGTCTCTGAGTCATGTTTTGGATGATAGTACTCCCAGAAAGTGCCAAAGGGTTGTGAGAAACAGCTTTGTTTATCCAGTGGTTGCTGTTCCATTTTTCAGTACAGGCTCAGTGTTCAGCCTGTGTGGTGGAGGGTGCTGTGGCACTGCAGGTGAGCAGCAGAACTGAGACTTGCACCACTCAGAATGCCCCAAGCCAGTCAAAAAAGAGGAGTAATTTTATATCTTGAGCCTGTTTCAGCAAAGCCTTGATTCCAGCTGGGGGGGCTCAGCTGGAGAAAAAGAGGCTCAGGGGGTACCTTCTGCACTGAGGATGGTTCCTGAGCTCCTCCAGAAAACCAGTCTCCTTGAAGGTACCTCACACTGAGATTAATATTCACTTCAAGAAACCCTGGTCTGGGTCTGTAAAATTGGATGAACATGAGAGCAGTTGATCTTGCTGCCTGTTTTAAGAAGCACAGGGCACTCTGTGAGCCAAAAGGGGAAGAATGTTGGTTTAAAAATAGCAGTACTCAAAACCATCTTCTACACTGTCAGGGAATCCAATTTGGTAAAAAGTTGGTATCTGCTGACTCACATTCACAGAGAATGAGAACAGTTCCATCCCACACTGGGAACACTGCAGCTGGTTTTGTTCAGCTTCACACAGAAATGGTGACTCCCCAGGAGCTCAGAATGATTGCTGAAGGGCAGAACTAGGCTGACCCCTCTGTCCTGCACATGTCATGACATAAAAAAAGAAACCACAGAACAAAACGTGCTGGAGATTTGAGAAGACACATAAGTGAGGGCATTTGCCATAATGAATGGAGAGCACAACCTCAAATCCAGTGACAGTGGAGTTTGAGTGTGAAATTCTCTAGAGCAGCTCAGTGATGGAGGAATTCATTATTTCTCATGTTCCCACCTCCTTCCACACTGCAATGTTCAGCAGGAATCTCAGTACCTAAATGGAACACTCCATCAATTCCCCCACCCCACAGCTGGCCCATGCCCAGTGCTGCTCACACAGCCCTGCCCTGGGGACGCCTCCAGGTGCCCTCAGCAGGCAGCACCTTCTCTGCACTCCCAACAAATCCCCCCGGGGAAAAATTCCTTGTGCTGACTTTATGACAGACATTCAACTTTGCTGAGCAGCACTGGTTAAACTGCAGAAGCAATCACAGATTGAGGTTGGCAAAGCCCTCCCAGCCCCTGGAGCCCACCCTGTGCCCAATGCCCATCTTGTCCCCCAGCCCAGAGCTCTGAGTGCCATGGCCAGTCCTGCCTTGGGCACCTCCAGGGACGGGCACTCCAAACCTCCCTGGGCAGCCCCTGCCCAACCTGAGGCCGTGCCCTCTGCTCCTGTCCCTGTGCCCTGGGGCACAGCCCGACCCCCTGTCCCAGCTCCCCCCTCCTGGCAGGGATTGCAGAGCCAGAAGCTGAGAAAGCAAAGGATCTCAATAACAGGTTTTTCTAGTTTGGATTCATGAAAGGCCTGACTATAAAATCATAATATTCATGTTATGTCCTTCAGTGTTACACGATGGAAAGATAAACTCCTGCTTCTCTCGTGAATAAACCCATGTAAATGTCCAAACACCCCCAGTACAGCACCCTGAGCTTTTGTGCTCCTCCTTTTTCATGCACAGGGGCAGGACTCTTCCATAGAAAAGAGAGACATCCCTCTCAAGGAAATTCTAGCCACAAACCTTTTTGTCTTGCCAAATATTTTGTTTCACTAAAACAGACAAACAAAAATCTGTTCATTGGTGGTTGACTGCTTTTAATGTTTTTTCTAAGCCCTTGTTTAGTGTATTTGATTTCCTATTAAGCAATATGTTGGTGCCAAAGAGAAGATGCCAGTCAGGGCAGCAGCACGATGGTTTCAGTCTGTGAGAGCAGAAAGCCCAGAAATGGCATTTATGCACATCCCAAACCACTCCCACTTGCCTTCTGGCCTGTGAAATTGCTCAGCCTGATTCTGCAAAGCCAAGAATTTAGGCTTAAACAGGGCTGGGGCAGCCACAGCTTCTCTGGGCACCCTGTGCCAGGGCCTGCCCACCCTCATTGTAAACAACCTCTTTAAATCTACTCTGAAAGGACCCTCTTTCAGTTTAAAAGGGAATCACTGAGGGTGATGGGCAGCTGTCCTCATGGGTGCATAAATTCAGCCACGTTCCTTAAAAACAACAGCAGATACAACAGACAGGTTTGAAACAGATGAATTACAATATTAATATTGATTTCACATAGGCTAAAAATGGCTCTTTAGCCCCAGAAAGTGTGAAAGTTCCTTATGCATTATAAATCTGACCTATGAGGGAAAAACCCCTGTTGTCATTGTCACATGTGGGTGCCTGCAGCAGCCTGACAGGCTCCTCCTGCAGTGTCACAGCCTGTTTGGCTTCAGTAAATGCCATCCAACCTCAGGTAAATTCTGAAGGATCAGATTGTGCTGAACTGTCATGCTCTGTCTGCGTGAGAACCCTCTGAAAGACTCTTTAAATATCTCCATGCCTTCATCCATCTGTCTGCACTGTCACATGGAGCAGCACTAATTAATCCTTTTTATAAGAGCTGTGGCTTTTTTGGGACAAGACTGCATTCAAAACAGGAGAAGGAACATCTTCTCCTGCTGAAGCCACTGCCTTGATGCTGTTCAGCTCTGTGTCACCCTGCTGGCAGCTGCCAGGGCAGGCTGCTGGGGGCAGAATGCCCTCCAAAATCCCAGTTGGGAAACCCAGTAGAGTATTTCAGTCTTGGATTCCAGTGCTAATTGTAAGTACTCTTGAGGATATAGGACGCATGGAATTGTGAATGCTCGGGGGGAACAGTGGCCATGGGAGACAAGAGCACGTTCCACCTGAGCTCACTCATGAGGAAGAAAACAGCACCAGAGCTGCACTGACAGCCCTGCTGAACATCCCCTGGGCTCTGAGCAGGGCAGAGCTGCACTGGCAGCACTGCTGAACATCCCCTGGGCTCTGAGCAGGGCAGAGCTGCACTGACAGCACTCTGAGCATCCCCTGGGCTCTGAGCAGGGCAGAGCTGCACTGACAGCACTCTGAGCATCCCCTGGGCTCTGAGCAGTGCAGAGCTGCACTGACAGCACTCTCAGCATCCCCTGGGCTCTGAGCAGCGCAGAGCTGCACATCCAGCACTGCTGAGCATCCCCTGGGCTCTGAGCAGTGCAGAGCTGCACTGACAGCCCTGCTGAGAACATCCCCTGGGCTCTGAGCAGGGCAAAGCTGCACTGACAGCCCTGCTGAGAACATCCCCATGGCTCTGAGCAGGGCAGCCCTGGAGCCTCCCTGGAGGTGTCTGGCTCACACCCAGCCAAGGTCCCCGCTCAGAAGCCACTGCTGCTGCCCCAGCTCTGTCCGCAGGGGCACTGAGGGCTCACAGAAATGCTGCTCAGCCTCCTCATGACAGGGACAGTTTTCTCTATGCCCCTTTAGCTGCACGAGGCGCTGCCACCACCGCCCTGCCCGCCCCGGGCTGGGGGACCCGCGGGGGCTCCTCATTCTCTGCCCTGGGGGTTCCGCTGCTCTGATGTGGCCGTGCCCAATTTCCACCTGGGGCAAGGCGTGTTTTCCTGCCCATGCCGTAACCTTCATTCCTTCCTTCCTTCCTCGCAGACTTCCTAAAGAAAGCTCCCATGACTCACGGAGGACAAATTTAGGCAGAACACCCGGAGTCAGCGCCCTTTGCATTGGCAGAAGGAGTTTTCAAAGTGAGGATGAATCAGCGGTGTCAGACTTTGCTGAGAGTTAACTCTTGGTCCCTCTTCCCTGCAAACAATCCTGGAATGTTTTCTGCACGTAAGGAATTCCAGCCAGGCGCCCCTGCGGGATGCAGAGCCGTGGGCTCCGCGGGCAGGCTGTGGTGCCACCCTCGCGTGTTTCCCGCTGTCCCCCCCGGGGCATTCCCCCTGCCCCGCGGGGCATTCCCGCTGTCCCCCCCCGGGGCATTCCCGCTGTCCCCCTCGGGGCATTCCCCCTGTCCCCCCCGGGGCATTCCAGGGCCGGGAGGGGGTTAAGGCACCGCCTCGCTGTCCCTGCCGGAGGTGGCACTTCCAGCGCGCCCAGAAGCGCCTCAGGAGCAGCCGCCGCATCCGGGCGGAGGGAGGGGGGCCAGGCGGCCACTGCAGCAGGGCAGGGATGTCACTTAACGTGGCTCCTCCAGTCTCCTCCCCGTGGCCGGCGGAGCGCGGGCGGTAGCGAAGGGAAGGGAAGCGAAAGGGAGGGAAGGGAAAAGAAGGGAAGGGCGGAGCGGCGGGGCCGCGATGCCGGGGGGTGCCGGAGCCCCCCGAGCCGGGCCCAGGGGGGGCCGTGTCCCCTCGAAGCCTCCTTCGGCCTCCTGAGCTGGAGCTCCGCTCGGAGCGCCCGGAGAGGCAGAGCAGGATCCTCGCGCTGCTCCTCCATCCCCGCTGCCCGCGGAGGGTGCGCGGCAAGGACGGGCACTCGGAGAACATTCCCGTGTTCCGAGAGGGACGTGCCCAGGCTCGGGGGCTGCCCAAGGTGCTGCTGAGCTCACACACCTCGGGAGAAGACAAGAACCTCAGGACTCTGCTCTGACCATGGCAGGTACGCCAAAGGGGGCCAATCCTCACTGCCTGGGGCTAATTTGTGCCTGAAGCCACCAGACCTGCCCACGACAATTAAGAACCTCCTGGGAGAGGCAGAGACACTTAATTTTCTCAGTGAAAATACTGAGAACACACAGGTGAGAGGATGTGCGCTCGTGCTGTCCCTTGAAAAGCGGGAGAGGAGCATCCTGGGAGTTGGGAAGAGGCAGCGGCGCTGCCCGGGATCGGCTCCTGCCCGCTGAGCATCTGGGGGGCACAGGAGCTGCTGGGACCTGCTGGGCGCTGCTCCATGACTAACACAAAGGACTCCAAGAGAACTATGGACTCCCCTCCAGTGACCTCCAGCCCTGCCCCAGGGCCTGTTACCTTCTCCCAAGTTTTTGGGCAGCAGTGCCAGCTTATGGAAGCAGGTAAGAGAGGTACCACCTCATATCCCATCCCATCGTCTGGTTTGCAGTGTCCTTGATGTCCTTTCCCTGTCTTGTTTCCCAGGTTCTTCCCTAAAATCTGGTGTTTTCCAAGGGAAAAATTGACCCCTGTTGCATTTGAACCCCTGCCTCAACTTCCCCCAAGGCCCCTCAAAAGCTCAGTGCCTGAAGAGTTTCCAATAGCAAGGGTTGGGATGACTGTGTGGGTTTGGGTTAACTGGAACAAGCTGCTCCTTCCCTGATATTAGAAGTTACTGTTGTGTTTTGCTGTGAACACAACATGTGTGGTGATTTTTCCATTTCACAATAATGACAATCAAACTGAAGGCTGATTTGCTGTTTTGGAGGGTGATTACTGCAGTACAGAGCATCTCCAGGTGTGTGGATCTCTGCTTTGTTCTTCAGGTCTGTGAAGGACAAAGTGTTTGTTTTTTTCCATTGTTTTCCCTGGCTTTTTGTGTTACTGCAGCACCTGGAAGCTCTGATCCTTTTCCCAGTTGTTTTCATACATTTGGAAGTCTCTACAGATGGGCCTGGTTATCTCTTGCCTGTGCCTTTTGGCTGTTAAGTAGGTGATGTGTAAGATGACTAATCCCAAATTTTCCATGTTTGCCTCTTGCTTTCCTTGCTCCTCACAGATTCTCTGAAGCACCAGCCCATGAAGTGCCCCAGAGCTTTGCACTCACATCCTCCCAAGTTCCCAAGCCTAAGAGATTGGATAAGGGATTTTACCAGACTTGGTCTCTTTTTTTCCTCTCCCTGCTGACAGGTAGCTCTGAGGATGGATGTGTTTGTTTACTTACAGCTGTGGAAAAAGCCTGGCTTTCTGCAGTGCTTGCTCTGGATTTTTGGAGCTAAGGGACTGTAATTTAGGTTTGTTTGACCCAGACCTACTGGTGCATGACTTCTGTTTGTGATGGTGCAGAGATCTTAGCATAAATGTCCTCCAAAGTGTCCTACCCTCTTTTTCTCTCCTCGTTTGCTCTCTCTTCTCCCCAACCAATTCTGCAACTAATGATGTTTGAATTGTGTGTTTCTATTTATGTGGGGAAATTGAAATTATTACAGATTAGGGTTTCCTGCAGATCTCTGTGCAACTTCTGAAGAGCAGAGAGTGTGTGATACCCCCCTGCAAACCTGTCCCCCTCTCCCAGTGCTGCTCTTCAGTGACTTGCTCTGAAAACCAAACACTGAGTGTTTGGAAGTTAACTTTCCTCCTCCCAGCTGCACCTTGTCCCCACTGATGGAAACTTGAGAAGTTTTTTTGTGTAGCTGATTCTGCATAATTGGCTGATTATTCGTGCATAGCTTATGGGGATTTGCATAATCACAGTGTTAGTCTGATGATTGTGTTATCATATGGGAGTCCTGCTCCAGAGCTGCTTTGCCCTTGGCACGAGCCCTTGCTCTTTCTTTGCCCCCTGGAGAACCCTGTGCTGGCACAGCACGTGGGATGCTCTGCTGCCCCTTCCCTGCACCTCCATAACTGTTTGCTGGGATGTGTTCCTGGGATCACCTGTGTGCCTGTTTGCCCTGAGCAAAGGGAACAGTGCTCCCTGCTTTGGGAATTCACTGCCTAAACTCCAGTTTCCCAAGGCAGCAAATCTTTGCTGTTGCAGGCATTAAATCTGGCTGATGCCTGGAAAGATCTGTCGGTGTCACCTTTGGAGGGAGTGGAATGTCCAAAGGGGGGCTGTGATTCCTGTGTGGGATCGTTCAGGGAATGAGGTTTCTCTTTCCCTGGCAAACTGTGCAGGTTGGTGGAGTTTTGGCCTTGCCCAGCCAAAGCAAGGCTGGTGATTTCCAAAAGGAGTAATGGGGGGGAGGGGGGTGGCTCCAGAGCCCTGTGCTAAATGTTCCTGTTCCCAGAGGAAATGCCTCTCTGCCAGGCACTGCTGGAGAAGCTTTCCTGCCTGAATTAGAAGCTGACACAGGTACATGCTATAAATTTTACTAGCACCAAAATGAAAGGCTCTGGCTTTTCATTTTAGGAAAAAAAAATAAAAAGGTGCAAAAGATTTCTGATTGACACTTAAAAATGAGAGTGACTATGAATTTGAATGGTATTTCCCCTCTGCTGTCTCATGAAGTATTGAATCTGTGGAATGAGACCTGATCTCCAGGAGGGCTGAGGGCTCTCTGGAAGAACAGGCTTTGCAGGGAAACCATTTATTTTATACATGGGCAAATTCCAAGCAATTTGTTTGGCATAATGCAGTTTTCTGGAGTTACCAGCATGCATTATTCTCTGACTCACTGCTCCATTAGATTAATTGTCATTTTCCATCAATTCCTTGGCTCACAGATGCTGCTCATTTGTTAGACTCCCAGTACTTTTTCTTTATGTCTTGCCAGTTAATTTTCCATTGGTTATGAAATAAGGAACTTGATTCAAGATGTGACCAGAATGACCGAGAAAGTAATTTGAAAATCATCCAGACTTTGGGATTTTGCAGTGAATCTTTTCCATATTATCTTTCCATTCCATACATATTATGCAGTACTTACAGTCTGTAATGGCTGATCCCCAAAGGGATGTGAGTTTGGGTTGAGTCCCAAGGTGAGTTCAGCAGTGCCATCAGGCACTGAAGGAGATGTCACATAATCCCAAAATGGTTTGGGTTGGAAGAGACCTGAAATCTAATCCAGTCCCACCCCTGCCATGGGCAGGGACACCTCCCACTGTCCCAGTCTGCTCCAAGCCCTGTCCAGCCTGGCCTGGGACACTGCCAGGGGTGGGATAACATCTGAGCTGTGGGCCTTGCTGCTCCTGGGTTTCCTGCACTTCAGTGAGCTCAGGCTCCAGCTCCAAAGGCTTTGGAGAAAACCTTCAGTGACAGCTTTTCTTTCCTCCCATGGGCAACAAGAAAAAACAGCATAAAATGTGCTTGGCTTGGTTGGTCTGAGAGCACAGAATCAGGGCTGGGAATGTGTTCCCTGGTACTTTAGTGCATCAGGTTTCCTGTGTGCATTAGGCAGTAATAAATCTTTCATGGTAACAAGCTGTTTTCATTTGCTCTCCCAAGAGGAGAGGGGGCTGTGGATAGCAAAGATGTTTTCAAATATGATTGCAACAGCCTGGGTTCATTACTGTGCCTGGGGTGAGGTTTCCTGGTTTGGGGAAAACAAGAGGCAGGAGTAGGTCTCAGGTGGGTGAAGTGAATTGAGTTTGGAGATCCCCAAGAGCCTGGTCCTCCTGGATGGCAGAGCCCTGTCCTGGGTGGAGGCATCACTGACTTGTGATGCTCAGTCAGGGAATCATGGAATGGGTTGGGTTGGGAGGGACCTGAAAGCTCCTCTGAGTCCCACCCCTGCCATGGGCAGGGGCACCTTCCACCAGCCCAGGGTGCTCCAAGCCCTGTCCAGCCTGGCCTTGGGCACTCCCAGGGCTGGGGCAGCCACAGCTCCTCTGGGCACCCTGTGCCAGGGCCTGCCCACCCTCCCAGGGAAGGGGAGATATCTGGCAGATTCCCCCTCTGTGAGCCTGACCCCAGTGCTCCTTGTCCTGACACTGTCCTGCAGAGTGCTGAGGGTGCTGAGCTGCTGCCCTGCCCTGCACACCCCTGGGGGGGAGAGCAGGGACTGCAGCGTTGCTACAGGGGCTGCTCTTCTGTTGAGATGTCACGGCAGGGGGAGGAGTGTTGAGTTTTTACCTTTTACTGAATCTGTGTGCTCTTGTGGGTTCCTGTTCCTGGGGTGGAGCTGTGGGCTGGGTTTCCATGCTGGTGTTAGAGCAGCTCAAACCCAGCCACAGAAATCTCTGTGCTCATCACTGTGATGCTTGAGAAGGTGTAGAAAAAATCCCTGCCGAGTGTCCGTGCTGAACCACCTGGTGTGCACCGGTGTAGAAAGGTGTCCTTTTTGTCAAAACCAAACCCTTGTTTTGCTGAGATGACAACAAATGTATCCAAAACAAACTGCCCAGAAGCTCCTGGAGTCCTGTGGTTTAGGTGAGAACTGGATAATCTGATTCTCTCCAGGGCTGGCTCGAGCTCTTGGAGTAAAGATCATTTACCTCTTCCCAGAAAAGCAATGATTAAAAATGTTCCTTGACAGGTGATGTGCTCCTGCCTGAGCTGAGCAGATCTGGGGGCCTCTGAAATGAAATGGAAAGATCACTAATATTTTTCTTTTCCACCAAGTGGAATGAGCTGTTACCAGGGATAAAAAGAAGTGACATTTATCTCCCTCTCTTCACTCCATTAGGTAGCCTTGTGATCCCAGAAGGAAAACTTGCTGCCTATATTTTTATTGCTGTACAATATTAACCTTTTAATCCCACAAATCCTGTGCCATTGCTACTTGCTCAGGAAGCTGCAGGTACCCCTGGGGCTGCTCAGGGCTCCAAAGGGCAGAGGCACCACAGAAAAGGACCCACCAATAGTGAGAAATATTAATGAGAAGTGCAGGAGGGATTGAGGGGCCCCAATTTCAGTGGGCAGAGGGGGCTGTCACAGACTGGTGGGTTTGTTATCTGGGAGGGCATTTCCTGCTGTGCTTTATTTCAGCCTGGAAAAGCTCCTGGGATGGCAGTGCCAGGCTGAGACAGGGGGTCAGGGCTCTCCTCCACAGCCCAGATGTTTCTGACGGGCACACAGGAGCTGGTGTGCTGAGGGTTATGGATTGTACCTGCTTGGAAGAGGGAAAAAATGGTATTTACCAAAAATGGGGATGTAGGGAGTCTGAGTATTAAAGAGATGGTGAAAGCTGGACTTGGACTGGAGCTGAAACCACATTTCCTTGGCTGTTTTACAGTGCCCTGGGACTTCTGGGGTCTGGTTAAACAGGCAGCAGGTTTGGGAGCTGAGGGTGCCCAGTGCTGCCCTCCCTTTCTGTGGCAGGTAATTCCTCTGTCACTTCAGTCCCTGTAGATGTGATTAATCTGCTTCAAACCACCCAGAACTGAGGGAGAAGGGGGCAGTGACCATGGCCAAAAATCCTCACTTTGCACCAAAAGTCGCTGCTTTCCAGAATTCCTGGGAACAGGCCAGGAGAGGGAGGCAGAGTCCACTGCAAAGCTGAGCTCCCTTCCAGCCTGACTCGGGTTTGTCTGAATTTATGGGTGTAAAAATGTCTGAGCACAGGGTGGTGGAGCATCTCCTCTGTTGGGATGGGAACACCAGCACTGGGGCCAGGGAAGGCTTTACTTTCCAATCAAATTAAGCTCTCCTCAATCCAAGCCTCTTGTCCTCCTGGAGACACTTTACAAATGTCCTGAGCCTTGGATTTAGAAGGGAACAAACAAGACACCAAGTAATAAAAATCAGCCTTGTAGTATTTTAGATAACTCAGTTTGTCCTTTCTCTTGCCAAAGACACAAATACCTCTTACTCTGCCCTAAAGCTCATCAGAAGAAAACCCTCTTTATGTCCAGGGAAAATTCCTCCCTATGACAACGTCATCCCTAAAGAGCAACTTTCTCCTATTGATTATCCCCTGCAGGTACCCCAGTAATAGAGTTATTATATTAAAAAAAAGTAAGAGTTTTACAATTCCTTATTGCAAATCTGATTGACTTATGTTTCTTTAGGAAGGTGCAATATTCCCTTTGGGTTTTCTCTTCCCTTCTCTAAGAGCTCTTCATTTTAGGGGCTGTTCAGTCACTGAATTGCAGAGGGGCAGGTGTGGGAACATCATCTGTGGGACTGTGCCTGGAGACGTTCTGGCCATGGTGGTGTAACAGGCAATGGTCTCGTTGGGTGGGTGTGCTGAGCTGTGTGCAGGGATCTCCCTGTGGGTGTGCCTGGCAACACATCCCCCTTTTCCCTCTGCAGCTGGCCTGGCAAATGCATGTTTGCCTTGGCTTCTTGGGGTGCAAATCCCAGCTCAGCCCCGGGGAAAAGGCTCCTCCTTATCCCAGAGTGGGACAGCCCTGACCAAGGTCTGATCTGCTGGGTTTGCCAATAAAAGCTAACAGGTTAGCTGCAAAAATCCAAGTATTTCAGGAGATAAAAAGAGGATTTCTAATAGTAATCCTTGACAGAATTCTCGACATCTTCCTTTCTGTATTTACCTGGTAAATCTTCAGAGCTGACTGGTGTGTGTGTAGGAGGCAGTGATGGGTTTCACCCAATGCTTTGAGATCAGTGGAAATGAAAAGCTGTATAATTACCCTCTGGCCTTTTATCTTTCTGTGGTATCATCTCTAGAGAAGCCAAGGATGGGGTAGAGGAGCATCTGCACAGCAGATAATCACAGCCATTAGAGGAAACAACTTAAAATCCACTGTGTTTTGCTCAGTAAAACATTGATATTGGAGTCTGTGTTGATCCATTCCTGAAATCAGGCAGCCAAGAAACAGCTGAGCTCATGGGAGCACCCACACATCAAAATAATTGTTGAATACCCTGGTAAATTCTTCAAATACTCAGGGGATTGTTATGAAATGGGGGGGACATGAAGGATATGAACGTCTGCTTTAAGTGCAAAATACAAGTCAGCCTTAATTACAAGTTTGCAATCAATGCTGCTGTGTTTGAACCTGTTGGTAAATAATTAATGGCGAGTGCAGCACAAGGATGAACATTTCCTCCAAAACCTGATTTTCAGCAATTGCTGGTGTTTTTTAAAGGAGGGGAAAGACAGGACCAGATTTATGATAGAGCTGGAATTTAAAAAGTGAAATAGTGGTTTTATTCAGTAGTTAAATGCATGTGAAGTGGTTCAGGAGCTGCATTTATCATTATCCTGATGCAGCAGCTGAGTGGGCAGGGTTGGAACTGCGTGGGGAACATTCACTTGTCAATAAGATCTCGACTGAATGTCACATCCACTTAATGGCATTTAAAAGGGAAGGAAATCTCTGTCTCACACCCCTGGGAAAGGTCAGAGCATCAATTTATCTCTGTTTGTCTGAAACCAATTGAAAGTACAACACAAGTTGGCCACTTAAGGATTTTTTTGTTTGGGTTCTGACTTGAATTGCTTTTAAAGCTCCTGTCAGGAAGAACAGGCTGCAGTGGCTCAGGTATGTCATGGACCTCCTGCATCTCCATGTGCATCCCCCACTTGGCCTGGCCCCTCCTGGTCCACTTGGGCAAACTGTTGGAGCCTCCTGTAGCTCCTCCCCACATACAGGATGACATACAGAGAACAGTGGCTGCCAAAGGCTTTAGGAAACTAAATCTCCAGGCAGCCTTCTTTGAAAAGGAGTAATAATAATAATAGTAATGTGAGCTCAGGTGTGTCAGGATTCCTCATCTTTTTGAAACAGCATTACACGTGACTGACTGATTAAGGCAGATTATAGCAGTGATTGACAGGGTTTGGGTGCCTTTGTGGCTCTTTCTAAATTAATGAAGCCATTTTAAGGCCCTTTGAACCTGACAAGGCTGCCTTGGACAGCCCTGAGTGCAGCCCCCTCTGTGCACAGGGCTGGGGTGCCAGAACTGCCGTGGCTGAGCCTGGCACAGACACACCAGCTCTGGTGCAATGCAGGGCTGAGCTGGCTTTGCAGTTCCCCACATCAGCACCTGCGTTGCCAGACTGAGGTCAGATCTCACTGCAGTGCCCTCTCAGCCTAAATGAAGAAAATGAGTCTTCAGAGCTGTTCTGAAGTTTGTCAATTTTATCTCAATATTTTGAGAGTCCTGTTGGTGCAGTTGTCACTCAGGTGTTTAAAACCAAAGCCATCCTAAGCCTGTTTGTCTTGTTTCTAACAAATATGTTGCTATGGTAACTTGATGTTGTTCTGGTTCTTGCACCAGATGCACCAGCTATCTGTCTCTAGGCTGGCTTTTTCCCCCAATAAATTAATTGCATTTAAATTAAACATATTAAGTTATTTCATGTCAATTAATTAGAATGTTAAGCTGGGTGTTTGCAGAGTTTCTCTCTTCCTACTCACCTCACAACATTAATTAACTCCTCTAGACAGTGTAGTCCATCACACAGAGCTGCAGCTTCCCCAGCTCTCTGCAGTTACACCACTTTCTGCCTGCATGGGAAGTAATCAGTGTCCAAAATAATTGCTTTTCACAAGCCTGCAGTCAGCTTCCTTGTCAGATGTTTTAGCTGTAATGAAACTGTTTCAGTTGCCAGGAGAAAATATTCAGCTCAAATGTACTGTAATTGCAGGTGGAAAGCAGAGCTGATAATGGAGCTGGTTTTATTTAGCACATCATGTTTTCATTTGTTGGAGGCATTTCCTCCAGGCTGGCTCTGCTCTGCTCTGCTCATTCTGCCGAGGGAGGAGGAGGTTTGGGGCTCTCCCAGATCTCTGCTGTGCATTAAGGCAGGAGAAGGTGGAGCAGAACCCCTGGTGGTGCAGGGTGGATGAGGAGCACAAACACTGACCCAGCTTTGCTCTGGGCTGTCCCTGTGCACTCAGCCAGCACTGGGGACTTGGGAAAATACTGACATTTGAACTGGTTATTCAAGAGTTGTTTCTAAATCTGAACTTTCTTACACCTCAACAGCAAACAAATCCATTGCTTAGATTTGCACTGTAGAGCAGTGGACTTTCCCCTCAAATTTGGGATTCTTGGAGCAGAATCCTTGCTATGGGTACCCAACATTATCCCAAGGCCGGACAGAGAGGCCAAGATGGTGAATGTGCAGCAGACCTGAACACTCATACACAGGTCTGTGATCTGTGGTCATCAGCTGTGGAGAAACTGGCTGATAAATTAGGAGTCCACGGGGAAATCTTATTTACAAGGAAGGCAACAGAAACATTAATGTATCTTTATTAGTCCTATTTAGACCATCTGCTGTCTCCACGGTGGGAGCTGCACAGTCCCTGCTGTCACACAGCAGCAGGAACGTGCTGAGTTCTAAAGTCTCCTCATTTAAATGCTTTCTTAGACCTCTTCAACTCCTGGAACTTTTTGCTGCAGTGAAAAGTTGGCTGATAATGACTGAAGGAGCATGGAATTTTCTCTGTCTCTACTCACTTGCATTTTCTTTCTTATTGCTTATCTCTGATTTGGGTTTTGATGGGTTTTTGGGCTTGAGTTGACATTGAAATCACTATAACCCAAAATTTAGTAGCAAGTTTTATGCTTTTCAAGCCATTCATTAGGAAGAGGACTCACATTTTTGGACCAACTGTAGTTACTTGTTTTTCAATGCATGAGCACGTTTTCCTGCATATGTTTAGATAATTCGAGTGTAGCCTAAGGAAAAGGAATTAAAAAGTTGATTACCATAATTTTGAATTTTATTTCCTATCTCCCTTTTCCTATTCCACTTGCAGACTGTTTTGCAATTTTTTGCAATTTTTCACTGAGTACAGTGAACCCAGAGTACCTGGTGCACTGAGTGGCCACAGTTTCACTGCCAAACTTCTCTTCATTATTTATTTACTTTTTTAAAGCAATGAAAGTCCCTGCACCGTGGTAATTCCTTGCTCTCTGTTGGGCCTGGATTTCTTACTGAAACATAAGCCTGAGCAAGCAGCCTGTTCATTCCCAGCTCACCATCTTGCTGGCTGGTGGAACAACAGCTTCCCCAATCTGCTGAAATAAATAAATTGGGAGGAATGTGTGGAGGAATCTTGGGGGCTTTATTAATGCCAAACACAGAGAAGCTCCTGCTTAGATTGGTACTTCTTTGATTACTCAACTGAGTTATTAGATACATGAGCAACACCCATTTAAATGTAAATCCATTCTCCTTCTGTAAGAGATAAATGGGCTTTGCCTTGAATTTGTAAGCAGAATATATCACTTTGATATAGTAACTGGAGCTGAATAAAGCCAGTCAGTAGACCCAGGGAAGGATGTGGATGGCTTTAAAGCAAATGGAACAGAGGAGAGACCATCAGTTAGTTAATTAACTTCCATTTCTATAGTAATGAACTTCCTCTGGTGCTTGTTTAAGCATCCAGATGCTTGCAAATGTTTTTTTCCCCCCAACAACAGGTTTTGTTGGCGTGTCATAAATTATAGGTGGAAGGTGACTGTTTTTGTGTCCTGGGTCTCATTTTTGTGCTGCCCCCGTGCAGGTGGGCCGGGGCTGCCCCGAGCAGGGCGGGATGTCCGTGTGCCCGGAGCCCCGGGGAAAGCCAGTTCAGGGTCTCGATGTTCCTCACGGCTTCTGTACAGGCAGGTGGGCAGGGCTGGTGGGTGTTCACCAGAGGTGGCTGCTCGGGGACATCGGGAGGGACTGGGGAGGGCCAGTGGCCGGGTGCGGGAGCGCCCCGGGCGGGACAGGGGGGCGAGTGCGTGGCTGAGCTCGGCTCAGCCCGGCTCGGCTCGGTTCGGTTCAGCCCGGCCCGGCCCGGCCCAGCCCGGCTCAGCAGCGCTCCTCGGCAAATCTCCGCCGGCAGCAAGGCTGGAAAAGGCAGATCCGAAGTTAAATGAGCAGCACGGTTGGATTTCTGTCTGAACGCAGTAAAAGGAGGACTCGTGCCGGGGCCAGAGCCGTGGGAGAGCTGCCGGCAGGGACAGGCTGCCACCCCAAACCCAAGGCAGATGTTTTCCTCTTGCTGACTTGCCATCACTCCTAAATCTCTGTGTGCTGGGGAGCAAATTCCTGCTTCTCTCTCACCTCTACATTTCGTGTTGCAGCTCAGCTACCACACCCTTGGCTTTTGTTGCCCTGAAATAGAAACACTCTGGAAGAGGAAACATCTTTTCTATTTTACACAGCAGGACAGGGCTGTGTTCCCAAAAACAACTACAGAAGTACAGTCAGGAACCAGGGAAACAAATAACAGAGTTTTGCTTTGGGCACCTGTAACTTTTCCCTGTGCTTTATCCTGAACTCCTGGTTTTGTAGTTGTAAGTGGAGCCATATTTGTTATCCACCTATTACTGGGTACTATTAATTGGATACTTAATTCTTTCTAAAATCACAGCAATCTGTGAAATGAAACAGATTTAAATTCTAATAGTAGTAGCTAAATAAATACATCTGCCAGCTGTAGAGCATCTCAACTATTGCTCAGTGTAACTGTAATTAAACTGTAATTAAAGCCAGTTAAAGCCATCAGACATCTGGGTGGTGAGATGAAGTCCATCCTGCTGCTTTCATCACCTCTGTGAGAGCTGGGAGGGGGTTAATGGAGCAGTTCTCTCATCATGGGAGCGTATTTGCAGTGATCATGGTGACCAGACTTGGAGTGATGCTTGCATAAAAAACACACTGGGAAAAAATAATGTATTAGAGATGAATCTATTGCTGTTAGTTCAGGTAGGGAGAGTCACTGCTCTTTGTGCTCTTTGTGAGAAGTTGTGTATGGACTTGAATTAAAAGGTTTGGAATCATCAAATTACAGAATGGTTTGGGTTGCAAGAGAACTTAAAGATCACCCAGTTCCAACTCCCTCCACTCAATCAGGTTGCTCAGTGCCCCATCCAACTTGGTCTTGAGTGGACCCTTTTGCCATAATACTTTAAAATACTTGTGTCAGTCATGGGTGTTTGTTTGTTTATTTGGGGTTTCTTCCTTTTTTTTTTTTTTTTTTTTGCTGCCCCAGGACCCGGTTATGAAAACCACAGGCTGGGAGCAAGGGGAGAAAAGCCCTGCTTGGAAATGAATTATAAGGGAGGGTGCCAGTCTTACATGTCCCAGAAATGTCCTTGCAAAACCTCACAATTGGTTTTGGGAACTACCCAGTGCTGCTTTTATTACTTATAAATGCCAAGGAAGAAATTAAATTGCTTTTCACAGCGTATCACTCCAAGGTGGGGAAGTTTCTGTTAAAGTCTCTGGAGGAGACAGCTTTGCTTAATCCTCTTGAAATTGGTCTGAGTGCTCCAGGTTGTTCTGTTGTTCAGGTCCTGGTTGTCCTTGGGTCTTTTCCTGCTGGTCTGCGCATGGGGGAGGTGGGTGATTTTTGGGGGCAGTTTATTGCTTTATTCTGAAACACCATGATGTTAGTTTTAAACTGGCTCTGCTTGGAGTTTGTGGTTTTTAAGACTTGATCCTGGATCTGTGAATCACCTGCTCTTGAGCCTCTTTTCGTATGTTTCTGATGACTTAATTGACAGAAGGAATGATTAAAAATTAAGAGTCTGGAGATACAGCAGAGACAGAGGGATGGAGGAAGTGATTTACTCTGCTGAGGCTGTTTGTGAACAAAACCTTTGACACCGTGGGCAAAACTGTGTGTGGCAGAAAGAAAATGGGACAGTTGACTTGATGAGGATTTATGTCCCTTGGGTTTCTCTGACTTTAAATACTGTCTACCAAAGAATCTGAGTTATTAAAGCTCGATGACTGATGTGTCTACACAGACCAAGGAGTGACCCTGAACCTTTGCTAAGCTTTGAAAACCTGAGGTTCATTTATTTAGATTTTCTTTCTCTGTCTCTAAAACTAGAACGGATAAAAAGGAATTTAGGGCTCACCTGAGAAGGTCAAAGAAGAGCAGGAACCCTCAGAGGTTATAAAGTTGTTGTGAACATAACATTTCTACAAGTAAAACATCTTTTGGGCTGTATTTTCTGGAAATCTGCTAGAACTGGGGACTGGGCTTTGGATGTTTATCTGATCACTTCACACTTTAGGTTGCAGTAATCACTACTCAATATTTCATCTCAAATTGATGATGCATAAGCTAAATATTTTCTGAATGTGAACTGTGGCTGTAAAAGATCCTTTAAATACCCAAGGCACAGCGTTCATGAGCTGTGTGTTACCTGCAGTGTCACTGCCCTTTCTAAATCTGAGAGCCTGGGGGAGAGAAGACTTTGACTAGTGATGGACTTACTTCCTCAGCTATTGTAAGCTCTCAAATTTGCCCAAAGCTTTGGGGTTTAAGGATAGAAGACAGAATAGACCCTCTACAGCCACATGATTTAGTCTTGTAAAACTGACTTAATCGAGGATGCCACATGCCATGTTTGCAGGACCCCAGAACTCAACTTCTCTTTCCTATAGTAATTATTTCCTCCCTGATATCTCAGGGTGCAGACACCTCACCCACCTCCAAATTTTTGTTTCTCACTTTTGAACTTGCAGCATCCAAGTGGACACAGAGTAATGAAAGGAACAATTTATCCCTTGCTCCCAATGAAGATTGCAAGGGAAGTATCATGTGCATTGAGGTCGCTCTGTGATGAACAAAACAATTCTGTTGGGGCAGTGACTGCCAGAGATGTGGCCCCAAGACACCCTCTAAGGCTAATAATAGTCTGGAAGTAAGAGCAGCCTTCCAGCCTTCCTGGAGGATCAGTCTGCCAGGTCAAAAGCTCTTTATTGTACCAAACGGTGGCGTTACAGAACTGTCACCTCTCTATGCTCTTTTTTCCAGACCCAGAGAAGGGTGAGTTTTCTCAAACTAATATTAACATTTAATTTTTAAAGGACTAATTAAACTGACCACTCTAAATCTCAGAGGTCGAGTGTAGTTTTCATTCGTATCAGTTAATTCTGTTCTTTCAGTAGGAAGCTGAGAAGATGTCTTGGTGTCAGGATTGTTCTATTTCCTTTAGTGTCTTGTGTATTTAAACTTCTGCTCAATACTATAAATACCATCTTTCTTCCTAGAATTTTCCAAGGGATAGAAAGCTTATTTGAGTTTTAAACAGCTATAGTAATAGGCAAACATGTCATTAAGATCCTAATCAAATACACACAATCATTTTATTGTGCAAGCTTGGAGTTTTAATAGAATTAAAAATACAATTGAATTCAAGTCCAAGGTAACATAATCCCCCTCTGTGGTTCTGCTGATTGGAATTCTCCATTCCGTGCTAGAAAAAATGAATATAAGTCTCTTTGGTAAAGCACTGTGGTGCCAAAATGTGTGATCTGTAATGATTTGCTCATCAGATTTGGGTGTATAATTTGTGCCCTTAATTTATGGGGCAAAGAGTCTCTTAATATGTACTTCATATGTCTCCAAAGGATTTATTTGGCTGCCAGCCTGAAAAATATCAATATTGTTAGGATTAAGTAACCAAACAAAAAAATCAAATAGTCCAACAGAGAGACTAAATCAATACCAAAGAAATGTTTGGGTTGCGCAGAGTCATTGGACAAGGCAGAGATCCAGCTCTGGAGAAATCCATGTGCTGAAGGACAGGATTCAGGAACCCCTTCCCCAGCCCGGGTGCTCAGGAACCCCCTCCCCAGCTCAGCCAGGGGCTCTGCAGGGCTCAGGGATGGGTGGGATCTGTGCTGGAGGAGTCAGTGAGGGGGTGAGTGTTCCACACACCACAGCAAACCCCTGTTTGGGGGCTTTTACCCCAAACCTGACTGAGCCAAGTGAGGTTCAGTGGGGGGATATCAGTCCCACACCAAGGCAATTAATGATACAAGGCTGGAATTGTGTAGGTACAGAAAAATTCTGAAGACAATAAAATGTCTTGGGAAGGATGGGAGTTGAAAGATCATGGAAAATACAACTTACACGGTTTATCCACAGGCTGGGTTGGAAATGGGTTTTGAGTACAAATCTGTAATTAACTGCCCTATAGTGGACTCATCATCTGTACAATTAACTCCTTTCTGCTCACATAGAACAAGCATTTCTTTGATCTTGAGAGTGTTTGTAATTTCAAATCTATAGTTTTTACCTGGAAATCCGTGTGGCTGAAGAAGATTAAAGTTTCCTCAAGGAGGACACTGTAGCACACACAATATTTCTGTCTGATTGGAGAGTTTTTAAGGCTCTTTCCCCCTGAAAGCGACATGTTGCCTGTCAGACATGAGACAAATCAAAAGCTGAAGCTTTTATTAATTTTTCAGTGAGTCTATAGCGGATTTTTGTAATTAGCTCATAATCTCTGACTGTGAAGCTTTTGGTTTTTTTCCTATGGACTTACAGAGCTGATCCCATCAGGGAAATCCCAGAAACTTGTAAATTGGGCAAGGAAGAATGCATAATTACTTCTTATGATACTTTCTCTTGCATTGCTCAGAGAGACTCATAAAGATGCAGCTCTGTCTGCTTTATTTTTACATCTTTTCACTCCTTTGCCTTTCAAAGATCCATCTTTCCATGAAAATTTATGGTGGGCGAAAAATGTCTCATCTCCCAACCAAACCAAGTGGCTGCAGAGGAGCAGCCAATTAAGATGCAGGATGATTTCTCTAAGTGGCAGCCCATAAATCACAGCCCAGGGAATATTGCATTTTAATGCACTGCTGAACTCCCCTCCTGCTGCATCCACAGCCCCAGCATTGCTCAGGGATGAAGTCACTCCTGGAGGGGAGTCTGGGAAGGTCACAGTGATGCCAGAAAAAGGTGTCAGGCTCTTGGTATGTTGTTTGTAAAAGAAACGAAGTTCTGGGAGTCTGCTTGCTGTCACTGTTTGAGGAGGTGTTTAGGAACTTAAAGTGGGTTCCCTTCTCACTGCTTTTTAATAAATGTGGTTTATTAGGAACCTGAAGGATTCTGTTAGCAGAAAGGTTTGTGAGAAAAAT
Source organism: Hafferia zeledoni (assembly GCA_035583235.1). Lineage (NCBI taxonomy): Eukaryota > Metazoa > Chordata > Aves > Passeriformes > Thamnophilidae > Hafferia > Hafferia zeledoni. The sequence continues at coordinate 2,851,660 of JAWWEV010000056.1, forward strand.
TCACAGAAAGCCTGATGGGCTGGAATTCAGAGTAAACTCACCAAGCTTGGCAAGGATAACACCAGGAAAAAGGCACCCTTTGGGCTGGAAATCTGAGAACGTGACTTCCTTCTGCTTCCAACTTCATCTTCTGAAGTTGCCTCAAAGGAGATAAAAAAGAAAGGCAGGAGGAGTCCTGAATTCATAAAGGCACTACAATGGGCTTATCAAAGATCAGGTTCCTTTTATACTCAGTATAACCAGGTACTGGTATTTTCACAGTAGATACATCAATTCTTATATGGCTTAATTAATTATGGGACTTGCAAGTGCTTTTGAGACAGGAAAACAAAATTGGTGAAATATTCTTCTCCTGGTTAAACTGGTGCCCCAACTGCACTGCCCATTTCATGCCCAGCAGACACAGACTTTGCGGAATGGGGATCACAACTCTTTGCTTTTCCTCCTTTTCCTCAAACCACTGTGAGAGCTCAGTGAGAGCTGTGAACTCTTCAGGTTCCATTCCCAGTGTTTTGCCCTTTGCATTCCCGTGCCCTGAGCGGTCCCTTCCTTGCCGAGCCACTCCCGGCTCCCACCCTGCCCGGGCAGTCCATGACGACCCAGTTTGGGTAATTTGTCCTTGTAATGATTCATTTATCACTATCCAGAACCCACTTCAGCAAAACACTTCAAATGTGCTTTCAAAGGCTGTACTTAGAAAGAATTAAAATAAGCACTTGCTTGAATGGTCTGGAGGTGGAGAAGTTGTGTGTGCTCAGCCTCTCCCTCCCTGCTGGTGCTGACAAATGTTCCCACCTTGCAGCATTTTTGCAAAAAAAGTAATTGGAGGTAAATAATTTTGATAAGCAGAATCAAATAACGGCAGCGTGTCATCCCTGACTAGATCTGACACTGTGCTGACATCAATCTCCCCCAAACTGCTGCACTGACACAAGGCTGGAATCTGCCTCTAAATTATGAAACCGTCCAAAATGTACAAAAAGATTTATCTCCTTTCCAGGATCATTGATTTGCTAGAGAACAACAGGGAAAACCACGTTATTTGGTGGATACCTTCAAAGCACATTTATAGAAGGGATTGTTTTGCAACCAAATGCAGAAGAAATAATAAGTAGAATTGTTTCAATTTGAATGCTGCTCCACATGGCCAATAGTTCTGCAGCCAGTACAGCTGCTTTTATTTACATATTTATAAACACACACAATACCTATTTATATATAGAGATATAAAAGCCTTTACCAGGCAGTTGTGACAGTGAAAAATTTTTACCTGGGTCCAAGTAAAGTTCTTACATCACTACTAAAACTCTCCTCTACATTTTTATTTAAAACACATTGAAAATTAAATCCTGATGAAATGGGTTGGGGAAAGTTTTAATGTGTAAACATGTTGACTCTGAAACACTTTGTTTAATTTGCATTTATAAGGAAATTTTCCCATTAGAGCCGCAGCAGAGTGTGAGCTGTGGTGCCTGTAGAGTTCTAGGACAGGACTTTTACACCTTATTAGCACTGCAGTAAAGGGAAAAATACTTTGAAAAGCATTAGGAGGGGGGAAAAACGTTAATGAACAGGAACATGATGATATTAACAGCTTGAGATTGTCTCCTCTTCCAGGGAAAACTTAAACCTCACACACTTATTTCATCTTGGTGTGGAAAAACTAATGAAGCCTCTTCCCAGGACAGGAGTGATTTGGGGGCTTAAGGTGTGACAGAAAAAGCCTTCTGTATGCAGGTCTCCTTTAGATTTATTTATTTAAATTATGATTATTTATTTTTATCATATCGATAAAAGCCCTTAGAAAGAGGAACATGAGGAGGCCATGGAAAAAGCCAGACAGTGGAGATCTTACACCTAAATATGGAGGTCTTACATTTAAATGTTATTTTGTGGTGATGGTGCACATCACACAGGGAGAAAAAGCCCTGAGAAGGTATGTGATACTCTCACTGCAAACATTTCTAAGGCTGAGGAGCAATTCCTGGGGAGAGGGAGGTTGTTTTTGCTTTTCATTAACCTTATCTCGTCAGAGTTTAATAGCAGAAACATGATAAACCTCATGAGCTTTTCATTAAAGAAACCTGTATCTCTTCTCTTCTTGTTCTTCCCTTGCTATCTGCTGGCTTTATTAAAGAGTTTATCGTTTGGACTCCTCATGCAAATCACAAAGGATTGGAAGGGTTTGTTTTGAGCTGGAGAACGTGTTTAGGTGGATCCAGTGGACTTGGGCACCAGAATTGGCACCTCAATGTGCTTGGGGCAGATGGTGCCGTAGATCGTGCCAGAAAGCACCTCATGGCCACAGCTGCTTCTCTGCTGTGTGTTATGTTGGAGATTGAAATCTATCCTTTATTCTTGTCAGAATACCAGTGGAAGTACTTGAAGTGCAAGGGACAGGTTGCCCATTTGTATTGGAGGAAGAGCAAGGGTTGAGTGCTAAAACTTGGTGCAAACACAACCCAAACCAAACTGAGCTTTTGAAGGGAGGGAACTTTGCAGTGCACTGACAGAGACTACAAGGGAACTTCCCTTGCCTTTTTCTGATGTTGACTTAATAACCTCAGCAGCAAATGGGCCCTTTTAATGAGAAACGTGAAGCATTTGTGTGTTCTGATTAGACTGTGGATATGTGATGTTTAAAATACTGCACTGAAATCCACCATGTGGGATTGTGCTCTGTCTCCGAGCACAGCATTGCCAGCTCCACACATTCCAATGCTGAGATGATTCCAACAGTGTCTCCCACCTCCCTGAGAGTGTCTGAAAATTGTCTTTGAAAAGTGGTTAAAATACACACTATGATTCTCATGATGGTGTTTTCAGTCTGAGCTCAGCTACATTTAAGATTCAGCTTTCTAAAACCAAAGTTGAGCTGTTTGACCATTGCACATGTCCAGGGGATGGGCTTGAGAAAATAAAGAGCTACTTAGGGGTAAAATAAAGTCACAGTTACTGTCAGCTACAGTCACAATAGAAATACTGCAAATGGTGGTTAAAAGGGAAGAGGAGGAGCCTGCTGGTCCCTCCTCTGGGCTTGCTGTGGCTCTGCTGCTGTGCCACCAGTAAATCAGGAGTAGCACCAATGAAATGAGCCAACTGAGCCCCACAAACACGAAGCACTTTGCAAGAGGAACTCAAGCTGCTGTGCTGTGTGAATCACTGCTCGCCCTCTGATTCTCTCTGTGTGTTGCTTTTTTGCTGTGTGTGTTTTATGAGCTGTTTTTCAGTTGCCCTCTTGGCCAAACTGATCCTTTTGCAGAAGTGCAAGAGCAGTTGTTGTAAAGACCCACCATGGCAGCTCTCCATAACCTAATTACAAGGCAGCTGCAGGTCCAGCACTCCTGGGACATCCAGAGAAACCTCCTCAAATGCAGTCCTTTATAGTCTTTGCTTTTCTCTGGCCACCTTTGATTTCCCCCTTTATCAGCTGAACAAAACAGGTATTTTAACTCCACTAACAATAAGCGTCTGAAGGTTTTCATAGCTCGGGATTACTGGGGGAGGAATTTGGAGTTAATGGCCCTGTCTGTGATGCTGTTGCTAAGAAACCTTTCTTGGCTCTGTGATGTCCCTCTGCAGTTCGGTGAGCTCCTCCCTGATGCAAACGCTGTTTCAGCCTCTGGCTCGTCCAGAGCAGGGGCTGCTTCACCAGCAGCTTGCCTGGCTCAGCCCTCGACTAAATGAAGTGGGGAACCAATTTCCCTGATTTTTCTACCCATCAGCCCCTGGTTTCTAAAGTCACGAAGGCCTTTTGCATGAGCCTGCAGACAGTTCTGTGTTTGCTGCCCAGGGCTCCCCGTTGCTGTGGCATTCACAGCCCTGAGCGTGTTTCTCATCTTGTTCTGCGTGTCTCGGAGCTCAGAGGGAGATCTGTCACCTGCCTGCAGACAGAGGCTCAGTCTGAAAGCACAGCCTGGCTGGTTTGCACTGGTGACACGCAGTTTTCTGGTTGCCATGGCAAAGCTGGGCTGAAGAGCAGAGAGCAATGTTCAGGTGAGGGAACGCTGTCTTGGGGAGGTGGCAGAAAACAGATTTGGGGGCATTTCCATTTGAAGGGGGTGCAGAAATCCGTAGGGCCGAAACCAGAGGCCTCTGCTGTGGGAGTTTCCTGGAGCCACCACCATCTATTGGCCTGAGATTTGTCTGGGAGAGCCAAAGCTTGCTTTAACAATCCTCTACATCCCCTCTTGTATCTCCAGACAACAAATACAGACACATGCAGAGAGAGGTTTGCAGTTTTCATGACTTTATTGCAAATCTCATTATCATTGACATTTTTCTTATGTGACAAATCTACTCAGTGTTTTGTTTGTTTATTTGTTTGTTTTGGAGTTCTTTTTAAGTTTCTACAATTTCTGGTTAAAAGAAGTGCCATCTTAAGGGTGAAACAAAGACCTCAAGAGCTGATGTGAACAAACCCAGTTTGTTAGATTTTTACATCTTGGTTTTTTAAGCCTCTTATCAGGATTTCTGGTGACACTCTCTCATTATTGCAACCCCAGCAGATCAGCACGACAGTATTAAAATTGGTCTTTCAAGACTCACAACAACACATAAAGCTTCAGTCTCTTCCAAATGTTTGGTGAGAATCATGCCAAGCTCAGTTATCTTCTAACAATTTCAGTTCATTCAAACCCCAGAAAAGCCTGTGATTTGTTAAATCCCCTTCAGGAAGAGTTTCTTCCACCTTTGACACCAGACTCAGCATCCTGTTTGCAACAGGGGCTGCTTGTTAAAAGTCTTAAAGCATGACCAGAACAACTCCTGATTTGTAGTTGAACAGCAGTGAAAAGCCAAGTGAGTCCCTCATCAGTGGTGGCACCTCACCTTTGTGGTTTATGATGTTTCCAGGGGGTACAAAACGTGTATTTACAGATATATTCTGGGTTTAAGTGACCCATCCAAGATCCTGGAGGCAGTTTTTGGCAAAGTAGGAGCCAGCTCTCCTGTAGCCCCCCTCAAGTTCCCCAGTGCAGGCACAGATGGGCATCCCTGCCCTGGGGCCACGTCCCAGCATGGCCAGCCCACAGGGTCGCTGTGCTGGCACTCAGAATTCCTGTTGTTCTCTTCCTTTTTGCCTAAAGAAAACAGCTCTTGTTTGTGGAGTGTGATAGTTGCACAGTCAGCTGAAGAGGCAACAAATAAATGATTATCCAACAGAAAGGAGAGAGCAGCAGCTGCCAAGTCGGGTGTCACCAGGCCGTGGCCATCCTTGGAAAGGGTTCTGAGATTCTTGGCCCATTTTGCTGGAGTTTGCCTTGCAGAAGTTGGATTGACTGCCTTGGCATTGTTGCCTGCTGTATTTCTCCAAGTTTCTCATTGTTCCTGGCCTGACAGTTTGCAGCTTTCTGGGGAATTAAGCATCTCAAATATTTCTGTAAACAACAATAGCCCATCCATGAAGGTTGGAGTCCAGTTTGCTGGGGGAGTCGTGAGCTCTTCTGCTTTTCGCTCAGAGTAGCAGGACCCATTGCAGCTGCTTCATTCTCTGCTCCAAACCTGTCTCTTCATCATAATCATAAACATAACAGAGGAATTTATATTAATTTCGAGTTTTTCTTTTGGGGTGAGTGATTTTTGAATTATTTTTATTTTATTATGTATTAGTCCAACTAATACAGCTGGGGTGAATAGGCAAGTTTTCAGGGATGGGATCACTTCTTCAGCTTGATGATATTTTCATAACTCTATGAGATTTTACCCAAAGAAAACAATACTTTTTATTTTCTATATGATCCTGACAGTATTTTAGTGAGAGGAAACACTGAGCCTTTTAATTTTTAAACTTTTGGCCAAATTCTCCTGAACTTCATGTCATTACTGTGCGACATTAGCTGTGATGTAGAGCTGAAGAAACTGAGGCAAAGCAGGAAAGCCAAAGAGTTCATAATAAAACCCCAGCCTCAAGAAGACACACCAAAACACACCAGCTCTTCTTTCCCTACTCAGTTCAGGCATATCTTGGATACCTAAACTGGAGTTTTTGAGCAACAGGTGATTTCTCCAAGGAGAACAAACATCTGTCGTTGTAGAGGGGTCTGAAACTCCCATCCTTTTACTGCTCAAATAGGAGGTTTTAAATGGAGGGAGAGTGTAAAGAGAACTTAAGGAATTTATTTCATTGCTGTTAGATTCAAAGCACACCCATGTGTTTGAGGACAATGTAAAATTGACATTTTAATTGAAATAGTTTAAAATCCAACTTCAAAAGAAGCTTCTGCACCATAAAAGAGAAGTCACTGAAAAAGTTGGCTTTTTAAAAGTTGTCCATTAGGATTATTTGAAAGATCTCTACTTCTAGATGGCATTTTCATTTTCATTTCCATTTCCAAACAGGTCGTATTTGTAAAGAGAAACTAATAAGCTGAAAAAATGGCCAGCTTTATTGCTGAGCATGTTTTCCTCTGGAACTCCGGTGCCATTTATTGCTCTGATGGCTTTTTTTGCGTTTGGGAAGCTCTGAAGGCAGCTCTTTGCCAGTTACACACCAAGCACTTGGAGCCCAGCTCGGCCAGCTCGTTGGTAATTACTGTAATGGGCTCTTCACTGTGTTTCTTGAAAGGTGATTGAGCCCTTAATGCAGACACCACATATTTTTTCTTCACTTAATGGTCTGGTAAATTATTCCTGCGAGGGGGCTCATTGAATGCCTCCTTTGAAACAAGTTAAAGACCACAAAGGAAAGAAAAGGCTGTAGGTCTCTTCTTAGCAATAACAGGAGAATATTTGTGGAATGGTTCAGGCTGAGGTGCTGCCCGTGTTCCTGCGGTGGGTGGGAGGGGGTGTCGTGGCTGGGATGGGCTGTGGCTTTAGGCCTCAGTTAGGCCTGAACTCAGCAGGCCTAAAGGATGTGACAGAGATCAGAAGGGACAGGCATCACCTGACTTAAGCAACCAAAGAGGTATTTCATATCATCTGACATCGTCAAGAACTGTCAAGAAGTATAAAAAGAAAGAGAGGACGAGCTTCTGTCTCTTGGGTTTTGCCTCAGAAGGGTGAGGCCACCCTGCCCTGCCCTGCCCCGCCCCTGTCACCAAACCCCGGGCTGTCTCTGCTCTGACAGTGGAGACAACACGAGCAAAGCTCAGACAGGGAAGGCCTGAAGCCCTTTGAATATTTTCCTTTTCCTCACTGCAAAACAGCTCCAGTAGATGTTGTTTGAGAAGCTCTTTGGTAACGTTAAGTGCTAATGAATTGCCCCATTTCCCCCCCACCGTGGTTGTCTCTGCAGTCTCTCCAAGAGCCTCCTTGGCCAGGGAGGGTTCCTGGCAGTGCAGAGCTCTGGACGCGGCTCCAGCCCCTTTGGGATGGATTTTCCAAGCTGTGTGCCCACAGTGCAGCTTTTTGGCTTTGCTTTCCCTGGGAGCACATCTCCAGAGGCGAGTGCTGACTGCTCACAGCAAAGTCCAACTTGAATGTTCTCTCTTTCCCTGCACAGTCAGGAGAGGAGCCCACGAATCCTCGTGCAGCCTCCCTGGATGGAATTGGGGTTGTGTCCGTCCTCTCTCATTTAATCACTCCTTCTGGCGAGACTTAATTTTAGACTCTGCTGACTTTTGTCAGTACATCTCAGGATATATTATCTATGCTTTATTTTATTTTGTGCTCATCTGGGCAGTAGCTGGAGCGTATAAAATGGGGTCTCCTGGAACAACTTTATTGCTTCAGCCTCTTCCTTGAATGAGTTTTTGGCACAAGTATAATTTTTCCCTGTCTCCAACAGAAAGCAATTTCCTTTCTGCCCTGCACGTCCTTCAGGCTCCAGTGGTTCTGCCCTGCAAAAAACCTACTTTGTTGACCCATTCTTGTTCCTGAGGGTGGCAAATGGTCCTCACCTGACCCCCCCAGCACAGCACATCATCTGAGAGCAGCAGGGAGAGCTGCCACTTCCAAGAGATTATTTGCTCTCTCCTCAGAGGTGACGTCAAAGCACTAACAGAGGATTGTTATGGTTCCTTCACCTCTTGGAATTGGTCCTTACAGTAAGGAAATGTTGAAATTGAAATAGGAAAAACTGGGATGCTGACAGGACTGTGGTAACTGTAACTTGTATTTAGCTGGTTTTCTCCTTGCAGCGTTACCGCAGCTGAGGGGAATAATACAGTGAGGGAAAAGTGTCATCTGCATGTTTTTCCTTTTTATTTTCTCTTCAAGGGGTCAAGAAGTATCTTTTAATCTCCACTAAATATATCTGTATTTATATCTGAGATCCATAATTTTTTTTTGCTTTAAAAAGAACGTTATTTGTCTGAGTTAGTGGAAATGCTGCTCAGCAGAGATGTTTGAGCTGTAACATTGTGAGGGATTTGCCTCATTATCCTTCTCCCTTACATTTTTCATGGGCAAAAGGCAGTAATTTTCTCCTGATTTAAATGAGAAATACCAATTTTTTTCTGCTTATGAGAGACACCCTTTGGAAGCAGTTTTGCAGAATAACACAGGGCTTCCAGAAACCATGTCAGGAATGGTTTGGTCTTTTTGGCTTCCTTTGTTTTCATTTTGTGTGTAGGCTGGAGGTTTGGAAATGCTTCTTTTACTTTCATGGGGAAGACTCAGAGGATTTTATTTTCCAATACAGGTTCCATTGTATTCATGGGAAAAGATTGGTTTTCCTAAGCAGTTTAAATGCAGCACTGTGGCAGATCCCTATAAAAATCAGCTCAAGTCAATACACATTCTTAACTGGGAAATTTTCCTCCTGATTTCTCTGGCATCTCTTTAAGCCTAGAGAATTACAAATGAGAGAAGCATTTTGCCACTCTGAGCTTCCTGTGCCAGGTACTGCTCCAACAGAGCAAGAGCAACTCCAAAGAAAAAGGAAGGAAATATTGGGAACTGTAGAGCTCTTGCTTCAGATAAGGAGCTTGAAATGACTTCAGATAATGTAGATGAGTTTGTTTTGAATTACTTCAGAGTTAGAAAGCCTTGGAGAGAAGGGCTCCATGTCCCAGTCAGTGTTAATCTGGAGGATGGCCATCAGCTCGAGGAGGAGAACTCTGCTGGACATTTGTAGCACTGGAAGCAGATGTGGCCTTAGGGCTCCAGCCAGAATTTCAGACTATAAAAAGAATGATCTGTCCTCAATTCTTCGTCGGTCAGAAAGGATGGGATGAATCAATACTTGAGCATTAGTGCTGGGAAGGTGGTTTTCAGGACTGACATGTGTGATAGAGATGCTGGTTCAGTCTAGAAGTGATAAGAAAATCAGCTCCATTGCTGCCTGTGAGCAGGCAGTGCCTGCTGTTCCCCTGTGTGGAGAACCTGCAGCTTCCTGGGGCTCAGCAGTGCTGGGTGGGGTGTGAGGGCACATGAGCACAAAAGGGTTTTGTAACGTGACTTGGAGAGGCTCAGCTGAATGGGCTGTTCATCACACCTGCCCTGCTCCCCAGCTACTTCCTTACTCATAATGGTTGAAAAGCAAATTGCAGTGCAGAGTTTTCAGATCTGTAGAAATCCAAAGCTTTTCATTGGGCAGAAATAAATTTGGCCATTGGTTCACACATAAATTGCAGCTTCATAAAGTGTGTGAAATTGCTGGGGATTTCTGTGGGCCACGGATGTGGGGATTTCTGTTGTGCAGGACTGGGAGCAGAATCCCACATATAATACCTGGGATTTGACCACATGAAGAAGAATTTAAAAGATTAACAGTGATTCAAGTGCTGATAATTGTAAGGGAGAAAATGAACAATATTTTAGCTGTTGGTCTTGCTCACTCCTACTCTAGCTAATAAAAAGCCATTTTTTCCAGCTTCTACCCTTCATGTTGTCTGAAGTTCTGTGTCCCTGCACATCAAAAGGAGCAGCTCTCTGGGCTGAGAGTCAGGAGACTGACTTTTAAGAATTATTTTCTTATTTTTACTCTAGCTACGACCTGTTACTTGAGCTTCCAAACATCATCATAGAGCCCTAGAGTGAGACCTTAAAGCAGGGACACTTTGCACTAGCCAAGTTTCTCAGGGCCTCAGCCACAAGACTTTATGATGCCTTTGCTGATCCTCTTTGGAGAGAGGCCCAGGCAGGTAATGGGAATCCATTTCCAGCTACACTTTCCAGAAGCAGATGTCAAACTGAGAAAATGATGGCAGCTCCCTCCAGCCTGGTTTCATTCCTGTTTTGCTTTCCCTCTCTGTCTCCACAGCCGTTGAGTCGCTGCATTCCTTGAACGACCAGATCTCCCATTTTATTGTCAACAAGGCAAAAACGCTGGATGAGGATGAAGAGGCCTTTTTGCCCAGCGAGAAGGAGTCTCTGAAAAGTGCCATGATGCTCATGAGGCACCTCCTTATGGATGCACAGGTAGGGAATCAATAAACTCCCTTCTGTCAGGATACAAGGAGGGCACATTACATGGGTATGGAGGAATATGTCATCTTTGTGTGTGTTTTCAGCAGTGGAGAACATTCGTCCCTGCCACTTCTTTAAAACTGACTTTGGCTTCTGAAATCTGCAGCTGTGGGAAGGACATCTCAGTGCACAGAGTGTGCAGTTTGTGCAAGAACTGAGTCTCAGATTTAGGGCTGAAAATCACTTTTAATTTCAGGAAGAAATGCAGCAATGTTCCCATTGATGGAAATACAGCAATAACCCCATTGATGGGAATCCAGCATCAGCACTAGCAAAAGAAAATCATTTTTCTGCTAAGCATCTGTACTGAATGCCAGTTTTAGAAGTGCCAGACACACAGCTGAGCTGTTGGTTTAGCCAAGCTCTAAAATGCCAGTTAAAAGTCATGAAATGGTGTGCAGATGTTTCTTTGTGCCTTTGCTGCTTCAACATAAAATATCTCACTGTAGCTTTGCTGCGTTGCAGTGTTTCCTTCAGCCTGCAAAAAACACCCTTTGAAATATTCATTATATTTATCTTTTTTATATTCCCTTTTGGTCTTTATTTGCAAAGCCTGGATGGAAAATGGCAGCTTGTATGAGAGGGTTGTGTTGGAGACAGGGTGGTCGTCTCTGCCTTCTCTGACAAGGCCTAAAATCAGGCAAAGGAGACCTCAGGCTGTCCCAAACTCTTCTGAGCTCTCCAGGGATGGGGATTGCCTGTTTTATTTCCATATTCTCCCATGTGGAGTCCGGTGGTTGTCTTCTCTTACCTGCTTCTCTCACTTTCTAAACCTTTGGTCCTGACTGCTTTGGCTAACAGGGGTCTTGGTGCCTGTGGGAAGGGATGGGAATCCCTGCTGGGAGTGAGCCATGTTTTAATGCTGGGCATTTTTGGCCGGGGAGCCAGTCCAGGCTTTGGAGGCTGTGGAGTGCACGGGGAGCAAACCATTTCTGCTGTGCTCAGGATTTCCTTTCTGGGATGGTGCTGTTGGGCTCATGTTGGTACATCTTGAGCCAATTCTCCTCCATTTACCCCAAACCAATGGGCAGCATGAAGGGTTATATTGTGCATTTGGCTTTGTTCCCACAGACAGTGCTGCAGGTGGGAATAGGATCATATAATAATGGAATGCTCTGAGTTGGAAGGGACTTTAAAGCTGATCTTATTCCACTCCCCTGCCATGGGCAGGGACACTTTCCACCAGCCTGGGTTGCTCCAAGCCCCGTCCAACCTGGCCTGGGACACTGCCAGGGATTTGGAATAGTCAGGCATGAGAGAAGGCAGATGCTTTTAGGCATCTGCATGTGGCAGATTAAAATAAATATGGGGCAAAAAGGTATCTGTTTTATAATCCACTTGTGCAGGAATTCTTTTTTTTGGCACCTGAGAATTGCTTTCTTACTTATCTGCTGTCCTGAATGCATATTAATAGATGCCTGTGATAGCATTTCCTAATCAGTCTCTAATAACGATGGGGAAATGTCAAGTGTTCCTGCATCTCCATGATGTGCCTGGAACCCTTCCCAGAAAGAACAGGATGTTTTTTTACCTGGGATTTTCAGGTAGCAAGACTGACAAGGTGGGAAGTAGTAGTAGAAGTAAAAGGATGGAACTAAACAGTGATAACATCCAGTTAAAAAAAAAAAAAAAAAAAAGGTAAAATAAATCCTCTGAGGAATGAAAGAAACATGAGGCTGGCAGGAATATCAACAGGAATATCCCTGCCAGTGTGTGTATAAATCCTGCTAACCCTGACTGCAGCGTGCCCTATGGCTCTAATCACACAGGAGGAAAAAGCATCACCAATGCAATTATTTCCCTTCCCTGCTCTCTTTGCTTCCCAGGCAGTGGTTTTATGGAAAGATGGAGCCCTGCAGCTCTGAACACTATTGATTGTGAGGCTCTGTACAAAGATAAGCTGGAATCCAATGTGGCCTTTTTGCTCCCCTCTCTTGGCGTGGATCGGATTTTAACTGGTAGATAAGGTGAGGAAAGAACATCCAGCCTGAAACTTTGGGTAGAAATGAGTTGGATTGCTAAGCCAGCAGGAGGGACTGGTTAGAGGGGACAGTTAATGGGCATTTCTCACTTCTCTGCCACTGCTGATCTGCTTGGCAGAGGCAGGGGTGGTGTGGGGATGATGCTTTGTGCCTGCTGCCTTTCTGACATGGAGAGAAATCAGACACATTTTTGAAACTCTGCCTGGATGTGCACCAGGAGATGTGGCTGAAGCAAAGGGTTTGGATCCACAATGGATCTAACTTTGGTTTTGAGTCCTTTCTTTGGCTTCAGATGAATCACGAAACCAATCAACATGGTTTTCCACTTTGCAAAATGCTGTGAGGGTTTTTAGAGGTGGCATTGCTGGGACCATGTGCATCCACCTTTGCAGGGGCAGGTCCTTGATTTCTCAGCAAGGTGGGAAGACAAAATGACAAGGAGGCTCATCAGCATAGAGAACAGGAACCATATCACAAAGGCACTGGGGAGTTTGTCCAGGGTTTCACAGCTGTATTTTCTGATAGTCAGAATGTGGACCCTGTGCTCCTGAACATCTTCCCAGCCCACTAATTAATTTATTTCTCCCTTGGCTTCTTGGAAGAACCTCTTTTCCCCATCTCTTTTGTCAATTTACTCTACTTTTCACTGATTTTCATGTCTCAGTTTTGTGGTAGTGATGTGCAAGTAACTGTGGTGGCAGTGACTGTGGCTCTATAGGGCAGATTTGCCATGCTGGAGGTCACTCATGGGTAAACACAGCATAGAGGAGGAGCTGTTGAATGGAGGAAAAGATCATCTTGTCTCACCCATACTATTGGGTTCTCTCCATGGAGAATTGGGCATTTCCAGGTGTATTTTGCACTCCTTCCTTAGAGAATGTCCTTGCTGACAGATGAGGTAGGGGAGTGGTGCTGGGGGCCGTGGGCTGAGAGGCTGCTGCTCTGTCAGCCCCAGCAGTGGCACTAACCTGCACACAGGGATGGGTAATCAGCTCTGTGCAGCCTCTCAGCAATAGGCTGTCAGCTCAGATTCTGCCCAGGGAAGACAGTGATTTAGTAAAAGTCATTCCAACCTGCAGGATGTCTTGACCCCCACAATCTCCATCCGTTCCACACCCTGGATAGGATTTCCTCATCGTGAAACCCCCTGGGCACAGGGATTGCTGATGAAAAGGAGCATCTCCCCCTCCCTCCAGGTGGGGGCTGGGGCTTTGCATCCACATTGCTCAGTTCTGGTATTTGCTTCATGTTTGCAGCAGGTTCCTAACATTGGGCACCACCTTCCCCTAAGCAGGATTTAGTGAGTCATTGTCTCCATATCCCACGTGAAAGTGGGGAGAGCTCCGAGGGCAAACGGCAGCGGAGCTGGATGAAGTAAAGAGTGTGCTGAGATATTGCAGGTGCATAAAGGCAGATGGAAAGAAAAGATGCTTTTGTTCTCTATGACAAGTTCCATCCTCCACATGGTACAGGAGTGAATAAACAATTCCACTGCTGCCAGACAGCCCCGTGCACGGTGCTGTTGCAGGGACACAGCAGCCTGTGGTACATTGGCACTGTTGTCAATCATTCCTGACAGTCCTATTATGCTTAGAAAGGATATTTGCTCTGTGCCTGTTGTTTTATAATCCTCAGAGGTGGAATTTTACAGCCTAGCAGTGATTTTTATCTCAGACATTTCCCTAAGCAGGATTTATTGCTTCTGAGACACTTGTGACATGGATCCATTACACCTTCAAACTTTAAATCAGCCCCCCCCTCAGCTTTGCTTAAATTACTTTTTGTTTGGTTTTAGTCAACTTTCTGTTCTTAATTGCTGTAGTGAGGGACTGGACTGGCATGGAGCAGAAGATGTACACAGCACCCAAGTGCTCAGTCATGTGCAGCAGCTCTAATCCTGCTGTTTGCCAAAGGATTTTGTCTAATGAACAGAAAAGGTGCACCCAGGCATCAGCAGAAGCCTTAGATAGAGAATATTCTCTCTTACATGAAGGACACATGTAATTTTGCTGGAAGCCTGCCCTCAAACCCCAAGCTTTCAGGAAGTTCAGTCCATATACTTCCTTCCATGAAGTGTTTAGTTGACTTCAGGTGGGTTTGAAGTTCTGTAGGAGAAACACCATCTCTTTAGTTCCTCTCCAACAGTGTTGTGATTATCACCAGGTGTCGTTACAGGAGAAATGAATAGACATGGAGACCTTCTTGGAGTTTGGATTGGACTTTTCAAATGTGATTATACCACAGATGATGACTTAAGAACAAGATCAGGTTTTGGAGGCACCTGGCTTAAATTTGCTTGGATTTCAGTTGCTATCTAAGCATGAGAGTGTGAGGACACAGCTATTCAATTGTTTCTCTGCCAAGGGGTTTATTTCTCTTTACTCTGGATCAAATGGCCCCGGCACCCCCTGAGCAGTGGGATGAACCCTTAGCAGGTTCATCACCAAGACAGGTCTGTAGATGTTGCTGGAAGTTGACACCAGTTTGGGTAGAAGATTTTTGTCCTGGTTTTCTTTGGAAAATATTTGAGTATTTGTGCTGTCACAACCGTCCCGCAAATAAATTATTCAAGCTGAGAGTCCTTCAGGTTTTTGAAAAAAGGAAAACTTACTTGTCATGACTTGGATTTAGCCATTCAACATCCCACCAGCTGTTGAGCTTTTTTTTTTTTATATTAACCTCCATCTTCTAAGCAGAAAAAATAATAATTTCTTAACCCCTTTTACATTACAATCTTTTCTTCAGTATTGGCTGTTGTCTTTCTGAGCAGGCTGTTACCGAGCTGGCTGTGATAATCACTGCAGAACGAGTGGCAGGGCAGTGCTCCTTCCCCAGCTGACCTTTAAAAATAGTGCTTATTTTCTGCAGAGGTCTGGTGTGTAAAACCAACCAGAGGATGCAGAAATGGATACCTTGTGAATTCTCTGCTATGGAATGTTATCAAAATGTAACTCTAAACTGATGTTTAGTATCTTGGTGTTCACTTATCTCAGTGTTCACATTCCCTAAGCTGGTTTGCCTTGGAAAACAGCTGCAGTTCAAACCAGGATGTATTTAGAGGAAAGCCTGAGAAACAAACTTGCTGCTCTTCATGTTGTGGGGTTTTTGCCTCAATCTTGCCATGCCATTTCCATAAGACAGAACCTTCTTAGCTACTTCCGAGCCAGCAGCACATCTTCTAATGGTCCCTCTCCATCTAGTCTGAAGGGGAGCAAGAATGACCCTGGTTTGTGTTGAAGGGGGAGAAGCCAAAAGGCAGAACCTCTCAGGCTTTGTTTTGTCTAATGGCTCATTAGCACGTGTCACATGAGCCTGTCCCTAAAGGTGTAGCTGACAAACCACCGCCTCTCTTCGTGGTCTGGGAGAGGAGGAAGAATTGATTTGTGGGCTGCCTCTATTAGTTCAATTTGTTTGGAGAGTGATGTGCTACATAATGAGGGGAGATCAAAGATACCCCTAAGACAGGTGAGCTGTAATGGGCAAGCTTTACCAGCCCAGCTCTGGGCATCATTAGTCACTTCCAAATGGTGGGGCTTGGTGGGAGCTGTGGACCTCGCAGAGGGACACTTTGGGCTCTCTGGTTTTCATCTCCTGGTTTGAGCCACCTGGAATATACTGGGGCTGGAACTGGGTGATCTGTAAGAGGTTCCTTCCAACCCAAACAATCCGTGACTGATTCATATGAGGAGGATTTGAGCTGATTTTTGTCCTTCATTTTTAGTGTTAAGGGAGAGTCTTTCTGAAAGGTGTGATGCCACTTAGTCAGTATTAAGTGACAGAGAAGATTTTCTTCCAGCATACAAATGGAGGAAAAAAGGGGTTTGCACCAGCTCTGATGCATGACCAAAGATGCCAGTCCTGTGGCCAGAGTGGCTGGTGAGTGGTGGTGGCCATGCCTGATTTGAAACCTGTGAATTTTCTGAGCCAGGGCTCAAAATGAGGAAGTTTGCAAAATGATTGTAAAAATGGGAGTTGCAGCCTTGGGGAAGATCAGCCCTTTTTTTCCCTGTACTGATAGAGGATGACTTTATGAAGCTTTTGTCCCAGAAGCAATCTGTGCTTTTCCCAACCCTCAGGGGGACTAACCTGAGCTGCAACCATGCAAAGGATGGTTCTGTTGCCTACCACCACTGCAAAAAATATTTATATTACTCAATAATGGTACCGAAAACCAAAATTACGTTTGCTGTACAACTGGCACTGATGGTTGTTCATTGGAACAAGGACATCACAGTGACATTGGGTTGGTTCTGATTTCATTCTCCCTCTTTCATATTTTGCTCTCCCTTGGAACTGGAAAAGGCTCGTTACTTTGAGTTAGGTGATATTGCTGTTGAAAGCTCAGAAGTGCTTTCAATATTGGCAACCCTGCAAGAGTAGAAAGACTGAAGAAAAAAATAAATCACTTGTACAAGGAGGAAAGCATAACCTTGTCTTTTAAGGGTGTAGCAGTGAGGTTCTCAACAGGTTTGTTGTTTGTTTAATTGCTTATAAATTAGTATTGACTTTTATGTTTTCATTATGGGGGAGAGGTCAGCAAGAGAGGAGAAAGGATGGCCAGTGGAGAGGTCAAGTTGGGGGTTGTACAACAGCAATTCAGAGAGAGAAATACATATGTGTGTGTATATAAAAGAGAGAAAACCTGATAGACACCTTTCTTTAAGTCAGAGGGGAATCAAGACTGATTAAAAGAGAAAATTCATAAAGAAGCAGAGATCTCTGCAGGCAGATCCCTGCAGATAGTGGATATTGCAAATTGAGCTCATACCCAGACAACTTCAAAATTCCAGTTTTTCTGATTCCTTCACAAAATGCCCTTGTCCCTCTGAGCAGGTGGCCCAGGACAGAACATTTCATTTGCAGGTCCTGTTGAACACCAAAGAAAAGATGGCAATTTTGTCTCACTTATAACATGGTGTATATTCATGAGTAGGGAGTGTGTGTAAAAGCACTGCAAGCTTTAATTAGAGTTTGTGAGAGAGACGATAAGTATCTCCACAAATGTAGAAGAAGCAATTAGGGGAGACCAGAGTGTATCTGCTATCACAGCAGTTTATCAGCAGTGCAGATTCTTCAGTTAATAAGAGAAAAAACCTCAATTGTGCAGCCAACAAATGAGACAGAAAATCCCAGTTAGCCTCACTCAGGAAGCTCGAGATGTGAAGACTTAGGAAAATGTGTTCTATTCCCTCAGTGTGTTTTCTTTTGCCTGGAGACTCTTTTGCTCCATTTCTGGTTAACAGACAAGCTCCAACACCCCCTGAGCCCCCAGGCCCTGCAGCTGGGCTGGGTGTGCTGCTGGCTGAGCCACTGGGCAGCCCCAGAGCTCCTGCCAAGCAAATCCTCTTCCTGAGGGAGCTCCGAACTTTGCCTCCAGCCTGGGAGCTCAGGGGTCACCAACCATGGGCCCAGCAGGAGGTGGGACCCAGCCAAGCTTTACATTTGAACTTTTGTCTGGGAAAAACCAAGGAATATTTAATGGCTGTGGGAGACAGAGCGAGGGTTTTCTCTCCCCGTGTATCAACAGCTGCTTGAAGCACTTGCTGGATCCAAACGAAGCTGTTTCTCCAGATTCCTGCCTCGGGTGCTGGGCAGGCACTAACCTTGTAATCAAGAGCTGTCGTGTTTGGGAAAGCAAATTCAACTGGGCAAGAGCTGGTTTTTGAAAGAGAAGGCTGGGCTGCTGTTCCTGCAGAAATATTCCAACCAGCCATGCGAGTTAACCGTGGCAACAGAGCTGGGCCAGATGTGGGAATTCTTTATCCTTTAACTCCTTCTGGGCCGTGGGCTGAGCCCCTTCCTGGGGAAGCCTCTGTGTTAAATGCAGTCCATTCTATTCCATTGGCACAGAGCTTTGGCAAACCATGGATTTTCTCTGGACTCACATTTTTCCCAGCAAGGAGATGGAGTCACTGGTTGCAAAACCCAATCACCACCTTAAGATCTGCTCTTCCTGTTGGGAAAAGGTGTTTTTTACCCATTGTGTAAATTTAAGGATGTAATTTAATTCCCATCTTCCTCGTTTATCTGTGAGTTGGGAGTAATATTTGCCTACTTCACAGTGATCGTGTGAGGCTCTTCATTCATTAATGTGTAAAAGCTTTGAGATCCTTAGGATGAAAATTGCTTTAAAAGATGCTGTTAATAATAAATATCAAGTAATGCACCTTGGTACCTCTTAGCAATAATTAGTGCTATCATTCCTGCCCAACTCTTCCATGAATTAAAAGGCTTTGAGTGGGACTGGAACCACGAATGGGATTGGGACCAATTAACACGTAATCATATGTCAGTTTTTATATCCTTGGCATTCCTGTCATGGGACTCTTGGGAAAATCTCCATGGGTTTTAATGGTGCAATGTCAGAACTCAGCCCCAGATGTGCTTCTGTGATAATTGCTGGATAACCTGCATTCTTCTGGTATCTTGGTTACTTAGTGATTAAGATAAAAGTATGCTGGTTTAATATTAACATAAATGGCATTAGCCCCTCTTTTTATGAGTAAACTGTTAGAGGAAAATTCTCATTACAAGGAAACTACGATTTTTTTTTTCTTTTGATATAGGAATGTAATTAACTATTTTGTTGAAATGCTGATAGTTTTTGACCTGCTCTTTGTGCTTAACCTCCACTCCAGCATGTGAAGTTTGGCTTTTATGAAAAATCCAGTAATTTGTTGCTTGGTCACCCAACTCCTCCTTACATTAGATTTCAAGCACATGGGACTCACACTCCTAAATGTGGGAGCTCTGGATATATATCCCAAGTAAACAAAGAGCTCACATAAAGAAATTACTTGATGTTTCAAAGATACCAACGTTGTTTCTGTGAAAGGGGAAAGCACAGAACCTCGGGATGACAGCTGGGATGGAGCCCGGAGAGAGGACCCTGTGAGTTTGAGAAGGCTGGTGCCCAGTGAAGGAAAGGGGAGTTTCCAGCCAGGTGTCCCCCCTGAGGAGCAGCCCTGGCAGCCTCTCTGCTCGCTGGGAAGGAACCGTGTGCTGAGAACATTGTTGTGCCACAGGGGGGAGATGTTGAAGAGGAGCTGCATCGCTCCACTGGGGCACGACTTCCCAGGGAGGAGCAGCCCGAGGGGTTTAGGAGCTCATTCTTTTCAGTTCCCCCTCCCATATCACAAACATTTAAATATCCCCTACAAAAGGGATTGTGCAAACCATCTGAGAAATGATCCCTCTTGGCTTGAGGGTGCATCCCACATCTTCCAGTTGTCATCAAAAGGTGCTTTTAGAAGCAAAAACTAAGGGTTTAGGAGCCTAATTCCTTTCCCTTTCCCACCCCCCCATATAATAAACATTTAAATATCCTGTATAAGTCGAATCTGTGCAAACCATCTGAAAAATGATCCCTCTTGGCTTGAGGGCATGTCCAACATCTTCCAGTTGTCAAAAGGTGCTTTTATAAGCAAGACCATGAAGTGATCAAGGAAAATAAAATAAGAAGTATTTGCATATCACAGAATATCCTGAGTTGGAAGGGACCCACAAGGGTGACATAGTCTGAGAGCTGAACTGCTTCATGTTGATGCAGTGCCTGGTTTTAGTATCACTGCAGCTCTTGCTGTCCTGCCTGGCCAGCTGAGTTTGGGCCAGGGTGGTTTGGAGGAGCTCAGGGAGGTGCCCAGCATGTGGAACAGTCAGCAGATTTCTTGCAGCTGTTTCTTAATATCCAAAAAATAATGATAAGCTCATGCAAGTAGCTTGTGATTTACTCAGGCCTACTGGCCATCTTCCTTGTTTCTTCTTAGAATAATACTTTTCACACTGAGAATTAGTGGTTAATGCTTATTTATGCATGAGGAATCTCCATAGAAATGGCTATAGGGAAAGAGAATATTTGTGCTGTGTGAAAGCCGGAAAAGTAAGATTTTCTTTTTGAATTACCTTTCCAGCATCCAAATTTTTTTCTGCAGTGGTTTAAAAAGACACTTACTCTATGACTCTGATATATTTTATAGTATTCCAGCAGTCAGGTTAACAAGTAGAAGGAAATACTTTCGTAAAGGGGGGTGAGTTTTGAAGCCAGGGTAAGTAGCCTGGGGGGAGTCAAAAGATCCTCATTTTTCAGCTTAAAGGGAAAAAAAGAAAGAAAAAGCTACAAATGCACAGTGCATGCCCCAGAAGCTGGAGTGCTGCCCCCTTTGAAAATGGGCTCCAGCTGACTCCAGGAGAGCTCTGGCTCCTCTTTCAAGCACAACCTTCCCTTTCTGCCCACAGACTGCCAGAGGCTGCAAGAACACAGCAGCTTTTTCCCTCTCTGTCTTTCTGTGTAGAGGAATTCAAAATCTCTGCATGGTGTGTGCCCCAATTAATATTCCCCGATTGTTTCCCTTTCTCTTCCAAGTGATGTCAGTCTCCGTTATTTTTGGCATAATGGTAGTGAGAGGAATGTCTGTTTTTCTGAAATACTTTATCTTTTATTTTTGTGTTCACAACAATCTCTAGTCATCTCAGGATTTTTCTTTTCCTTTTTATCCACTTGCTTTTGACTTGCATGGCAGAAGACCTACAGTAAAATAATGAAAACTATCTTAATGTGTCACTACTCAGTTTGTAAGTTACTAATAATGAAGGCAGTGTAATTAGGCTGCAGAATGCACAGTGAACACAACACTAAGATGTCCTTAACTAACATCTCTGGGTGGTGCTTGTCTTTTGTTGGCTCAAGCCACTAAGATTTGATATGAAAACAGTTATTTGTGTCTGGCATTGCTTTTTCAGGGTACAGGGGCTCCATTTTTTGCTGGCTGCCTGTTGCAAGACAGTGTGAAATTCATAGCAATGAATGATCAGCTCTATTTGAGCACTATTTAAGGTGCCAATCCTGCTCTCAGTGATGTTGCTTTGCTGAAAACTTTCCCCTCTTGTTCCTTTGGGGTGTAGTGGGCACAAGCTCATCTGAGACCCTTCCCTTCTGCCCCCTGCCTTCCATTTTTCCATGGCAAATCCCTGGAATCCTCATCCTTATGCTTAAATATGAGGAGGCCAGGAAGCAACAATGTGCTTTTCCACTCTTTTATCAGCACAAACTGGTGGTTTGATCCTCTGCCTGTGCAGTCCTGGGGAGTGACCTGTGCCATGTCAGATCTCTTGGACTAGAGACATCAAAGATGTCTCTGTTTTGACTTGTTCCTGAGATGGTGGCAGGAGATCTTACCCTTCATGCACGTGTAAAGCTGCAAGGCCATCAGTGCCACGGAGCCAGCCACGTCCAGCAGAGAATTGTGGAATCATTTAGGTTGGAAAAAGTATTTAAGCTCGACATGTCCTGTCCCTCCCTCTTCAACAACTTCCAGCTGCTGGCAGAGGACTGAATAGGGACGTTTAGAAACAGAGAAACATTTAGATCAGATTTAAGGAAGAAATTCTTCCCTGTGAGCATGGTGAGGCCCTGACAAGGGGCCGGGGTGGGAAGAGACCTTAAACCCCATCATTTTCCAGTGTGCCTGCCCTTCCACCAGCCCAGGTTGCTCCAGGCACGTTCCAGCCTGGCCCTGGACATTGCCAGGGATGGGCAGCCACATTTCTCTGGGCAACCTGTGCCAAGGCCTCACCACACTCACAGTCAAAAATGTCTTCCTTATATTTAGTCTAAACCCACTTCACTTTGGAGCCATTCCCCCTTGCCTGTCAGACTGGGATGGATTGAGGTTCTCCTCCCCTGGCAGGTTTAAAAAGCCCTTTTCTCCAGCTTGGCAGCCCTACAAGAGTTGTTAATGTAGCCCTTCCTGTCAAAGGCAGAGTTATTGCCACCCCAGATCTTCCTGCTGTGCTTACAGTGTGTGTATGATCAGTGATGACTCTGCACTAACAAGCAAATAAAGCAGCCCTACAGCTCTGGGGATGGATCAGCTCCACAGAAACCCCCGAGAAATGCAACGTTTGCAGGAGGGAGGGGAGCTGAGAGCCCAAGGGATTTTATTGTGGCACAGTTGAGAGTAGAGCCCACAATGAAGTGTGAATAAAGACCTTATAAAAATACTTGGCAGCAACTCCTCTAAATCTTTCAAGGTATGAGTTTCTTATTTTAGTTGATTTACTGAGCTGACAAAGAGGCAATCATCGTTAATCAAAATAACTCACTCGTGCTCTGTGTATGAGAGCTGAAGTTAGATGAAGGTCATGGAAAAGAGATGACATACTAGCCTGGAGTCTTTAGTGCCTGGAGTTTATTAGGGAGCTCATTCTAGAGGGAAAACATATTTTGGCAAATTCTGATGGTTTTTAAAGTGGATTTCTTTAAAGAAGAAACTGCATCTACAGTAGATTCACAGATGTAATTTTCTTAAGCATTCATGAAGGAATGGCTTCTTGATAGCTTTTAGTAGCAAGAGCTGCTGTATTGGAGGCATTTGGTATTCTGGAGGTAGGGAGGGAAGTAAAGATTTGGAAAAGATATGCAGGAGCTGAGAAGTGATAGGAGCCTGTGAGTGCCAAACCACATTTTTGGGGAAGCTTAAGGAGACTGAGCCACTGACGCTTCTGATCAATGTCTCTCTGGTGCATAATTGAGATTTCTATCTTGTGCCTCAGTCCCTTTTTATTTAGGAAAGTGTCTTTCCTTGCCCTTCGATGGTGCAGTGCCTCCTTGCTGCGTTCTCACCCTGCTCAGGTCACGCCAGCCTGTGCAGAACCCATCAAGGAGGACGTTGGGAAACACCTTGTTTGGCAGTTTGCTGATGGCTGAGCCCCAAATAACACAAAACTGAACAGGCAGAATCCCAAGAATCCTTCAAAATTATGCTAATGACTGTTAACAAGTTCCATGTTTTGCCTTGAAACTCACTTCTGTGTCTAAAATGTTCTCTGTGTTCTGTCTAGAAACAAGGGAGAGTATCTAAATTCAAGAAAAAGTGATTGCCTGAAGCAGTGAGGATTGACAGTGCCTGCAGGCAAGACCAATTAGTGTTTTGGTGCCAGAATTACCAATAGCTCTCCTGCCACTTGCATTTATTATTAAAAAACTGGGTTGAAAACTGTATTTCACTTTAATAACATAATGTGTGACCTTTGCACAATGAAGGGCCACCAAGTCCCTTAGAAATCTTATTTAAAACTAAATGTTTTGTGGTTGAGATTTATTTTCTATTCCCTGTTCTTCCTATCCCATGGACACATGAGTCCACACCTTTTCATTTAAAAGCTTTCATGAAGTATTTGAAAGTTCTAAAGAAGGTGCTTATGCTTGTTTGCATCATCAGTAACACAAACGCTCCTGGTGACCACAAACATTCATGGAAAGCAACTGAAAGAGCAGCTCCCAAATTCTGGGGCCCACTCCAACATTATGAAAGCTACAAGTTATAATATAAACAGCATGCACCTATTTGAGCTCATGAATTAAATTGTATTTCCACAAGATCTCTTGTGGCAGCCTAATAAAATAATGTATTCCATGCTCAGAGGCAGCGCTGGACTGATACAGTGGAAGGGGAATAACTAAAGGCTCTGCCAGTCCCAAATGTGCAGCAGCTGCAGCTCAGCTCGGGGGGCAGCTCTGGGACCCACAGTGTCCTTCCTGCAAGGGTGGAAACCCATTACATGACACTTGGGGGGAATAAACCTGGAGGGGGAACAGCTTCTCTGCCCTGGATAAATATGTAAAAGTAATCCACTGGGAATGAGAAGGGGAAAAAAAAAAGTGGTAGCAGGTGGCAGCACTTCTTTTCACCCTAGAAAATGCATATTTAGAGGCAAAATGGAGAGGAGGAGCCAATTAGTGGGATTACTGAGCTTCAAGAGGCAGGTGCTTGCATTCCAGCTAGGAAACTGCTGCTTCCAATGGGAGGAAATGCAAGTGCTTTGTATAAAACAGAGGCTTTGGCCACAAAGTTTTGCTGATCACAGAAGCAGAGGATAAAAAGAGGTAAAGCTCGACAGCAGGTTGTTTCACAATGAACAAAGGGCCCATAAGGCAGCATTAAAACTGAAGGAAAAAATGAATTTTCAGAGCTGAGCAATTCTGCATGTTCATTGTGGAAGCTCTAAAGAGAAGGTGATGTGTCCTGTGTGGTCTTTTGTCTGGTGGGGAATGGGGAGATGGGGAGAGCTTGGTATTGCTTTGGGATGTAAGGAATAAAATGGCATCAAGGGGTTGGCTTTGAGCCGAATAATAGGACTATGGCCATACATTCCTGCTTAAATATGGAAAATGAATAGCAGAGAACAAGCCTCTGGCTTAGCACCGGAGAAGGGGCTAAAACAGAAATCCTTTTGCCTGTCCGGAGGTTGCTCGTGCTCCATCTGTGCCTCTTCCTGGCTGCAAAGCAGATGGTCCTTCTGGGCAGGGAGCTGGGAGGCCCAGCATGGGAGGGCACCGTGCCTGGATCCAGGGGAAGCCCAGATTGCACAGGATTCACCAGCAGCCTGTCCTGGCTGGGGAAGGAGGGCCCTTCATGGAGCTACAGACGGTGATTGGCTTGTCTCAGGTTTTGCTTGTGCTTTGGGGCAGGAGATGAGCAGAAAATCAGTCACCCTTGACCACATTCACTGTCTAGAGCTGGTGACTTCATGGAATCATTTAGGCCAGAAAAGTTCTCAAGCATCAGAGTGCAACAGTTACCCCAGCACTGCTGTATTCACCACTAAACCATGTCCCCAAGTGGCACATCCACACGGTTTTCCAGCACTTCCAGGGCTGGTGACTCCACCACTGCCCTGAAGGTCTGCAGAGCAAGGCTGGGTGGGTGTGTACCCAGCCAGGTGTGCTGTTGGTTATTTTAAAGAACTGCATTTATACAAATGTAATTGCTGTGTGAAGATGTTTATTTGGTCCATTCTACCTGAATTTTGCCATTTGCTACTATTTTAAATGAGCCTGGTTAAAGAAAATAGCTCTTTTTTGCTCTGGTCTCTCAGACATGACAAGAGCAACATACACCTCTGTGTGCTAGTTTTAATGTGTGGCTGAGACTCACAACCAGATATACTATGAAAATTAAAAAAAAAAACCCCAAACACTTAAGGACTGTCACCACATCTGCCATGGAGTTGTGTGTGAGCACAACATGTTTTCTCACATTTCAGAAAACTGGTGCAGGAACTCGCAGATCTGGCAGGAGTGGCCGTGCAGGTTGACTGCACAAATGACTTTAATGGTTTGCACAGAATCTGGTTTGCTGCTTCACACTGGAACGACACCGATCTGATTATTTTTCTCTGCTTTAACCAGCAAAATGTATCTGATGGGTGTTTGCATAATTAATGTTCCAGAGTTCGGCTTTGATCCAGCGCTGTGTCAGGAATCGCTGTGCTGTCCAATCTGCTGCAAACCAGCATTTGCTAGCACATTATTTTTATTCTAATGCTGGAATATGGAAAGCCCTGCAGTGCCTTGGCTCATGTGGCTTCTTCTGTCTCTGCATCACAGCAGTGAGCTCTTCCTTGACCTGGGAGAGCTACAAATCCCATTAGTTTAAAAGCAACATCCTCCTGCATATGTTCCTGCTTGCAAGTTCCAAGCTGCTTTTGTCTATTAGATAGATCTGCGCAGTCTGGGTGTAATTGGGGTGTTTTAAAACCTGCTGGAGCAGCAAAACACCACGAGGTGGGATGTCAGAAGGACTTATCTGAGCTTTGCACTGTGGGTTTTGTGATGCAACTTCCCAGTTTGACTGGAGGGTATTTGAGTCTCTGCAGGAAAACCCATTACAGCTGCTGCTGTGCTGGTGCTCAGAGGACAGTCTGCTGTGTAGGACAGACTGGTTTGACTGGGAAAAACCTTGGAGGTCACTTTATTGCTTCTCTGAATGATCCACAGACTGCTGACTAAAAGGGAAAGCCATTTGTTTTCAAGAGGAGGAAATATTACTAATGATAACAAGACCCTCTTGTTATTATGTGGTGATAGAGCAAACAGGGAATGTAACAGGTGAACTTAAATAATATAATCACAACAGTGAGATGGCACAATCAATAACATAATCAAACAGATGATTATACCCTAATAAGGAGCATGCCCTGTCCTCTCTGGTGGATTCTGCACCTTGGCCACCTGAGCTTCTCTCCAACAACACAGCCCTTTGTGCCACATGGATTGAGAAGGCCATTTCCAGCCCCCTTTTCTTTCATTTTCTTTTTGATCTCCAGCTTCCCCTTGCACACTCCAACCCCCAAAGCCTTTCCCCTCGATAGGATGCTTGATCAGATTTGTGTCATTTGCCAGGATGGTGTCAAATATGTTTTTGGCCCTTCAGCCCTGCTTCGGTACCACTCACAGAGAGGTTTCAGACCATCTCCTTTAACCCCTCACTGTCTGTTTTCTGTCTGTAAATCACAAAGGTTGCTGTCCTTGGCTGTGCAGGTTGGGTTGAATAGAGGGGTCGTTGATGCAGAGCTTTCGTGATTGGAAGGGCTGCTCTGATCTCTCTTTCATGGCCTTAAAGCCAGAATGGCTAAAGGTAATGGCTTAAATAACTTGGCACATCTGGCCAAGTATCAGGGAACATCCAGTTGGGCCAGACCTTTCAAAGTGTGTGGAGGGGAGTATTTCTGAGCTGGCTAAAATCCTATTGTGGTTTTCTCTTTTCAGTTCCAAAAGTCACTTGCAGGGATGGGAGGGGGAGTGAAGATGGGTGAGGTTGGGCTGTACAACTCCTGTTCCATTTGGGAAATCTGCTTTTTATCTGGCAGCTATATTGCTTTGCCTGATAAGCACTGGAGACAGCTCGATTTGACAGGATAAAACACAGCAAGCAGCAAACTTAATCTCCTTTAGCCAAATGAAGAGGATGTTTTCCCTACAGATCTGTCTCTGCAGCTCCAAGAGGCCACTGCAGGCAGTGCCATTTGCTCCCAGGGGCTGCCCCTTCTAGTCCCAAAGGCTTCAGGCTGGAGGGACAGCGTGGGTGCACCTCAGTATCCCAAATTCCCATGAACTGCAGGTGGTGGAACCTGCTGTTACCACCCTCAGTGGGCTGGATTTCCCTGGGATTTCTTTTATGAGGGGGATGTATCAGTAGATCACTCAATTTGAGATTTATTTTTGTGCTGAGAGAACTAATGGGTGATGTGAAAAGAGATTGTGGTGTGAAATGACCATCCAAACAGCATCTCTGAAATAAAGGAAGAAGAGGGAGAGGGTGGGCAGTGGAGTTTAGTACTGGAAATCTGGTGGGGTTTGTAAATCCAGGATAAAAGGAGCAAGACATTAAGCAAGAAACCCAGAGGGACTTTGGGACAAAACCACCAAAATTCTTCAAATCCTCAAACCCAAGTGTGTTTGTTTTAAGAGCATAAAGCAGAGTGAAGCTGGTGGTGGCACTCCCAGGCCATGGACCTGCCCATGGGAAGAGCAGAGGGGAACATTAGTGCTAAAAGTCCCTGTGGGTGGTCCAGCAACCCTGAGAGAAAGGGACATAAAAGCAAAGGGCACTTCTGTGTAATTTTCTGGGCTAAAAAGATGGGTAAAATAGAGTTAAACATCACTGTCAATCCCCTAAGGATTTGGGCAGGTGCAGCTGGTAGGAGTGGGCCAGAGACAGGGGTGAGTTGTGAGTGTGGATGTCTGACAAGAAGTGGGGAATTTCTACTTGAGCAGACACTGGTTATAACTGGGGATAATTTTTGAGTGGAAAACACATTAAAAACATCGGTCTCAATTAATGTTGTTCATCTAACTCTTCATGACCTTTTTCTTTCTGATAATAATGAGGTCACTTAATGCACAGCTTCCAGTCACGGCCTTGGCCCCCATCAGAGCAGGGTTTGTGCTCATGGCTTTCAGTGATTTCACCACAGAGCTCTCATTTCATTCTCTTCCATTATTCCAGTACTCAAGTAACTCCTATCTCTGTCTCCTATACCGTAGTTAGAGAATTTTTCCACTTGGCACAAGGAAAATAAATTTGATTTAGCATTCCAGCAGTTAATTTTTAAAGGCATCATTCAGCAAAGCAACTTGAAATCTGAATTAGATGAACTAAACAAGAATGGGATCTCTTCTGTGGATTTATAGGTGGCAAACTGAAATGTCAGGGGGTCGTGTGTTCATCTGTCAGTGTGTAATACAATTAGACGAGATACTAAGTTTTTATGGAGAGCTGAAAAATGTATTAACTTCCTGTCATTATCTTTGATAACAGTGCAGAGTCATTGGGGGTGGGTGTGAGCTGCAAAACTGAGTCTGGATTTGGGATTAAGGCAGGAAATATTCCAGTGAGGAACATACCTCCAATCTGCTTTCTCAGTGTCTCAGGCAGTTTACAGAGTAACAGTTTGCTACATTTGTGTTGATTGAGGAGAGTTCAATAATTGAAATGACAGAGACAGATGTAAATATGAAGCCAGTAATATCTCTTAATTTGATCAACACTTGAAAAAAATCCCAGGGAAGTAAATAATCTGTTCATTTAGCAGGTTTAACTGGGGTATCTCCAAATCTGTTGTGGCAACCAGACACCACATTGAAGTGTAAACAGCAAGAATGATTAGAATTAGAAACCCCGAGCTCCACCTCTACTTTTTAATTTCTTTTTTTTTTCCTAAGACATGAAGATATCCAAAACAGGGGCACAAGCAACAGGAAGCCATGGAGTCTGGAGCAAGTTTTTGGTGTGCATTCTTCTGGTTATTTAACTGCCCATTCATTTGTATTCCTTGCATGTGCTTGTGTTCATACCTGCCTTGCTATGCTCTTAGATCTGCCCTGCCATCATTTTAATAGCTGGCACATTTCAGGCATTGAGTCTGAAATAGTCATAGGAAGAAGCAACAGTAAACTCCAACAGGCAGGTTTAAAATTACCCTGAACTAAAAAGGGGGCTTCAATACTTAATGATGAAGTATTAAATGATGTACTGCTGATTTCATTAAACTTAAGTGATGCAGCACATTTGATTTAGGTGATCCAAGCTTTCTATTCACCATGTGTTTGAGGGCCTGTGGTAGCAATCAACTGTGTGTATTCAGAGGAAATTGTTTCTTTATGGTTTAAAGTGTGAAGACTTCAAGATAACCACATAGTGCATCCAGCAGGACCCTCCTTTAGCACACTCAGCAGTGGGAGAAAGGAGCAAATAGCGACACAATTAAGGGAGAAATTGCAGAGCAATGGCCTTGAACTGATGCAGGGCCCTAATCCAGCAGAGCACTCAAGCACATGTGGAACTTGTAATCTCTGTCAGCTCTGATGAGAGGGCTGTGAACCCAAAATCTTTTCTACGTTTTTCCCAGCAGCTCTAATGAAATCAGGCTAAAACTTTGGGGTTTAATGTCTGTAGACCATTGTGTAGATCTCTATTGCTGCTGCCTTTCTCCATGAAACCTGGATATTGATGGATATTAATGCCTTCAGCACAGGTTTTTCTCAAAGCTGATTTGCAGCATCAGGACTAAGATTGTCTGGGATGCTTTAAACATCCTATTGTTATGTTATAGCTGAAGTTAAGGAGTTGTTTTCCAGGGCCAAGAGCTCCCAGTTAATCAAGCAACAATGTGTAGCAGCGTAGCTGGTTTGTTACTGCAGTTTATGCACCAAGTAGAAACAGCCACCAATGAGGGGAAGGATGATCTGTCTGCACGAGCCTGAATTCCTCCAGGATTGAGCATTTAACACAATTACTGCACTATTCCTTCATGCTTCATGTGCAGGAAGCTCTTGGATAATTATCAAGTTCAGAGGGAAAACCACACAAATAGAAAATGTGTGGATTTTTCCCATGTGTTAGAGTCCTTCCCAGGAAAGCCCAGGGCTTGGGAAGA
This sequence comes from Hafferia zeledoni, assembly GCA_035583235.1. Classification (NCBI taxonomy): domain Eukaryota; kingdom Metazoa; phylum Chordata; class Aves; order Passeriformes; family Thamnophilidae; genus Hafferia; species Hafferia zeledoni. The sequence goes on from JAWWEV010000056.1 coordinate 2,881,710, forward strand.
GCTTTCAGGGCACGGAGGGTGTTTGTAATGAAGGATTTGTACTCAATACACTGAGCCCCCCATTGGTGCAGTTTCTGGGTAGGCTGTGCTGAAGCACCACTGACGATACACACATTCATCAGTGGTTTCTGATTTCTCCCTGAGGAAGCAGGAATTTTTGGAAACCAGCCCTTTAGCAAAGCTCTCCAGTAGGAATGGCATGATGATGTGCAGTGCTGTGAGACCTAGAATTTGAGCATGGGAGGTTAATAAACACCAGCAAGTTATCATAACTCACAAATTAAAGGCCCCAATTTTCACAGTTGGGCTGCGAGATCTAATTAAGGCTGGTGGTGCAATTCAGTGTTTGGAGAGTTGCTGCCTTGTTTAATTTATCCATGGATTTAGCTACCTTCATTTTTTTAAGGTAACGAAGGAACATAAAACAAGACAGAGACATTTTCCTCAGGACTGAGTCCATGCAGCAGAAAGCTCCAGTTCCTCTGTGGTTTGCAGTATGATATTATTTCTCATTGGTTATTTTCTGGGTAATACAGGAAGTTGCTGGCTTTATTTTATCTCCTTCATCAGTTAATGACCACGATGGGTGGTTTGCTGTTATAAATATGAATATTATTCAGTATAATTGGTGCATCGCCGTTATCTCGGTGGTGTTGGACTGAGTGATGGACCTGCAGAACACCCTGGGACATCTGCCAGAAGGATAACACAACCCTAAAGTCACACTTTGTTTCCAGATAAATGAGCAGCAAATTGCAAAGCCCACATGGGATGAGGCTTTTGGGTGCTCCTGCTTGGTCAGGTTACTGGGATGTTTCTGGTACACCATGGCCTTCTCCTGGTGATAGAAAAACAGTGAAAAAAGGGAATTATTTGGGTAAATTCATGTTGGATGCTTAGAGCACTTCCACTCTGGGAAACTAATTGTTTGCATCTTGGGGCCTTTGGGTACCAGGACTCATTAGATTGCAGTGTGCCCAGAAATGGCCTTCATTGGGAAGAAATCCCTTCCTGTGGGCAGACCCTGGCACAGGGTGCCCAGAGAAGCTGTGGCTGCCCCAGCCCTGGAGTGTCCAAGGCCAGGTTGGATGGACTTGGACCAACCTGGTCTAGTGCAAGGTGTCCCTGCCCATGATATTTAAGGTCACTTCCAACCCAAACCATTCTGTGATCTGGGCAAAGTTATGTCCACAATGAACGTGGTTTTAGCCCCCAGGCAACTAAATACCAGCTTTTAAGTACAAACTTAGTATTTTGAGCGTGGCCTCTATATGTGCATTAACTAATTGCTTGTAACTGGTAGAGAACTGGTTCCTCATTGCAGGATTAGGGTTTGACAGCCCCTCTTTCTGGTAGTTAATGCCCTGTTCAACCTGCCCTAAGCCCCTGCCCACACAGATCGCCCTGGTATCTACTGCACTGCAGTGGCTGAGAGCCCTGCAAAGGACAAACCAGCCCTGTTTTGGCAGAAAAACGCTGTGTCATGTTCTTCCTCATTCAAAGAACTGTGTGAGTGATGGGAAGTGTTCACTGGCAGCAGTGGCTCAGGAGCAGCTGCTTGGGGGGCTCCTCTGCCCCCCAGGGACCAGCACAGGCAGCTCACTGGGGGCACAGCCCCTCTCCTGCCTTGCTCAGCCAGTTTTGTACAAAAAACCAATTCCAAGTGGTTTCTGATTTGCTGCTTTTCTCCTTGGGGGGGGGGGGGGCATATGCTGAGAGAGCTGGGGGATTCATCACACAAGGTTTATTGGATGGGAGACCCTCAGGTCCTCATTTTTACTGAAGGAACTAAATATCTTGCATCAGGTTTTTGAGCACCCACTGCTCCAGATGAAATCAGTGAGGAGCTGCATCCCCTTACAGTTTCAGAGCCCATTTAGCTTTGATTTGCATCTGGTATCTAGGGCAAACTCTGGGAAGTGTCTTATTTCATCCAGTCTCACCAATGTCTGTGTTTTTATCAGGAAATCTCGTGGTGTTTGGTGTGTTTTTCCTTAATGTTCCAGATTTAACCATCAATTGATCACGTCAGAACTGCGTCAGTTAAAAATAAAAGCTTGTGTCCCCTGAAACATGGAGTAACAGTCAAAAAAACCACAGAAGCTGCAAGAAAAAGGGAAGAGAAATTGCAAGATACCAGAACTTACCATTGTGGACATCTTGTAAGGGTTCCCTTGACCCAAACCCAGAGAGCTTTGAAGGGGTTTGGTTTGATAACACTGCAGGGGAGCAAATGATATGTGTGCTGGAGGGGTTTCTGGATGTTTCCATCTGATTTGGAAAGACAGGCTGTTCAGCTCTGCCTGGTTTTATCCCAGGTGAGTGATAAAACTGTTGGGTTTATAAAAGGTAAACCATGTTTTACCAAAGCAGGGACAAAGTGAGAGTGTGACTGTGGTCATGGAGTCCATAGCAAATGTGGAACTCTTCTGGGCCAGCCCTACTGGGTGATGTTCCTTCCACAGGTGAAGTGTTTATGTGAGCTGGGTACCACTCCCTGGAGCAAAAGCCTTAAGATGGAAAAATACATGAGCTCAAGCATTTTTCACCCCAGTCACAGAGTGGCCACCCTGGGATGGGACTCACTGGGAAGGCAGACAGGACAGTGGGGCTGGGAGCACGACAGATGCTCTTCTTGAGCATCTTTTCCCACTCAAGGGGATGACAGGGCAGAGGGCTCTGAGGAGTTTGGAGCAGGGAGTGGGATCCAGGGCTGGGCTGGGCTGGGCTCAGTGTGGCAGCCGAGGCTCAGCCCAGCCCAGCCCAGCCCAGCTGGCCCCCAGAGCAGAGCCCCCTGCTCATTTGCCATGTGTGCAGAGCTGGAATGTGCCCTTTGGCAGAGGTGTCCCCCTCAGCACCAATATCCCATGAGGCTCTGGAGGCTGCTGTATCCACACTTCTCCCAGCACTGATTTGTGAGAGCCAGGCACCTGAGAAATGTTGGACCTAAGCTGCCTTCCCCATTTTTTATTTCTTTCCTTTCTCTCTCTGCACACCCAGTGCCATTTCTCCCATCCCCAGGTGGATGGAAGGGAAGAAGCAACTCTTTGCCTGTGGCTCTCCCATCCCTGTGCCTGCTCCCCTCATGTTCATGTCATGCAAGGAGGAAAATTCCCTTTAAAAACTCCAAGTCAGGGAGGTTTCCCACATGGTCACTGCCCTTTCGTCCTCAACCACGGCTGCTGCTTGGGGCAGACAGCTCTAATCACAGCTGTGCAATTGCAGACTACACTGGGCTGTGCCACTGAGGGACTGGGGCTGGCAGGGCTGTTCCTCGGGACACTGCCAGCCAGGGGCTTCCAGCACCACAGGGAATGGGGGGGAATCTTTCTCTTCCTTTTCTCTCCACCCCAGCATTCCCCTGGCTCCTCAAATTCTAACTTTTACACACCCAGAGAGGAACAGTCTTTTTATCTCAGGACTCTAAGCCAAGGAAAGAAATGGGAGGACAAAACAACAGCTTGTTTTGTTGGGGTTTTTTGTTTCCCCTCCCCAACTTCATCATTCTTACGTTACTAACTCGTCTCCAATTCCAGCTTGCTTCAGGATATCTCTTGCCAGCCACAGATGCCCCGTGGGATTAGCCTTTCTTCTCCATTGTCTTTGCCTGCCTTCCTGCAGATAACAGGGAATCATAACACTTCCTGGAGAAACAACATGTGCATTGGCTGTGCTGTGACAAGGGGACACTCTCATGCTGCAAACTTGTATCTTATTTACTGTCCACCATTTAAATTAAGTCCAATTTACTGTGTCTCCAAGGCATCTCTTCCCACCTGAATCTCTGTTTCCAGTTATTTCTGCCCAGATGTCATTAGCTGGTATTTGCCAGGTTGCATCTCATTTTTTTTTCTGTCTTTTTGCTTAATAACAAAAAACATAAGGGGTCACATTGAGGCAGTGGAGCTAATGGGCAATCATGAATATTATGGAAGCTTGAAAAATTAAGGTGATGAAATCTTTCTCATGCCACATGCTAATGAAAACCCAGCATGTGGCTGTTTCAAAGATAATCCTATTGCTAGACTGATTGAAATATCATTGTCAGTGCTTTCTTATATATGTATATTCTAAACATCAATACATTTAGCTCTCCATGAAATCGGAGTTATTCTGCTTTTCATGCACTCGGGTGTGAAACAGATTAGATGGATGCTTGTAAAATCTTAGGAAGCTGCTGTTGCTTGACATTTTGTGCATCTGATGGAGCGATAATCTGAGAAGGCACTGGATGGGCTGAGCTCCTGCCCACAGCTGGCTAATGCCTTTCTGCAGAGCAGTGCCCGTCGTGCCAGGCGGGCACTCCGGAGCCTGCTGGCCTGCAAGAAGCTGAGAACAAGGATTTTTTAAGCAAATCTTGCAAAGTGGCCATATTGATGGCCCTATCAGAAACGTTGGCCTTTGCCAGGGCCCCGTGGCAGTGATGGCAGTGGAGGAGGAGGGAGTGTTGGCTGGGGCAGCCGGAGCTACAGCGGGCACAGTTTGCAGCGGTCACTGGTGATGGCCCCGTGCAGTGGGGCGGGTTTGGGGCTCTGGGGTGGTGAGTGAACAGGGTGTTGCTGCCATGGCCTCAGCACTGCCAGGAGGCTCTCCAAGCACAGCAACCTGAGCTCCTGGGATCACTGCAGGCTCCTCGGGGGCAGGGAGGGGGAAACAAAACCCAAGGGAAGAGCTTTTCTCTGCATCACCCCAACTCTGTGCTTTGGGTGACTTCCATTCACCCCACGGGCTGAGTGAAGGCCCAGTCTGAGCTCAGCCAGAATAAACATCTGTGGCTGAGAAGCTGCACCAATGCAGGGAACACGTGATGAAAAGTGAGGATTGTGAGCCCGGATTTTTTTTTACTCAGTCCAAGGGAAATTCTCTCCCCAGAATGAACGGCTGCTATTCATGTCAATGAGAGGAGAGAGAAGGAGTCAGGACAATTTTACTAACCTTTAATAAGGTTCCCAGTCTATTTATAAATAGCCCTTGATGTGTCTCTTTGCTTTCAGCTGAAGGCAGATGGCAATGGTTTAGTTCAACTACGTTTTTTTCTATAGTGCACTAAAACCATTGTAGACTTCGATGTTGGTTTTACTTCAGTTAGAAGCTGATGCTTCTAACTGCTTGGTCCCTCCTCACCCCAGGGCTCTGCCTTGGGAATGCTTCCTCACCAGCCCAGGACATGTGGATCCCTTCTCCTCCTCCTCCTCCTGGAGAGCCCTTGTTGTCACATCTGTTCAGAGCTCCTCACTAACCCTTTCACCTGCACCATTGTCCTTCAGCTTCACTTTTGAGATATGGATAACCTTCCCTTACCTACTGAGTTTAAGTTGCATTTGAGGGCCATCAGCCCCCGTAAGGATGAATCCTGAGGGATTAGCACCTCTGGGAGCTGCACCAGCATAGGAGGAGGTGGTGGGTTCCTCCTATATCTCTGTCTTTCCAGCTTAGGGTGTTGTGAGCTTGAAATAGTTACTGTTAGTCCAAGCAAATAATTCCTGCTTATTCCCGCAAGAACAGGTGTCTTGATGCAGCTCTGACTCCCTTTAACAGCAATGTTAACATTCTAAATCATCTCTGAGATATAAACCTCTTTTTATCAGAAGTATCAAAAAGCATCTGTTCAAAACACCCCAGTAACATCCCTGTTTTGCCCAGTAAAGCCGTTGGATGGAGGCAGCGTGGCAGTGCAGGATGTGATCACCACAGCTGGGTGGGACATGGTGCCATTAGTGTGCTTTATTGATTTTGAGGAAAATCTTTAGACTTTATATAAATAGTTGCTGGGTTTGGTTTGGTTTGTTTTTTTTTTCAGTAATATATTGATCTGGATTCTCAGAAATCACCAGGTGAAATCTCTGGCCTGTTCTCTGTCTCAGGGACCGCTGAGGATCAGTTTGGGCCCTCAAAGCTGTGATGCTGCTATCATGTGCATTCCTGCAGTGCAGTTTATTGACTTCAGAGGTTCCAATTGTTCTTTTCTTTTATGTTTATTTTTTCATGTCTATCCATGTTCTTTATGGTGCAGAAGATGATTCACACAGCTCCTGAATAGTCCTGTGTCCCAAACTCTTCCTCTGATAGAGAGAAAGGCCACCACTGTCTGTTGTATCTTAGACAGACCCTTATGGGATCTTTTTGTACCAGGCTGTAGTTTGACATATTCTGGGGAAGTCTGTGAGAAGAAGAGCTTTCTGCTTAGCTAATTTTGCCTGCAATTATATTCCAGGAGGCTTCTCTTGATATTTTACATCACATGAGGCTGACCCCTTTGGTTTCATGGCATATGTGTGTTACAGACACACTCTTTGCATAAAAGCTTTGGAATTGCTCTGAAACCCGAGACTGCAGCAAGGACCAAATTCATGTGATGTTGTCATAACAACAAACAATAATTTGAAATGCAGATTTTTCATCTTTACTCTTTGGTTGTGATTGAAAGCTGTGGAAAATGGGGGATTTGCTGCACTGAGATTGTGCCTATTAGAATAAGAAGGTGATAATGGGAGTTGGTAGGATGCCCAAGGGATCAGGAGTATGATTTATGAATACTCCTAAACCATAATACCTCTAAACCAAGAATTAGTTATGTTTCTGTGGTGGCTTATCCAGCTTTTCCTGTTCAGCCTGTTAGACTGGTGTGACCACTGGGTGAGCTCTGGGATCTCTGGAACAAACAGTTTTACTGTAGATAAAGCCCAAATTTGTGACCCTCTGATAAACCTGTGGAAATTCCAGCATCTTTGGTGTATGATTCCAAACAGGTGTTTGATCCCTTTGAGCAGAGGAATGGAGTTTGTTGGGTTATTTACAAATAGTTTTTACTGCTAAAAGATGGTGTTTCTTTTTGTGAGGAGGGAGGTGTGTGATTCCCCCGTGTCTGTCACTGCAGAAGCCACAGTGCTCCTGTCACCTGCCTTAGAGCTCAGCTCCCCCCTCAGCTCCTCAGCCCGGTGTTCTCCACAGCTCTGGGAATCCACAGCCATTCCTGCCCTGTCCTGCCATTCGGAATCCATGGGCTGCAGCTTCTTTCAGGTGTGTGTGAATTCTTTCGACCCAAATTATCCCAGTTTTTGTGTGCTCCTTTGCAGTGTGTGCTGCAGGATGCAGGAACCACAGCAGAGCCTGGGGAGGAGGGGAAGGTCCAGCCCAGTGCTCAGCCACTGCCTCACTTTAATATTTTATATCCAGATAAGAGAAAATCACACTCTGCACATGAACTCCAGCCTGTTTCCTCTGCCCTTTCTGGCTTGATTCAGGCTCCCTTTGTTACTTTTCATGTTTCACAATGCCTCAAATGTCAGGAACCTTCTTATTTTCCTTGTGATTTCCTTAGTCATTCATATGTGTCCTCACTCTTCTCTTGTACTGATATCTCTGAGAAGCCAACTCATTTCCTGAGCTTTACACAAGGGCTTTTTCTTTCCCTTTTTTATTTCTAATCTTCATTTCCTTTCTCTGTCCCTGTCCATCCTCTTTCCATTCCCTCATTTCTGCTTTTCCTGTTACACCAGCACTTTCCTCAGTCTGCCTGGGTAAAATCTAGTAATTTTGATTTTTATAAAAGAATAAGCATAAATAAAGTGAATATGCTGGGTATGTCAACACAGGCAAGATTTGTTCTGAGCAGTGTAAATATTCCTAAGATCTCAGAGCCCTTGAAATGAATCTTTCACCCTTTGGAAAAAAAATGTGCCAGTTGCATTTGTTGGTGCTCTGGGGAGTTCTGGGCCAAGCAGGAGAAGCACATCAGTAGCCTGCAGCTATTTCAGACATATATTGGCAGCATTGCCTACAGAAACAGCTGTTAGACATAAAAAAGAGGGAAAAAAATGAAAGCTCTAATTATTTCTAGTAGCAGGTGCAATCTCCAAAGCTGCAGAGATTTCTGCTGGTTTCAGATAACTCTCTCCACTCTGGATGTCTTGCAGTGCTGCTTTGCTGGGCAGTGGTGGCACAGACTGGTGGCTCTGGGCACCTGCAGGAGGCCTGGGGCTGCCACAGGCACTGGGCACCTGCCATGACCTCTCTGCTCCCCCTGAGATGCTCCACACTGGATTTGCACCCCAGGAATGTGACTGTTCAGCTACCTTAATGATAATTCTGGAATAAACAACTCTTATTTAATAATAGTTTGTTGTTTGGAACAATTCACTGCTATGTCTGTTGCAGCAAGGGCAATGGTTTCATTAAGAGATTTTAGGTGGTAAATTATACTCTGCATTTTATTCCATGGGATATAATTCCTTCCTTCCTCCCTCCTTTGCCTGCAGGGTCACAGTTACAGCCTCTCTCTCACCCATCTCTCTTAGCAAATACCAAGGCAACACATTCTTAATATTTCAGCAACATCTATTTCCTCTGTCAGCAATCCAATCCCACCGTGTCTCCAGAGGCTACTTGAGTCTCTTTCAATGATATTTTTTAGCATTTCACACTGGGGCGGGGGGAGGAGGGGAAAGGAAAATATTTGTCTTCACCCCTGGTGCAATTTCTGTTTTATGTCTGGTGCTGCTCCTTTATAAACCCTGCACAGACTCTCCCTTTGCCTTATACCCCATTTGCTTCTGTCTCTGATGGGTCAGGGCCTTCCTCCTGCCTTGATAATTTCTGAACCTCCCATTCCACTGCAGGGCCAGTAGTTGGACTTGATGATCCTGATGGGTCCCTTCCAGCTCAGCATATTCTGTGATTCTCACACCCTGCACCATTATACGTTTATTTATTGCTACACAACTCCAGGGCTCAGCTATTTACTTTGCCCTTGATCCTACCCTTGTATGGCCTCCCTAATAACCTCAGTTTAAGGCTTTTTGTTGCTGTGTGTTGCCCATCAGTAGCAGATCACACAGCTTGGCTGGTGAGCAGTGTTGGGTTTGTGTTGCATGTGGGGATGGTCAGGTCAGGGGCTGTGAGCCCTGGGTGTTAACCAAGGGGCTTATTCACACGTGGATATTTCATCCAAGAGGAGGATGTGGGTGAATAAGGTCGATCAGCTGCAGAAAAATAGAAACTTGACAGGTTTAGGATTATGAAATACCTGAAATACACTTACTCAGCAGGTTGTGTTCACAGGCAGATCCCATCCAGACATGAATTGGTGTTTGGAAAGCACAACGTCTCCTCCTCCCAGTGAATAAGACACGAGAAGTTCTGCAGCCCTTCTCCAAAGGCTTGAACACACATGCCACAGTTGGTGCCCTCTGCAATTTTACTCCATTTGTGTTAGGAAAATAGGCATATTTTTCAATGGAAGAAACCAACATAAAATCCCAACACAGCCAACACAGGTTGAGATGTTTATATTCCTGTTTATGTTCCTCTAGTCCTCTAAATAAACACTAGACTTCCCATTAAGGCTTGTTTTAAGCTGAAAATGTGTGTTAAAAAAAAGTCTAACTGATTTATTTGCAAGTAGTTTGTTAACACATCTCAAACCACATTTCTCTTATTCCAGACAGGATCAGAGAGATGGTGTTTTACAGCTGGGTATGTTCTCCTCTAGCACTTCACTACCAGGAGCAGATCAGGCAGCAATTAATAATTCCCTTACTGTTAATTCCTGGGGCAAGGGGCCAGTGTTTTCTGGGAGCTGTGCATGAGGAAGGGGATACCCTGGAGGGGCTCACACCTCATCTAAATGTGCTTACAGCAGCAGGAGTATGAGAAACAGTGCTTGGAAAAATAGCTATTTTTCTGATAAGCTCCAGGAATGTCTCTGAATTTCGGTGCTTTGTCCTCGAAACAGAATTTACATTTGGTTTCCTGCCCAGGCTGTGTTTGATCACAGCTTGAAGCATGACATGGTGTGTGGCAGCAGAGCCCAGCAGTGAGGGAGCCCAGGGCTGCTTTTCTTCATCCAGCTCTCTCTTAGTAGTCTCTTCTTCAGCATTTTGCCCTTTTCCATGAAATCATGCCACCTCTCCAGAGCTTCCTCAGAGTTTATGGAAGAGTCCAAGTTAATAGCTATTAAAACTGGAGGGTTTTTTTGACCTGAAGCAGCAGAATTGTGTGTTTCCTTGTGCCAACCGAGTGAGGTGTTTGGACAGGCAACGCCCCACAGGGAGAGGAAGCAGCTGGTCCAGGACCTGCCGAGTCCTTCTTATTTTCCCTTGAAGTGGAAAGACGTGGAGAGCCCTCCACTGGGATCACAGGCTGGCTTTCCACTGCTGAAACAGCCATGAATAATCCTGGCTGGATCAAACCCCATGACCAGAGCCACAGTTCTTTCAGATGCTGAAGGCTGCTGCAGCTAATCTGCTTTTGGCCAGTACCTGCCCTTTTATCTGCTTGCTGTGTGCTGTGTACTACACGTGTGGTGTTGTGTTGGCCAAAGAGGACACACAGTGTTCCCTAATCTGTTTCAAGTAGCATCAGAAGTCACTGAGAGCCACTTCACAGGCAGTTGTGATGAGAATTTTTAATTCCCTCCTTGCAGCATGAGGTATTTTTGGCCTCTATGGCTCTATTATGATGCTGAGTAGTCTGCAAATGATGGGGTTTTCTGTTTCATCATTTTGCATCAAAGGCAGTGTCACCACTTGGGTGGCAGGACATGGACAGGGTAGTTCTGATACCCTGTGCAGCCACAGAATGCTCTGCAGTTGCTGGGGCTTCACAGAGTCTCTGGCAGTGCTGGCAAGTCTTGGGCTTTTGCAATTCAAATAATTTGTTCATCATTTGAAAGACAGCAGGTTTGGATTGGATGTGAGGAAGAAATTCTTCCCTATGACAATGGTGAGACCCTGGCACAGGTTCCCCAAAGAGGCTGTGGCTGCCCCATCCGTGGAAATGTTCAAGACCAGGTTCAATGGGGCTTGGAACAACTTGAGATAGTGAAAGGTGTCTTTGCCTGTGGCATGGGGTTGGATCACAATGATCTTTAAGGTCCCTTCTAACCCAAACCATTCTGTGATATTTCCATCCATCCAGAGAGAAAACCTTCTACTTTTAGGCTCCTTTGCTCTCACAGGTGTAGCTGAGTTGCTGACAGAAGGTTCCTTGCAAGGGCCTTGGAGGGCAGGAGGTTGGGCATTGGCATAAATTGCCTTGGGAGGTGTTGGGGTCACCATCTCTGGAAGTGTTCAAGAGGCATCAGGATGTGGCACTTAGGGATGTGCCTTAGGGGTGGTTATGGTGGTGCAGGGTGACAGTTGGAGTTGGTGCTCTTGAACTTTGATGATTCTGTTATGATCTTTATTGTCATTATTAATGTTATGACAATCCTTAATCTTCTGGCAGTCTTTAGTACTCCTCAAGGGAGAGAACAGAAGGTACACTGAGGGCTTCCTGGTGGGAAAATTTCAGTCAGTGTGACACCAAATTCCTCTGTTCCTGGAAGATCCAATAGCAGAGTAGGTTGTCAAAGCTGCAGCAAGACAACTGCTTCACTGGTTTTGCTGGAGTATTTTTCTCTGCCTTGCCATCAGAGCTCCATGAAATCCCAGATCTGGAACGAAAATTGGGATCTCCCTCTGAGCCTCAGCTTGGAAAATACTCTCATCAGTGACCTACCTGATGTTCCAGCTATGTGTGCATCATCTTGAGACTGTAAAACACAGAACCACATCTATTGCTTGTGGTCAGGCTACATAAGCCGTTTCCACCAAGCCCTTAATGGTAATTTTCACGAGGGCCACTCAGCGAGCAGGTGGGGTCTCTTTTCAGCTGCAGCTGCTCCCTGGGACATGAGTATAAAAGGCTTTCCTATAAAAGCAGAGAAACCAACATGCATTTAGGGCTCTGCAATACCTGCTGGAGGTCCAGACCCAACTCTGATATTTAAACAGCTCCTACTCCATTGTAAAGTTGTGTTGGAATTATCTTTACATTTTTCAGGACCAGCCCTAACTTTTCATTTTGGAGTTGCTATGTTAAGCAGAACGACTGCAGTTTTTCTGCAGCTGAAAAGCTTAATTTTTCTCAATAAAACAAAGCCCCAAGTCCTGTTTCTCTGATCCTGGGCTATTTGGCAGCGTGCTGGATATCACTCTATTCACAGGAGACGTTATTACCAGGAATACAAGCAGGTTATTATTACTCATGCTCAGCCTGGGCTTTGATGGGTCTCTCCAGGATCCATTTCTATTCACTGTTTATTTTCATTAGTGGTTTGAATGATCTAAGAGATGATGCAGTTACAAAATCTGTGACTGATAGGGGTGGAAGCTGTTTCAAGCCCTCTGGGGTGCAGGATCGTGGCTCAGGTTGACCTTGGCTTGTTTCATTTCTGCTCTGCACAAGATGAAATTCAGTATCAGGGGTAGCAAAGTCTTTCTCTTAGCAGGGCAAAATCAGCACTGAAAGGTGGGGAATGATGACCTTGGCAGAAGTGTGTGCTACAAGGGTTTGCAGTTTGTCATGAGGCACCATAAATACGTCCAGAGCTTTGTAGACCTCCATGGGTGGCTTCAGGTTGTCGTTGGAGTCTCCTGGGAGCCTTGGAGCTCCTTTGAGGCATCTTTAGGACATGAATAAGAAGGATGCAATGAATATTGTGAAGGTGCCCCCACTGAAAAATGGTTGCAAGGTTTTGTTTTGGGCTTTAAAGATCTATTTAGGGATTTTTATTTATTATTTAGCAGCATGGCTGGTGTATGAAGAGTATTTTCATGAGGTGCATGGTGGGCCAGTGCTTCTCTTGGAATAAGACAACTTTTAGTGCATTTCGTAACTTTAGTCTGTTAGAGAAGGTCTCATTTAATCATGGCAGGACTGACCCTATTATTAGGCAAGTCCATCTTTGTTAGGTTTTCACCGGAATAAAATAGTATCTGACCCCATAACAGATTGTCTTTCAATGAACTACTGGCAAAGCCCCTTGTGAAGGCTCTTATTTGAATAGATTCTTGGCAGAGCTCTGGATAATGAGATTTCCATCGAATAAGCTGTTAGCAGAGCACCTTATAACTCAATTTGGAGAGTTAGAGAGGAGCCCTGGGAGTCAGGACTCTGGTGGTGTCCCAGGCTGAGCAGCCTGTCTGTCTGTCCTCACCATGTCTGCAGGACCACCATACCCTTTCCTCCACACTCACGTTCACACGGGGCCTGGAAATTCCCCCCAAATCATCAAAGAATTGTATCAAGTGTGGTGCTGACTGTTGAGGACAAGCTCTTCTGTCCCCATGAGCCAAAGTGGTTCTTGGTTTACTGTTTGAGTATAAACGTTTTGGAGAACATCTCTCTCTATAACTTCTTTAAAACTGATCTTTCCTGTATTTCTGAAGATACTCAGGATTATTCCCTCATTTGTGTCCTATCTGAAAAGGTGGTAACAAGTGTCCAGGCATTGTGAGCAGAACACACCTCTTTTTCCTCCCAGGTATCTTTTGCCTGTTATTCCAGCCCCCCATCTGAGTCTGGGATTAGGAGTGGGCAGTTTTCATGCTGCAAATCTTCATAATGGGATTAAGCGGATAAGGACATGTAGAAAATGATTAGTGCTCTCCTGGGAGCCATTAATGGTTTGTAAAGCTCCTCACAGCAGTAACACCTACTGAGTTGGGCTGTGCAGGAAGAAACTTGCACTTCCTTTAAGACTAATTTTAGAGAGGCTGTGGCTCTCTGGATAATGAGTATTGATTCCTCAGAGATCTGCTGAGAGTTGGAAGCAGGTAGATTTAATCAGAAGGGGATTCTGAAATCATTGTGGCAGAGCTGGTGGATGAAACTATGCCTGAACTTAGAGGGATAGTTTGGGTTGGATCTGTCATCTCCTTTGGTACAGAGTGGAGCAGGAGTTGAATCTTGGAGGTGCCTTCTATAATAATGTGATTAATATGTGTGGGTATAATGTGACTTCTGTGTAATTTGGGAGAGACTGAGGTCGTTAGGAAGGAGTGATTCAAATATCACACCACTTCATGACTTCCTACCTGCTGCCAGGGATGCTCCCTGCTCTGTGCCAGCACTGGCACTCGGAGGCTGTAACTTGGGCATGGTTGGGTATCACAGTGGTGGGACGTGTGGATGATCATTCCCTTCTGCTGGAATTTTATTTTGCAGGAGGCACCCCAGGACTGCATTGCTATAATAAAGGCAGTGGTGTCTGGGAGCCAGCAAGGGATGGGAGTGGTTCAGAATTTCCATTTATGCCCCCCTGATTTTGGAATGGAGGGAAAAAGCAGGGAAAGAAGATGATAAATCCCTGCCCAGTGCACTGCTCCTTCTGCTGCCTTGATGGGTGAATAACAGATAAGGGGATGGATACAGTTTTTGAGAGAAAAAGGAACTTTCAAAGTCAAGTTTGATGTGTTTGGCTTTAATAACCATTCTTTAGTCTATACCCAGAGTGTCCACCCCTGCAGTATCTCATCATCTTTAGCCCAAGGTGTGATTCTGTGATCAAAGTGCAGCCCTAAACCAGCCTGTAGCAGCAAGTGAGTTGTTTCTCAGTATCATTTTCTATTAACACTGTTCTCTCGTGGGGTAGGTCTGTGATTCCATCCATCCCTGTAGAAGGCAACAACTCAGGTCAAATCAAATCATGCCTTTTCCTTCCTGGATCCCCACCAGGAAATGACCTGTAAACCTCTTCTAAGTCGAGTTTTCTTTTTCAGTGATCCTATAGTTTAAAATCACTTTGTAATGAAACTTTTTAGGACTTCAGTTCATCATCATCTTTTGTTTAAAAAAACAAACCAACCCCTTTCTTACGCTGTGTAACTGCCAAGACCTAATTGGCTCAGTACTTACTGTCTCTGGACCACGGGAAATTCAATCCAGTGGGGCAAAACAAAGCCCAGCAAATGTCCCTGAATGTGTGTCTGTGTTAGAACTCACCTCTGGATTTGTTACTGTTCTCCCAAGTAAATAATTTGTCCAAGCACATGTTTCTGGATCTGCACTGGCACAGAAAGCATGTGGGAAGATGCTGCTTCCAGGAGGCTCATGTGGATGAAGAAGGGTTTGTATCAGGAAAATCTCTCTCCTTCAGAACTGTTCAAATGTCAGCACAAACAGCAGACAATTAGTGCTCTGACTGGGAGCTGTTTGGGTGTAGCAGGATAATTCCCAGCTGACAACTTTCTTCTCAATTTCTAGGCTGACTTTCAGCATCTCTTGTTTCATGCAGCACGACTTTCTGAGTAATAGGAGATGATTTACTTGATGTCATATCTAAGCTTTGATGAGCTCTAAGGTGAATCTTCAATAAATTAAATGGTTTTCAAGAGCACAGAGCTACATGCAAAGCTAAACATCCAAATCCACCCTGGGTTTGCTGCCTGCCAAGCTGTTGACTCCCAGAATGTCAATCCCTCAGCAAAATGATTTCCTCTACACAGTAATAAGCTTGGTTGCTGCTTAGATATCCAGAAAATTTTATTATATTTAATATGTTTATTTTACTAAATACATATTATATGTTTGTTACATGATCTACATAACACATTTATTGTGTTTATTTGATATAATATATGTTATTAAAAATTATTTGCCCAGGTGTGGATGTCTCTCTTGGAGACACCCAGGAGTGATATTTTGCTCATTATAACCAGTGTGGCTTCAGCATCTGCCCTTTGGTTTTCAGTATCTCCCTTTTCCTGTGAAAGTCCCTATACTCCAGTCACTTCCTGGTCTTCCTGGCATAAACTGAGCAGATTAAATTATTCAAGTGGTATTTGCATGATCAGGCCTCAAATATCCTCTCTCTTCCTTCCCGTCATATCCGTGCTGGGCAATGTGTTCACAGGATGTTCTCGGAATTGCAGAACGGTTTGGGTTGGAAGGGACCAGCAAGATCCTGCAGTTCCGAGCCCCAGATCTGGGTGGGTTAACAGGGTGGCAAATTAAAGTAAAGGAATTGATGTGCTGTGTACGTATCAAAAGATCAGCCTCTTCCTCTGTGTGCTTGTACATCCAGATTAGGTGTGTTACAATAAATCAATGGACTCAATTCCTGCAGAGTTACTGGAGGCAAGGCAGGACTGCAGGAATGGATAAAGCTGAGGGTTTTATCACTCTTGCATTGGGAAACATTGCAAATGATTGATTAGACAGGGAAATGTTCAGGACAGCTTTGGATTATCAGGTTGTCAGATCCTTCAGCCTCTCTGAACTGCGCTGGGGCTGCCAGGGCTGCTCCCAAGGAGCATCTCAACCCCTTGGCAGTGCCACAAGGCCAAGGGCTTTCAACCCTTCAGCATCCTCTAAGGCAAGGCTGGGGTGTTTCTCCTTCCATCAACTCTCAGGCACACTACCATTATTATTGAAATTCAACAACTTGAAAAGATATCAGAAAACAGCACTGATTGGGAATTAATCACAATTCTAATTTGACAGAAACCGATCCCACTCCGTTCCCTGCGCTGTCTCCTCTCCCCACCCACAGAGCCCCTGCAGGGTGTCTGAGGGAAATGAGACGTGCAGCCTGCCCTGCCTGGTAAAAGCCTATTTAAGTGATCAACCAAAGACTTGGGTGGAATATTAGGCAGTAAAACAGGTTTTCTAGAAAATGAGATTGCCCCTGGCACTGGTAAATCCATTCAGAGATTCATGGAAGTCGGGTGGATAGGGTGACATTTGGGAGGCAGTAGGTACTTTTCTTTCTTAATAATTCTGTATGGAGAGACTATAAATTAAGTAGTTTTCAAACACAGAACCTGAGCCTGCTCTTGGTGCAGTTTTCCACTTGTTTCGGTCTCAGTTATTTCATAGGTTTCAATACTGATAGAGAAAGCTTGAATGTCATTTCTGGAATAACACTAAAATCCAAGTGTCTTTCCTGCTTTCTGCTGGGGTCCCTGCCCGTGGGGAATGTCTGGCTCTGCTCCATCAAAAACTTGATGTTTTAATGGGGAGAGAAAAAGCAAAATAATGTTTTTCCCAGGCCAGGGGGTGATGATGATGGTGCAAGAATCCTCATCCTGAGAGTGCAGGTAGGATCCCTGTGATGGATCTCTGTCCAGGCTGGCTGGTTTACCCAAATGCTCATTTCTCTGAATGGAGTGAGATGGGAGGTCTGTGCAATGTGTCGGTTTAGTAAATTAAGCGTTACAAACGCAGCTCCCACCCTTCCCCCCTCACATATGTTCCCACTTTGCCCAGTATTAAAAGAACAAGTTGGCAAGGAAAACTCTTGAAGCTTGAAGCTTCCCAAAGCAGAACTCTCAAGTGTTGTAGATACCCACTGGATACTGCTGGTCCTGGTGGTACAGAAAGGGACCATAATAACCAGATTCTGCATGTTTGTGCTTCATCCTTGTTAGATTTGCTTTTAAATATTGCCATGTTCCAAGAGGAAGAAACAAATAAATGAAGCCCTTTTCCCAAAGGCTGCAAAAACTGTTGGGAGGATTTGGGTTCCTGTTGGCTGGGATTGAAGTGTCTGGTGTGGGCATGAAGAGGCGAAGCCCAGCAGTGGCAGCCGACATGGCTGTGTTGGCCAGACGTGTGTCTGGGAAAAGCAGGATGTTTCTGTTCCTTTCATCCAATACTTTCTTCAGAATCAGGAATAAAGGAAGGTAAAGAGGTTGTTCAGCCTGGAAAAGGGAAGGTTCTGGGGAAACCATAGACCCCCTTCCAGTGCCTAAAGGGGCTCAAAGAGAGCTGAAGAGTGACTTTGGACAAGGGCCTGGAGGGACAGGACAAGAGGGGAATGGCTTCCCACTGACTAAGGGTGGGGTTAGATGGGATATTGGGAAGAAATTCTTCCTGTGACAGTGGTGGGGCCCTGGCACAGGTTGCCCAGAGAAGCTGTGGCTGTCCCATCCCTGAAAGTGTCCAAGACCAGGTTGGACAGGGCTTGGAGCAACCTGGACAATGAAAGGTGTCCCTGCCCATGGCAGGGGGTGGACCAAGATGGTCCTTAAGGTCTCTTCCAACCCAGACCATTGTGTGATTCTGTGCTTTTTCCAACAGTGCCAAGCCAGGACTTGTGCAGGGAGGGGAGCAGTGGTGCATGGCTGGCAGGAGCAGAGCAGAGGGCCTTTCTGGGTGTCAGCCTGGATGCAGAGGAGACGTGAAAGGCAGCCCAAGCCTTGCACAGGGGAAAAGGTAGTTGCATTCAGGCATTGCCCCTGTCTTGCTCTCTGTTACCTGCTGGTAAATCCAAAGCAGCTTTGCTGGCTTCAGCAAGGGGCAGACTTGGCATCCCTCATGCTCCCAGGGAGGATTGATGCTCTGACAAACCTGTCAGTGCACGTGGCCTGATTTTTGGGAAGTGCTGAAGGTAACTCTGGCTTCAGCTGGAGTCTGTGAGAGCTTCAGGTGTTTGCATCCCTGGATGTGACGGAGGATGTGCTGGCTCCTTGTGCTGCCCAGCTTCCAGTGATGTTAAGAGGCTGCTGTTCAGCAAACTGTGCCAGCATCATCCTTGGGGTGTGTGCCAAGGTTCAGCCTGGTGCAATCCTAAAGAGAAGAGAGCAAGCCTGGGAAATGCAGATCCACTACAGAAGCACTGACAGTTGCTTAACTGAAATATTTTCAGGCCCTGATGGCAGGATAATTTGGTGTATCTGACTTTATTTTTAGTGTTTGATTGATAGCCACAAAGAGGAAAAAGAGGAAAGCTGAAATTGAAATTTTCTTCCAAAGGAATCTGCACATCCAGGTTTCCTGTTGTGCCATATTACAGTTCCTTTTAACATGATTCTTGTTTCTGATGAAAATAATTCAACATGCAACCAGCGGGAGGTCGAAGCAGTTTGTGCAATGTGAAATGTAAGAAATGTTTCAGAAGGCAGGGAAAAATATTTAGCAAATCTGGAGTTGAGTCCCATGTCTCTTAATTTGGCCAAACAGAGTGGTAGATAAGGCTTCTGCTTTTGCAGAGCAGGAATTTCAATTACTTGCAGGAAGTTTGCAAATTAAGAAGAAGAAGGTTAACAATGAAAATAATTTCCTTAGGTTTGGAGTCCTGCAATGTGATTTAGCAGTGATTAAAATGATAAGCAACTCCACAGTCCTTGCCAGTGCCTGTGCACTGCAGTTCTTCATGGCAGCAAATGCTGAGGGCAGGCCCCTCCTCTGCTGGTTTGGTGCCTCATCAAGCAGGAAGGAGTCGTTGGTCCCCACTGGGATTTCAGCCAGGGCCTGTACAAGCAGAGAGAAGGTTTAAAGAAGAGAATATTTAAAGATAAAGGCTGCAGGAGTAAGACACGAGGTCTGACCTGCTAACCTTCTGCTCCCCACGGGCAGGGGCACAAAGTGACATGAGGAAGTTCCAGGCTGAGGACAGGACTATGGGGAGGCAAAGGTAAGAAACTCATCTTCATTCCTCCCAACCTCTCATCGTTCTTGATGCTCTGCTCTGGGTTGTCCTTGTCTCCCTGCTGCATTCCTCATGGACAGTGGCAGCAGTGGGTGGCACAGATGAAGTCAAGAGAAGCAGGGAACTTGCCTCTAGGTGTGTATCTAAAAGAAGGTTCTGTTAATTCTTTTGAGGTGCCACTGGCCCCACCTCTGCTTGTGGTGTCACCCAGGCACAGAAGGGAGGCAGCCAGTGGCTCACATCTGCTCAGTGCTGAGAGGAGATGCCATCTCTAACATTTCCAGAGCCTCCTGGCCTCACCTGGACATCCCCAACACTTTGATCTTTGCAGGGAAAAAACAAAGGCTTAAGAGGTCAGAAGTGACTATGCCACCAAACTTCTGTCATTAGTACAAACTCGGCACAGGAAAAGCTGATGATCCCAAAGAGACTCTGTGGAGGTTTGATCCAAACCTTGCTCCAAACCTCGATCCAAACAGGGAGCTCATATTCTATTTGGTATAACAAAGAGGCTGAATTAAGTTTCAAGTATTGTTCCAAGAAGCTAAACATGAACCATCCTATCTAAGAAAAAAATTTTTTAAAAAATTGATGCTTACATTGAAATGGAAATTGGAATTGGGTAATTATATAAATGCTAAAGTGATGGGATATTTGAGGAAAGTGGTTTATTAGATCCCAAGGCCCAGGTTAGTCTAAATTTGGTTCCTCTGAATTCTGGCAGCACCTTTTTATAGGGTTGAGGTTGTCCAGAGGGATGGCAGAAGGCTGGGGGGTCCAACAGCCCACCTTGAGCCACTGTATTGGCATCTCCATCAGCAAGACTTTTAGACATCACCTTTGTGCATAAAGCCAAGGGATGGAAAGGTTGTGACCAAATTAAATCAAGTTACCAGTGTTTTCATTGTTGTTTTATTTATTTTCTGTTCTGTTTTTTCTCACCCTCTCATTAGGCACCAGCTATTCTGTGGCCACTTTCATTCTCTCCCATCAGTTGGCTGCATTGATAATCTTTTGAAGCACAGGAGCTTTTCTTGGTTTGAATTCTTTGGATTTTATTAAATAGATGTATATTTGTGTAGAATGGAAACTTTGCTCCTTATCAGGATTATCTGTCTTGGTGAAATGACTTGGAACAGCTGTTCGTGAAGCAAAATCTGATAGAAACACAGGGACTGGATATAAACACAAACATTAGTCTCTATGGAAACAAAAGTTACTGAGAGATGGCTCCAAAAAGCTGTGTTTCTATATGTTTCTTATCCCAACTAAATATTCCCAGGGGATTTTTCCAGCCACTTCATTTAAAGCCGTCTGAGAATGTTTTGCTTCCACACATGAATCGCTCGGGAGAACCACCCCAGCATTTGGGGACCACAGAGCTCCATGGTCAGAACTGGTGGGTTATTGATTTATCCCGATTCTTGGAGGCTGGGAAGGACCAAACCAGCATTTAAAAATAGCAAAGGGCCAAGCTGAGTTTAGGGATTTGTGGAAGAAAGTGCTTGAGCTTTAGGCTGCTAACCCAGATCCAGCTCCACATTCCACCCCAGCAGGTGCCACTGTTGTAGGGAGGGTCAGTGCTGGGCTGTAATCTGGATAACTGGGGGGCTTTTCTCCTCCATCTGCCAGTCCTGTGACTTCTCCATGTATTTAAAAAAATACATCAGTGTAGGAAGAAGCTTCATCCCCTGCCAGAAGGGCTGCAATCAAAAACCAGTTTCTCTGTTGACAGAGGAGCTGTATCTTTAGACAACCCTGGGAGACTGTAAAAATAAAAGTGATTGCTGGACAAGACTGGCACCTTGCAGAGATGAGTCAACACAGGCAGAAATGATGTTTGCAAGGTGTAGAAATCACCACCATGGGGCAAACATGGGTCCCTTTGAAGGGAACAACTTGCACAGCCAGAGGAGGTATCACAGCTTGGCATCCGTACACATCCTAAACACCCCTCAGAGGAGATGCTGTTCCTCTGCTTTCTTGGGCCTTCTGTCTCCTTTTTGCAGGAGTTTTAAGAAAATCCTTGGTCTCCATAGCAACTGCTGGCTCCGTGGCACTCGTGGCTTCCCCAGCACACGCAGGGCTGAGGTGCCTTCCAGAGGGAGGGGCTCAGCACCCAAATAACCCTGCCGGCTCTCACCCCAAGCCATTGTCCAGCCAGAGGCATGAACTCAGCTGGCACCTCTTGTCCCCTCAGTTCACAATGTGGCAAAGGTTTGGGTGCTCTGAGGGAACAGAGATTCAGTTTCAATTTCTCTGCATGTTATGCACCCAATCCCTGTCTTCGTGCTGCTGCCATCCTTCTGCCTTTGGCTGTCTTGGGTAAGGTGGGGAAATTTCTTCACTGAAAGGGTGGTCAGGCATTTGAACAGGCTGTCCATGGCAGTGGTGGAGTCACCATCCCTGGCAGTGTTCAAAAACCTGTGGATGTGGCACCTGGGGACGTGATTTAGAGATGGCAGTGCTGAATTAACAGTTGATTCAACTGTCTTCAACAGCTTTTCCAGACTTACTGATTCTGTGACCATTATTAGCTTCTGAATTCCTCCTGATGATACCCAGTGGAGCTGAACACGTCACAGCAGAGCAATGGGTCAGGCACGATGTGTGCAGGTCTTGTCTCTCCCTTGACCAACAGCTGCTGGCAAAATCAATTTTCAAGGGAAATTTAGATGTTGTTTTTCTCTCCCTGTGTCTTTCTTCTTAATAGTTCTGTTACTCAGTAACTTTACCCAAAATCCCCTGGTTAACTCAACCCATACTCCTCTGATCACCCACCTCATTAGTTACACTTGAGGGAACGGACAAACCCGGGAAAGAAAATAATCCTGGGCTGGCTGAATAGCCAGTTCCTGCTGAATCCGGCCAGATTTGGGTATCTGATTCACTCAGACTCCTCCTCCTCGTGCCTGTGAATCCCAGCCTGGCTGTTCCTGTAAGTCTATCCCGTGCCAGGCCGAGCTGAGTTGGCAGGCACTGGGCTCAGGAGAATGAATTATCCAGGCTTGTCAGCTCCTTCCCCCAGCTCCGTGAGGGTTTCAGCAGTACTGAGAAGAGGGGAGTGCTGGGCTTGTGTAACACGGTGGCTCTGGCCCTTGTGATCCTGCCATTATACCCCCAGCAGACATTTGGAATAAGTATTAAATAATCCCACAAAGTCAAACCCTGTTACCAGCGGCAGCAGGAGCCGAGTGGCTCCAATGCTGGGAATGAGGAGGGAGGGAGGGGGAGGTTTGGGCAATTCAGCCCTTCCAAGGAGCAATTCATGGGATCACAGAAAGGTTTTGGTTGGAAGGGGCCTTAAAGATCATCTAGTTCCAGCCCCCTACCATGTGCCAGCTGGGGGAGATGCCTCCAGCATAACCAAGTGTGTTCTCTGTGCCATGAAGATGCCCGAGGCTGCAGGGGCACCGTGCCCATCCCTCCCTGCCCGGCAGCAGCCGCAGCAGCAGCGTGGGAGGGGCTGGGAATTCTGCCCAGTTTGCTTTGCCTTCTCTTTACATTTACCAGCCTTTAGGACCCCTGAAAGCCTCCTGCCCAAAACAAAGTAAATAAAAACTACAAGTATAATAATAATTAGAATATCATTATTATCAAGGATAATTAGAAAAAAAATAAAAGGGGCCTTTTTAATTTACCACCCTTTTTTGGAGTTTGTATTAAATGCCCTGGGCCCAGCCCAGCAAAGCACTGTAGTGCCTAGTCCAGTGCATCCCTGAGGGAATGTGCCTGCACTGAGCTCTCAGGTGGGATCACAGGTAATGAGAAGGAGGTGAGAAACATCCCCTGGCAGACCAGAATAGAAGAAAACCTCTTGGGAAACAGGAATTGCTTCCAAAAAGATGATTTGATGGTCGCTGCTGGTGACCAGCACGATACTGTGGTTGCAGGGGCTGGGAGCTCCTGAATGTTTAAGCCTGGGGTTTATAAAGCACAACAGACTCAGCTTCCCCAAATCCAGCATAATTAGGTCTTTAATCTGCTCAAGAGATTCTGAGCTGGATATCAACACTATTTCCTCCTTTGGATGAGGGTGGTACATAAAGAAAAAAGGGCCAAAAGGAGGCACATGATGTGAATTTATTTGCATCTTCCAACAATAATCCAGTCATTCTGCCCAGGACATGCCAGTCTTGCTTAATGGCCCTTTATGCAGTTTTTTTAATGATGCCCAAGAGTTTATTTATTTACTAATTTCTTTTGCCAAGGTGGAAAATCAGAAGCAGAAAATACCATTCCAATCTTTTTAAAAAATTGACCTTTATTATGGTTTTATTTTACAAGCAATGGCTTAGCTGGGGGTTGGCTGAGTCCCCCAGCAGGTGGGAAAATGCCAGGTCCTCAAGCTCCATCTCTGCTGCTGCAGAGATCCATTGGAGCAAGTCCCAGCACCTGAAAAGCAATTCCATTTCCTACAGCAAGAAATGGCAGTTGCTGGGGGAGGGCACTTCCATCCCACCTTTATAACAGCCAAGACTCCAGCTCTGTCCTCAAATGCCCCAGAATCCCAGGCAGAAAACTGCACAGAACATTTTCCCTCTTTTGTATATATTTTATCTGGAAAGGGCAGAACTGTGAGGATTTTGGAAGGGGGTGTCTTATTTCAACTTCACTTGCTAGAAACAATCCTGTTGCTCCGAGTAATTATACAATAAATTTGTGAGAGGGATATAAAGCCATAAAAGCAGCAGTAATGGTTTGCAGTTTAATAGCTGAATTGTAAATGAATTTTCCTATAGCAGCTTTAATGCAGCGGGCTGCTGCAATTAAGAGAACATTCTTTGGGGTGCCTTTAATTTTTTGTTGTTGTCATGAAGTTCAGTGCCATTAATTCTTTGGTTTAAAGAAACTGAACCATTAACAACTTCAAGCTGTAAAAGCCTACTTTGGCTTCCTCTGCAGCCAACAAAATTTTCTCCTGGAAAAGGTGTTTTTGGCCCATTTGGAACTTGTATTTTCTCATATTAGTGAGTGTGGAGTTGCACCAGGTATTGAGCTTATGCCCTTCATCCTCCTTCCATCATCATCCATCTTGCTCCTGTGACACGGGGCATCTTCTGCTGTGGGGGTGGAAAGCCAAGAGGACTTGGCCACGCAGGGAGACCCTGTTCATAGCATTTAGCACCTCTTTTTAAATTAATATTTGGTCAAGGAGTATATAAATGGGGTATGTGGGTATTGCAGTGCTCTGTGTGCCCCTAAACCTCAGAGCTCTCTGCAAAGAGAGGGGTCACCATTCTGCCCTTGCTGTGAGGATGCTCCATGCCAAGATGGAGCCCCATGATCCTCCCTTGCAAGAACTCATCTCCTTCTACAATGCCCATTTCTTTTCCCTTTTCAAACCCTCTGGATTTCAGATGTCATTCCCAAGCTGCTCAAGCTCTTGGAATTAATTTTCCTGGAGTGGATGCCCCAAACGCTGCCCCTTCCTGCAGTGGTGCCCCCGACAGCTCCCTTGGTTTGCCTCAGCACATTCCAATTCTCCTTCACACATTCCCCTGACTACATCCTTCCCCTTGGACACCAATGTCCCCTTCGTGGTCTGTGTTTGAAGGAATTGCCATGAAAACCAGGATCTGATCTTGGAAGCATCTTTGGGGCAACTGAAATTGTTGCTGGTTATTGAGGGTGTGTATTTACACTGCCAGGATCACCTGCCCTGTCGGTAGAGGAGCAGGAACTGCTGCACCACGGTGTGTTTCAAATGCAAATTGGCACAGACAACTCTAATCTGACTACAGTGGGTGATGATTAAAAGACACAATCTTGTAAGAAGCTGATGGAGACCTGACCCTGCTCTGAAGGGCAGCTCCAAATCCCCTCCTCCCACAGCTGAATCCAGATTAAGGGGAATGTGTAAGACAGTGCCTGTCCTAACACAGTTTTCTCTCTGGAGCACCCTTATTGTTGTAACTTGAGCTTCAATTTTAGGGGTTTTTTTATTCATCAGCCCTTAATAGATGGTAGTTTGTGCTGCAGTCAATGATTGCAATGTGTAGATCCCTGCCCCACTCCCAGCAGGGATTTGACCTTGAAGTTATTCCTTTATAATAGTAAAAAATCCTTAGGCAGGTAACAGAGAAAAATGATTTAGTGAGGTTTGGTCTGGCAGCGTGCTCAGTCAGTGCCCTATCAGGCAGGGGTATCCTGGCCTTGCTGTGGGGTCTGTGGGGCACAGAAGGTTTGTGATCAGGCAAAACAGGGGTGCCCCATTGTGGAAAGTGCCACCCATCAGTCCCCCAAACCCCCAGAGGTGTTTCTGGAGGAGGTGGGAGTAGCAGTGCCCTGCACAGCCAGGGCTGCTGCTGCTGCCTGGAGGGCTTGGAAGGTGTTAAACTGCTCTGGGGAGCAGGGCTGGGATTCCTGCTCTGAGCCATGGAATCTGCGGGGGGAGGCACCAGCCATGGGTGCATTTATAGATGCAAATGGGGAGCAGAGGAGGGGAACAGAAAGTGTAAGAATCCATTGTAAAGCCTAAGGGCACTGCTGAAATCCGAGCTGGGAGTGAAGGCTGGAGTCTGTGCCAGACGACTGCAGGCAGGAAAAGAGCTTAAAATTGGTGTTTCTCATGTACTTTAAATCCCTGAATCTATTTGGAATACCCTGTGCGAACACGTCCACTTGAGGTTGTGCCATTTGGTGGATCCGCTGCAACTTCCTCAATTTTCCCAGAAAAACTAAGAGAAACTTTTTTATATTTCACCCAAGGCTTATTCTTGACCTTGGAATTGCCACCTGCCATCTGATCTCTCTTACTTGATGCTGGTGGAACCTGTCCCACCTGGGTGTTTGGAACTCCTGTGGGCTGGGATGGTGTTTGAGCAGCACCCGACACAGGAGCATCGCGGCCCTTTTATCTTACAAGTGCTTCAACAATATAAATATTTAAGTACAATAAACAATTATGATCAAGTGTCTGGGGTGACTGCATATGGCAAATGAATTTGAAATTCATTTCCCATGGGTATTCAGGCTTCACATTCACTTTCTGTGGATGTTCATGCTAATAAAACTTCATTGCACGGAGAGAGAACACAAGAGAGATGCAAATATGACAAGGGCAAATTTGCTTAAGAGTTCAAATGAATATTCACCAACTTTTTTATTATTTTTAAGTATTCATTCCTATTTGCTGCAAAAAAAAATTATTTTATCTTTGGTCTTCAAGCTCAGTGAAGCGTGTGTCTGAGGTATAATATGTATTTCCTTGTACTAATGGAAAGTTTTGTTAACAGCAAGTAAGGAATATATTTAAAATGTGCTTTATCTCCAGGAAATTAAATCCGTGTGAGTTATCACCGTCCTGACTAACATCTGTATATCAACACATCTTGCAGTTTAAGGCTGGGATCTCCCTGTTGAAAAGCTGCTGATTGCAGATCCAGATCCTGACACCATTATTTTCCTCTGATTTTCCTTGCTCATCTTTCATCTCACATTGCCCTCAGTTATGAGGATGCCAGAGATGCTTTCCCTTCACACGAGCTGAGCTCCTGTGTGGAAGGACTTGGGGGTCACCATGGCTCCGTTTTGCCTGAGGCAGAGGAAGCAGTTTTGACATTTTCATTTGATTTCTGTCCTGGAACTGAAAGAGATGCAAATTAACAATAATGAATATTTTCATTAAAAGTGTCTAGACATTACATCTGAGAGCAGGATAATGGTGCTGCTGCTTTATATAAAATAGTCTGAAGTAGACACAGGCTGCTTTTTTTTTTTTTTGGTCAGAAAAGATAACATTTATTTAAAGAAAATGTAATTTAATGTAAGTGAAATTAGGGTAATTGCCAATTATGTAACTGCAAACAAGGCAGATCTTTATCTTGAGATGAGCCAGTCTAGTGCAGATTACAAACCGTTACTTTTAATGGGGTGGCATCAGAAGGCAAAAAATCCGTGAAACAGTCCTAAGTAATTTCTTGTGCCTGTCCAGACCTTTTGGATAGTGAGGGGTGTGAGGGTTGGATCATCACCCCCTCTCCCTGCAGCTCTGGCCTAAAATTTAGTCTGGAAACATAGATGTGGATGTTCAAAAAGGTATCATGAGTTTTATCGTAGCATCCCACAATGGTTTGGGCTGGAAGGGACCCCAAAGCCCACCCAGTGCCACCCCCTGCCATGGGCAGGGTCACCTCCCACCAGCCCAGGGTGCTCCAAGCCCTGCCCAGCCTGGCCTGGGACACTTCCAGGGCTGGGGCAGCCACAGCTCCTCTGGGCACCTGTGCCAGGGCCTGCCCACCCTCACAGGGAAGGATTCCTTCCTATTATCTTCCTAACACATATTTTTCTGCTACTACATATGTATTTTTTCCTAATGTCTTGATAAGAACATCAGCTTTCCCTTGCATCTCTTTTGCTCAGCCAAGGCACCATTTGAATACATCTCCCTCTTCTCTGGTCCACCAGGCTTGGGGAAAACTTCTCCATTTTCATTAAAAGCTATTAATATAAATATTCCTAATGAGTCTCACCTGAGTTAGCAGAAGGGCTACATAATGCTGCAGCCTTTTCTTTAAGAGGACTGAGTTTCTTTTTGTATTCCAGATGATGATCAGTCCCTTTGGGACCACAGATTGCTTCCAGGAGCAGCTGGGAAACACCTGGAGGGACTTGGGTCTGGTTGTGGCAGCTTCCAGCTGGTCAGCCTTATCTCCTGTTCCCCCCAAAGTACAGGAGCTGGTCAGGAAGCTCTGACAGCCTTGGGGCTCCCCCCAGCCATGGCCAGGGAGTGGTGCTGCAGGCTGGGAGGTGGCTGGGATGGGAGCCTGGCTGCCTGTGCTGCCCCAGGGAAAAAAGGAGAAAATGTAGGAATAATGGGAATCATTTTAGGTGATTTTAACTGTCAGATATCAGAAGCAAAGTAAAATGCCCAGGTGAGTTGACAGCAGCTCAGTTTGATCCCTGCCGTGAGAGCCTGAATTTTTTTGAAAGGCTGTTAATCACCTCGGAATTGATTTTATACTGAGATAGTTTATCACACCTGTGTATCTGGTGTGGTTTGATGTTTTTTTATAAGTAGTCTATGTCAAAGTTAAAGAGACTTTATTAGAAGCTGCATTTCTCCTGCCCTTCTATGGCTGGGTGTTCCATTGGGGTAAACCAACTGTATGGTGAGATGAAGGAAAATTGTTCCTTATTTGACTGGAAAGGCTCAATGTGTTTTATGGGTTGCAAGTGCCCTTTTCCACTGGACCCCATTCACACCCTGTTTCAGCCCATCTGGGCCTCAGTTTCCCCATCCTGTTAAATGATATCTGCAGTATTTTCCCACTCAAACAAATTAAAAAAGTATGTATGAGTTATCTGACATGAAGGGATTTCTCTCAGTCCAGGAAAGGTGCCATTTTTCATAGGGTCGATGACTCCAGACAACCTGTGTTATGAACATTTAAAGAGATGGACACTGGTACATTCCAAGCCCCAAATTCACAGTATCAAGGAGTACATACTGAAGCCTTAAAACACCACTCTAAGGCATGTAATGTGTACATGTAAGAATATTCCTCCAGTTTCTCAGCTGCCTTCTCAGTGCTGTAATTTCATCTAAGTGTATTTTTATGTCTTTCTTAGGTTAGTGGGGAATGTAATTGTAGGTTTGTAATCTTATGCAATACAGGATTAGTCCACCCTGCTAGTAGCATCTTGAATAAAACCAGGAAAAAAAGGGGTGGGGGAAAGGCTTGTTTCACTGTTCTGCACTCCCTAGCAGGTTCCTTTGTTGTGAACAGGACTGAGGTGACCCCCAGACCAGGTGTGACATGGTGTCGGTGCCACCATCAGAACAAGGGAGGATGATGACATTTGCACCAGAGTGTGTTCTCTCACTTGAAATGAAAGGCAAAGATGCTCTGCCTTGTAGGAATAAGTTGTTTCACTCTTGTCTAGACTGTACTGTGTGGTCCCTGAAGCACCCGTGGGGGTTTTCTCCCTGGGTGGTGGGTGGCAGTGGGGGACACTGTGCTGTGCATGTTAAGCCTCCTCTCCATTAATCTCTGGAGCTCTCCATTTCTGCATTAATCTGAGGATTATTTTAGAGGCATGATCCACCCTTGAAATCTTATCTTTTATTTACACCACAAGTATTTTAGTGAAAAAATCACATTTCTGTCTATCTTCTCCCTTTTCCAGGATGCTCCAGCAGAATCTTCCCATGGCTCTGCTCTGCAAACCCTGTTTTTAGTTTTGTTTTCCAGGAAGGGAGCAAAGGGCTGTTCTCCCACTGGTTCTGCTGATGGTCTTATATTGTCACAGTTGAAAGGGATGGGTGCAAATACTTATTCCTGCCTCCTGCCCAATTTAGGGCAGTGAACTTGCCTGTAATTTGTCACGATAAAGCATCTGGAGGGTCATGAAAATGCAGAGGCCTCTGAATTTCACAGTGCCTCTTGCTAATGTCAAATCTTCCTTGGAATTGACTTCCTGGGACAAAGAAGCTGTCAGATGAATGCTGATGCTCTATTAATGACAGGGTAGGGTGACCCACCCCGGCGTGTCGTCGCTGTTGCTGAAAGAAACACAGAGGCAACCCATAATCACCTTTCCTGCATCTGTCCCACTAACACCTAATTAAAGTATATATTTGTCTGCTGATTGATCACAGGATTTTTTTCACAGCACTTGTTATCCTGCTGTCTGAGTGCTTCATATTCTCCCTATTCATTGAAGTTGTCACATGATCCTTGTAACAGTGTCTGAACAGGTGGTAAGTCGGGTCTGCAAAGCCAATGTCTCTGCAGACTTCCCATTGTCCCCTTCCCAAGAGGACAGGGGATGTCTTGGAGTAAGTCAGCATAACCTGATGTCCCAAATCACCTTGGCAGTTCTGAACAAACCTGAACACACCTTTCCCCCTTAATTTGTGATGGGGAAAAAGGATAGGGGAGTGGCATGTTATACAGACTTGACCTGGATTGACAGGACAAGGGCAGGGTTAGACTGGACACTGACACTGTCAGAAGATAGGGTTAGACTGGATATGAGGGAGAAATTCTTCCCTGTGACGGTGGTGGGACACTGGCACAGGTTGCCCAGAGAAGCTATGGCTGCCCCATTCCTGGAAGTGTCCAAGGGTGGGTTGGACCAGGTCTGGAGCAGCCTGGGATGCTGGAAGGTGTCCCTGCCTGTGGTGGGGAGGTGGAACAGGATGAGCCTTAAGGTCCCTTCCAACCCAAACCATTCTGTAGTTCTGTGAAAGCAGCTCCTGAGTGGGGATTTCTGGGCTGGAAACCACCACAAGGTCAGAGGTATCCATGCAAGAAAGAAAAATGTTCCTTGTGTGCCATGAAAGGAGCACTTCACTCATAGTTTGCAATGGGGGATACGTTATACCTGGAGGGTGGACCAGAGCTACATTTTTGTCAAGGTTTATGTATTGACTGGTGAGGTGAGGGTGAGGGCATTTGGAAACAGCTGCAGCGCATCAAAGGCGCTTGACTGGGAGTTTTGGTGGCTTAATTCACCTTTCGGTTGCACAGACCAACCCCAGCCACGTGGGAGATGCACAACAATTTAGCTCTCTCAGATGACTCTTCATCATCTGGGCAAAACCACCCCAAATTACACTAAATGCAAACAGCTTTATGTTTAGCACAGACCCTGAAACTCCTGGGTAATCTGCCCTCAATAAGAAAGCAGAACCCAAAAAACATTCCAAGTTTTGGGTCCATTGCAGCTGGAGCTCAGCACTGACGCTGATACCTGCTCATGCAAAGCTGGCTCTGACGTCTGCCCCATAAACATTTAAATACAGCTGAACGTACATGGGCTCATGGATTGCTGTAATTCATTAAACAAATGTTGGGTTTAATAGTGTTGCGTATAAAGCTGGTGCCATGGATGCTCTCAGCTGTGAAATATGCTGTGGAAGTCATTTCTTTGCAAAGACGTGTAGAAATCTGCTTCCTATTAACATAAAATGGGTTTACTGGAGAAAAAAATCTATGGGATCACATTTTTCTCTCAATTATCCCTTCTCAGTGGGATTCCTCGAGGTCTGCACTGGGTAACTGAGATGTGTCTAAGCTGGGGGGTTTGGAGCTGGGGTTTGTTTTGATCCATTGAGCTTGTATCTCACCGTGGTCATGTCATTCCCCCGGTCTGAGACACTTTATAAACATTAATGGGTTTGTTTTCACGGTCCCAGGGGATGTGCAGGAAGGTCTCCAGGACCATTTCACCCGCACAGAAACGGGGATGGGGAAATGTGTCACGGCAGCATCATGGGGAAGAACAGAATATTCACTCAGATTTTTAACTTGTCCATCCTGAGCTCTGTCTCATTCTGTTTTAATAACTTAAAAGTTAACAAGTTATTAAGCTAATATGTTACCACAGCCCAGCAATACTACAGCAGCAAGGTTTGCATTAAATGCTGCTGGATATTCCTGAGGAAGGAAAGAGTTGGTGCTCTCTGAGTGAGAAGTGGGTGAAATGGAGTTATAAATACACAAATAAGAATGTGACCTTTGCAGAGCGAAAGGAATTGTTACATTAACAACTCTTGGAACTTTGATGGGAATTACTTAGCGGAGACATGTTGATAAGAGACTATGGAACATGGGCCATGCTGTGCTTTTCCTGGGGATTGCTGCTGGAGTTTCCTGGTGTCTTGGACTGGATTGTCTTGGTGATGAATGGCCACACAGATGCCTCTGGCGATATTTGGAAGGGGCCAAATTCTCTTTGCCCTACGGGGTGCCAGGGCATAACAAACCTGAGGCTCGGATCAAAAATCCTGCTTTGGACATCTTTTTCCCATCACAGAAGGTCCATTTTTGAGGATATGCTGAAAGAACCTGCTGATATTTGCAGCCTGTTCAGCTGGGATTGTTCCTGCAAACAGAGATACATAGAGCAGATGAGAAATTAATATAAATATACAGACAGAAGGCAATTTTTTTTTGAGGAAGAGAGGCAGAGGCAGATAAAAAGCAATCAGCAGAATTTACATAAGCCTTCCCCATCACAGGGGTCATCATTCTGCAGGATGACACATTGAAATTCATTTTTATTAAATTCTGGCTGATTATTTAATTGGAAAAAGAAGGATTTAATTGAATCAAGTCAAAGGGCCCTATTAGATTACGTTCAGCCTTAACACAGAAGGCTTTTCCCATTTAGTTAAACTGGTTCCTTTGCATATTGTACATATTAAACTATAAAAAGTGGTAATCTGAATAGCAAATTAAAGGGTTTGCAAGGCCTGAATGGTACTCATGTGCTTCTCAGCCCTTTTTCATCTCTTAAATCTTCTCCTATTCCCTTTACTACATTCATGAGGTTGCAACAAGAGCAAAGATGAAGGGTAGTACTCTGAAATCTTCCTCCATCCTTGTTTATTCCATTTACATATTCTTGGGGAATGGCCTGCCTGGATCTGATGTCACTACAAGAACTTGTTGCCCAAAACTGAGGATTTTTCAGGTTCTCAAGGCTCCCCTTGTACCACCTGAATAGATGCTGAATGTACCTAAGGCTGAACAGAGATTTATGACTCAGGTTTCCCAAGTGTCCTTAGGAAATATTCCCAATCTCTCCTTGCCTCATCTGCATGGCCAGGGACTCCCATCCCTTTGGGATACAGACTCCCTGCATAGCTGTCAAGCTCCTGGTAAAAGCTGGAACAAAAATCCCAAGCCAAACAAACCAAAAAAAGCAAAGCAATTTTTGGAAACAATAGGTTTCAATTTGGCCTTTTAATTCATTTTTTGTTACGTTGTAACTAATGGGACGAAGCAAACAAGGCAAAATTCATTTCCTGAAGTTTTATTTCATCCCAGCAAAGGCTTGGCCTTCTCACTGAGAACATGACTCAGTTGGGTTGGGAATGCCCCATCCTTGTGCCTGCACTGCTCATTTTCTGCCAGCTGATATCTTTGGATTGCTGGGACACTCCGTGCTCTTTCCAAGCGGAAGCTTGGAGAAATCAAATTCTGCTCTGAGAGATTGAAATCAATTTTAATGGACTCAGCAGTTCCATAGTAAGGATGGGAGAAGGCATGGGAAAGGGAGAAAATCTTCCAAGATATCTTCAGGGGAATTCAGGAGGACTTGAGAGTAGTAATGAAGGTTTTTAAAGTGAGGTTTTTAATTCACACATGAGTCCACAGCCAACTTCAGGACACATTTTTTAAATAGACAGGCACTAATGTAGAAATTCTCTTCATCAGTAAATTAAAAAAATTCCAGTTCTGTCAGTGCAGCAGCTCAGCTAGTCTATTATTAAGGTTAGATTGAGTAAGAAATATAATTTGGAATTTGTCTCAGCAGCTAAATGTGTTCTTGGAAGGTTCAAATCAGCTTTAACCTGAATTTTTGTGATAAAAATAGTGTGTTGGTACTTTAAAGCCGAGTTCCTTTTTGCTGAAGCTTAAGTTTTATTCACGTACAATGAGTAAGTTTTGCATATACAGAACTGGGATTGCACACTCAGGTTATCTCGTTACATACATAATTCTCTCATTTGCAAGCACAGTTTGCAGCACATACTCATGCAAATTAGGTATGAAACCGGGCATTTATCTTGATTAGGATTCGGTCTCTATATATACTTAAAGAACTTTATCTCATTTGGGAATGGCTGCAGAGGTGATGAAGGAAGAATTTCAAAAATTGCATTTATTCTGCTTGCAGGTTGTTTGTTGGCCCTTCAGGAATTCCTTAAGGAAAACAGATCTTTCCACTGATATTCTGAGTGCTCTGGCCAGGCACAAGTGGTTGGGTTGCAGACACTGCTGGAAACTCTCAGCGAGAAATAACTGTCCCTTGGAAAAGCCACTGTACCATTTCTCTGAAGAAATACTAGATTTTCTGTTGTTTTATAATATCCAGATGGATTGATCCAGATGGATGTAATGCCCAGGTGCCACTTGATAAGAACTTGATCCTGTTGACTCTTGGCAAGCCAGTTGTACCCACGCTCTAGATCAGATCTGAGGGTTTGGGGGACCCAGACTGATCTTAGTGATGTTTTTCAGCCCACTGGCATGACAGATTTACCTGAGTTCTGTTCCCACAGGCTGCCTGGGGACTCTGCACACCAAACCCTCTGCTCTTGCATAGCCCCATCACTGCACTCCCTGGGGACTGTCACCGTGTGGGATGATGACATGTTCCTGTTTCATCTCATGTCAAGCCTCTCCCGGAGTCATCCCTGCAGCTCTCTGAGAAGGGGAGCCCTTTTCTATCCTTTTTGCTGCACTTTGTCTCAGGGCTCTGCAGTGTCAGCAGTGCTGTAGAAGGACACCCCAATGTTCAAGGAACTGTCACAAATTCTCAGCTTTTTCAGTCAAAAGCCTGAATTTAGGCAACTATCAGAGGGTTTAGCAAATTGTGTAGGACTGTTTCTCCCCCCTTTTCTTATGGGTTGTGATTTTCTCTGGCTTTTCCCTTGGCAAGAGCCGTTGCTCCCTGGCCCAGCTCCCCACTGCACTTCCCACACCCACTCCTGTTTCTGTGAGGTTCCCACCCAACTGCTGTGGTGGCTCCTGCCCAGTTCCTAAACCATTCATGAATGTTTTCAGGTGCAGGTGGCTCCGATGACAACATGCAGCGCTGCTGCCTGCAGGTCACAGAATCAGAATCATAGAATATGCTGAGTTGGAAGGGACACCCCACACAGGACACCTCAAGAATCCTGCCATGACTTGGGATGCAGGGATGGATTTGGGACGTAAAGCCACACAGGCCACGGCTTCCAGAGCATCCCCATCCATGGGGCTTGGAGCAACCTGCTCTAGGGGAAGGTGTCCTGCCCATGGCAGGGGGGCTGGAACACGGCAATCCTTAAGGTCCCTTCTGACCCAAATCATTCCCTGATTTTATGATCTCACTGTGGTGGGGCTGAAGCCATTGGCATGGCTGCTGTGGGCAGGGTGGCAGCTCTGCAGGCTTGCTGCAGCCCTGGCAAACACGCAAGTGGATTCCTCAGAGGGATGAATAAGGCACAGGGAAACATCCGCGCTCCCTCTAGCAGTCGCCAGCGAATGGATGAGACCAAATAATTCTCGATTTTTCACCCTGGGTTCGTGCCACACAAACTGCCAGTGTAACAGCTCTCGCACTAATGCTGCTGCAGTGGTGACAGCGTCCAGGTTGCTCTCCCCCCACCGCCAAAATGCTTCCAGAGGGATTTTTGTAGCCCATTCTCCTCCACCTGCCGCCGGCAGCTTCTGGTACGGCTACGCTCAGGGGTGAACCTGAGCGCAATTAGCAGAACGGCTTTTAATTAGTGGCATTTTCAGCGCGGCGCGGGCACTGCAGCATCCCCGCAGCACCCCTGAACTTCCCGGGGGGCTGCGGGGGGCGGGTGCGGGCTCTCTCTCGGCGCCGCAGGGTCCGCCCGCCCCTCCCTCCTCGCCGCGGGTGCCCTCGGAGCCCTGCCCGGGCTGCCGGCGGGGGCAACAGGTAGGGGGCACCCCCACCCCCGCACAACCTGTTCCCCCTTGTGCCCCGTTTGCACAGACCGCCCCTGCTCCCCTTTGCACATCCCCCTTGCACAGATCCTCGTCCCCTTTGCAGCCCCCATTGCATCGCCCCCTCCCCTTTGCACCCCTCGCAGAGCCCCCTCGCAGAGCTCCCTCCCTTTTGCCCACCGTTGCAGTCCTTTTCCCCTTTGCACCCCCTCGCACAGGTCCCTTCCCCTTTCCATCCCTCCCCGCAGAGCCCCCTCCCCTTTGCTCCCCGTCTCTTTGCAGCCCCTCGCAGAGCCCCCCGTCCCTTTGCACCCCTTCCCAGAGCCCCCCCTCGCGCTCCCCCGGCCCCCTCACCTCGCGCCGCCCCCTCGTACCGCCCACTCCCCTCGCTCCGCTCCCCCGTCGGCAGCCCCGTG